>BSBK01007666.1:10000-315000 GCA_027943335.1 Chamaecyparis obtusa | reverse complement strand
CATCTTTGTTCACTTTTTGTCTTCATCCCGCATTCTCATCTCGCAGCTTCAACTGTAATCTAGCCCATCCATATTTAAATATAACTCAGAGTGCCATTAATTTTCCATCTTCAAAACTGTGTCAAAGGCCAAAATTATGGATTTCACCACATTGTAGATTTAATGTGGGTAAAGCACATGCATCACCATCCTTCTTCGACATTGGTTTTTCATCCTTCTCCTATGCAGGTGTGACATTGGAAAACCAACAACCTTTATGGCTTCTGCTTCCTGAAAAATCCTCATTTCCTCCTTAAGCTTCCTCCATTCCTCATCTATATGTTCCTTATAGACCTACTGGTCTACCCTCTTTATCCACCATAAGAAGGAGAAATGCCCAACCATAATCTCTTATTGTTCATACTCAAAACACTCACTGTAATTGAAATCGTAACCTGGAAACACCCACTCCAATTTTGACTCCAAGCCCACCATTAAATCACTTGAAAATAATGAGTTCATTACCCACCTCACCATTGGAATCTCCTCCACTAATTTCAAACCCCACACCATAATCATCACAATAATATCTACATTAATCTTCCAATGGTGAGTCGCTTCTTGGAAGATGATTCCCAAGCTCTTCTGCACAACTTTCACCACCCCTGGGGAAGGACACTTTAACAACATTTTCAATCTATTGTCTGCCATCGGCCCAAACAGTCTTTTGTTGGTGCTTTGTCTGAAACAAAAATGTAGCCTCTATAGTTTCACAAACCCTCCTCGCACTACACTTCTCTATTTTCCTCAACTCATAAACCAGCATTATGAAACAAAAACTTTACCCCTTCTTAAAAAGGTCACTCATCTATGAACTGTCAATTCGCACACTTGTCCAGCTAAAACATTCCATCTCATAAATATTGTCGTCCATAATTCATCACCTCCATTGGCATGATACACCCATGACCTTTAATGATGATTATTAAAAATTTACCTTTTCATCATTTTATTCACAAAAGAATTATTTAAGACTTACCTTCAAACCACCCTTCATCATACCAATGGTCACACCATTCAAATTGCAAATTTTCCTCCTTTTAAAACTTGATAGCCCATTTTGATAAAACATTCACCTCCTTGTTACCTTCTCTCCTAATATGGATAACTCTAAAGTCTTCCAATCCTTCCAAAACCTCTTGAACTTTGATTAATTAGTTCTCAAAATTGCATGACTTGATCCTTTTTTGTTTAATAGCTTCAATAACCACTAACAAATCTCCTTCTAAATGTAATTTTCTAACTCCCAATTTACTAGCAACCTCTACTGCTAGCAATGTTGTCTTTGCTTTTGTTATGTTATTGGTGCCATTAGTTAATTTTTTAGCTCCGAATGCAATGTTCATGCCCTCATAATTCTGCGCTATATCACCAACTCCTAAAGGGCCTAGGTTACCCTTTGTTGCACCATCAAAATTTATTTTGATCCACCCTTCCTTTGGAGTTGTCCATCTAACCTCTTCATCCCTCTCACTTTGTGTTTTTATCTATTGAAAACAACTTGCATTTTAGATCTTCACTCCTGGCCATTACTTTTGTATTCGACTATCCTCTTTTGTGAATTTGATTTTAGATGAACTAAATCTAAAATTCACTGCACTCAAAACTTCCTCAATCATGTGATCAATCCTCCATAACATTCTTTCTATGGATTCCATCTTTTCCAAAAAAATACGCATATTCCTCTCCTTCCATATTTTCCAAATAACTACTGATGGGACCACCACCCATACATAAGATAACACTAATCTAAATTTGGTTCGTGGCCAAATTATAAAAAATTCTTTGAGGGTATTTTTCCAAGGGTCTTGCTGTATGCACCCAAAAATGGTCGCCTAGACTTTGGGCCCCATTTATTCAATTTATCAATCCTGAATCAATTTTATCAATAATCAATATTTTCAACATTATCAATCTCTTGATCAAGTCTTAATTTTGATCATATATTGGATTTTTATCCTATGGGCTAACCATTTATTCTAAGTCTTTATTTAATTAAAAGGAATATTTCCTCCCCTTTTATTAAATAAAAGCCCCTACCTTTTCATCTTATCCAAAGTTGCACAAATAAAGCATTATTCATATTTTATAAAAAGGAGAAAAGCACTTTTTGTCTCATATGGACATAAAGTCAACTCTTATTTTCCTATTGGAGAATACTTGTGCACATGGATTGCTCCTCTTTCAAGCTCCACCGCTGATTAAGACTTTTTGCCTCTTAATCTCAATGGTCCATTTCTTTGCATTTCTTATAAAAGGAGAGCTCTCTCCTTCATTTGCATACCATGTTTTTATGCTAATGTTATGCTGCAGGTTTTAGGTGCATTTGGAGCTTTTGAGGATATTGAAGACTTGTTGCTTTCATCATTTAGTTGCATATTTGTTTTCTTAGTTGCATGATAATGGCATTCTTAGTATAGATTTTCTTTTATGCAATAGAATAAGCTCACATAGTCTAAATAGGAGGCATTGTAACACTTGTTATTTCCTTTCATAGATTAGTTGCATTGTACTTTCCTTTCATAGCCTAGATTGCATTCTCATTTAGATTTGCATTGCATTGCATATTTGATTCTTGGAGATATTATCATTGTTGCCCTTGTCTTCACTTGAATCTCTCATTGTATGGTTGACTAGCAAGGTCACAAGCTTGTAGCTCTAGCTGAGAGCAATTTTCAATCTTGCAACTCCATACATAAAGAGTTATGAGCCGCTTTGTGAGGCCTCATTCTTGAGCAACCTTGCATGTAATGGTTCATAGAAGTGCACCATTTTAGTGTGTACATTTCTGGCGCCCACCGTGGGGCAGAGTAGATAGGCTTTGTCCTTTGTTATTTGCATTTTCATCATTTTTTGAATTATTTTTTGGAAATTTTGCAGTTCTAGTTTTCTGTCTCAGAGTATCGCACGATACTTCTCAGAAATATCACGCGATATACCTTTGTATAGTGGTGCGACACTTCGCGTGAGAGAAGAATCGCCCGCCAGTACTGAGGTATATCGCCTGGCATCGTGTGAAGTATCGCCCGCCCATAGTGCAGAGTATCACCCAGACTGAGGTATATTGCGCGACTATAGGAAACTATGTCGCGCGATACTGGTGAAATCTGAGGTATATCGCCTGATCTGACAAAGACTTGCATTTCCAATTTTATCATCCGAATTTGATCATTTTAGTTTGCTGTCTTATTTTACTGTATTTAGATAGGTCTAACCTGCATCTTTTAGCTTGAATCTATCAGTTTATTGTATATTTACATTTGGATTTTGATTTTGCTAACCTTATTGGTCTAACAAGTTGTGTTTGTAGGTGCTCTCATTGCTTGAAAATTGCTAAAAATGCATGTCAAAGAGGGCTACTAACAGTTTTTGCAGGGCTACCCAAGCATAAAAATTAAAAAAAAATAAAAAAATTCTTGCTTGTTTATTTTCTTTCCTTTCAAGTGTGGCATTCACTAATTGTATTAAAAAAATTTTAAAACCTTGTGAAAGAGACTTTGAGGTGGTAGGAGAAGTATGCTCTTCACCTTTAGGTGAATCAAAAAATCTTGACCCATCTTAAAGTTTTGGAAGCAAGGGAGTAATTGAACCTCTTTGCTTGGTGTGTTTGGGAGAGATTTTTTGAGATAGGGGAGTATGCTCTTCACCCTTGAGGTGAATCAAAAACCTTGAACCTCATAAATTATCCATTTTTGTTTAGTTTAGGAATCCTTTAGCGGGCTTGCTCTTGAGCAATCAAGAGGAATGACTCAAGTGGGGACAACCTTCTCATCATTTTCCTTGGTGGCAAGTGATTCCAACTCACTATAATCTCAAGGCTATCAAGGACACCAAAAACCTTGGTAGACATAACACTTATCTTCGTTTGATGTGAGTAGCTCATGAGATTGCGACCATGGGGAAAACATTGAACAAGAATGCTTAAGGTACTCTTGAGGCCACAAGGTCCTAGTCCTTTATGAGGAGCAAGAGGGGTGTTGTGAAAGGAAATCCTTATTAAGAACCATTAAATAGAAGCCACCTTGTTTAGCTGCTTATCTTCTTAGTGCAAGGATTGATCCAAGTGGTTTACCCAGATCACCTTAAGATACTCACCATATGTGTCCCTTTATTTGTGTCATTTGACACTTCCACAACAAAGCCAACATCTCTTGTGGGTAACCACTTGGTGTGAGGCAAGGGGACATCAAGTTGTGGGCTAAGTTGGTAAGCATTGAACCTTGACCTTTTAGGATAGATTTGCTTGAATTGTCTTCAGTTGTGTGATGCCAGTGCAAAGGTTTTTACATACAAACAATCGGTAGCATTCATAAGGTGTTGTTTCAATTCTGATATCACAAGTGTTTATCTTGGCAAGGTTGCTTTTGCCCTTGTTTCAAGTGTTTGAGACATGTTTTGATCCCTCACTATTTGCAAACCTGCCAAAATTTTGCTGATATTGTGACTGAAATTGAAAACATCAACCCTCAAACTGAAAATTTTGATCAAGCAGACCCAAAAGCGCAAATTTTACACAATTTTGGTCAAGAGTTGAACAATTCTGCAATAGTATCGCACTCTGTAAAGTGAAATATCGCGCGATACTTCACGCTTGCTAAAAATATCACCTGCTTTGAAGAGAAATATCATGCGATAGTTTGCCCTTGACGGACTATCGCCCGACCTGCCTGGAGTATATCGCCCGCTAGTGCTGAGGTATATCACCTGGCATCGTGCGAAGTATCATGCGGTTATAGGTATATCGCCCCAATAGCCTGGAGTATATCACCTGGTTAATTTATGTCGTGCTTACAATTTGGTCAGTTTCAGTTGCTGTTAATCAGGCTAGGTCTTAGAGTAGGCTTCTCGCCCTGACGTTTGAGACCTGTCTTGACTCTAAATTTCTGGTTTTAGTCCTCCGAGATAGCATCATTTGATTTACGAAATCACTTTGGAATAATTGTCAAGTTAGAAGGTCATTCTTGGTGCCAAGGTTCATCTCTAAGATTATTAGCTACATTCTTGGAAAATTTTAGTACTCTTATTGTCCAAATCACTTTCATTTAAATCTCAATTTTAATTATATTTTTGGCCTAGTCCAACCTCCTGATTCAAAAGTGCAAGGGTAGTCACCCTTTGATTTGAAGCACCTCTTTGACAGTGTTGGTAAAGCCCTTTTTTTTGTCTTTTCATTTCTATTTGGACAATAGAGAACTTTGATTATCCTAGTTTGGCGTTGACACTTTGAGAGGTCACCTTATCATTGAGAGTATCTTTCTTTCATGTCAGTTACGACAAGGTACCAAGTCAATCAAGGGAAGTGACCCCCTGTTGCCTTTAGCCAGTTACCACCTGTCAAGACCCATCGACAACATAAGGGAAAAGGACCCCTTTTTGATCAATCTCCTAAGAGTGAATCTGAGGTTTGTTTTAATCCGAGAGCTAATCCTAGTGAAGTGAGCACCTCTTTTGTACCACTTTCATCAAGTATGGACATGAGTTACACTTTCACCCGACAACAAAGAGAAGCCATGAATCAAACTCTTGAAGACATCTTCCAACGACACAAAAGAGAGTATGGTGGTTCTTCTCATGCTAGTCCACCCGAGTCACCTCCCAACAACGTGAGGTATTTTGATGCTCACCAACGAGCCGAGAGACATCATAAGCAAGCTCACTCAGATTCAGGGTCACAACACGAAGACCAGAACAACGAATCTAGTGATCACCACATAAACGTAGCCAATGCAATAAGGCATTCGAGACAATCCTCCCCACTTAAAGACACCTCTCGATATGCAAATACAAGATTGAGAAGCATTGAGAGGGAGAAGCAAGTCTATTTAGATGAACAGGCTGCTAAAAAAGAAAAATTCAGACAACTAGAAGAAGAGGAACGTGCGTTGTTGGATATACAGAAAAGAGTCACCCAAGAAGAAGAAGATAGACTCTATGCACAACAACTCCAAAGCTGATTTAACGGGAGGGGAACCAATAGTGGGACCAACTCACCCCCATCTACCCCTTCGCCAAGTCCTAGAAGAAGATCAAGGACACCCTCATGATCCCCAAGCCCTAGAGGAAGAAGGGTTTCAAGATATGACCATCATAGGAGACAGTCGTCTCATAGACATTCAAAGCAACCCTCCCAACAAGCACATCATGGCTCGCAACATGGAGGAAGTTATGCTAAATTTGATCATATGGATTTCAGGACTATGCAACAAGAACCATCCTTTCAAGCATATGTGGAGCAATATGTGGAACAAAACAAAGATCAATTCTTGAAAAGTCTTATTAACAAAGGCACTAAAGTTTCATATAATTTTGATGTTCACCAAAAGATCAAGAAACAGAGCCCTTCCACTGATGAGGTGATCTTACAAATGCAAAAGGATATAGACAGGATGAAGGCTCCCAAGAGCACGTTTCATTTGGACTCCATATGTCCTAACCCCATTGACAAAAGTGTGGTGATGGTAGAATTCCCTAAGAAAGTTGAGTTCTCAACATATGACAAATATGATGGCACTGGTGACCCTCACAACCATGTTCAACAGTTCTACATAATGAGCTTTTCCTTTCACCATGAAGACTCCTACTTGATGAGATTATTCCCAAGGAGTTTAAAAGGTCAAGTCATGGAGTGGTTCACCAACCTTTCCCCTCCAGTAAAGACATTTAAAGAACTTGTCCAAAGGTTTGTTCAGCATTTTGCTTACAACTTATCGAGGTCGGTCACAATGCTTGATTTGTGCAAACTCAAAAAAAATCAAGGGGAATCTTTTGTCACATTTTTACAACGATGGAGGCGATTATGTTCAAAATACCCAAGGACAATTCCTGAGGAGGAGAGAATTGATATCATTGTGAGCAATCTAATACCAGAACTAAGATATGAAGTCAAGAAAATCTTGTTTAATTCCTTTGATACTATGGTAGAGGTGGCATGTCGCATTGAGGATGTCCTAAAAGAACAAAGAATTTTGGCTAAACCAACAAATAACAACAATAGCCAAAATAACAATACTAATGGTAACAAGGACAAAAAGAACTCCTATTGGAACAAAAACAAGCAAGTGGTCAACGACGGAGTTGTTGACTCATCTCAAGTAAAAAATGAAGGAGTTCTTAACCTCTCTCATGCAGTTCAAGCTATGAAGCTGCAAACATCTTCAACACAACAAGATAAACCTAAGTATCAAAGGAGATCTAAAACGGAGAAAAGACAATTTACCAAATTGGGAGAATCTTATGCAGATGTTTTTAAGACATTAGTTGCTTATAATTTGGCACACCCACAGGATCCTACCAAACATCGTATACCGGATCCTTTACCTCATTAGTGGGATGCAAAGGCTTTTTGCGTTTTCCATAATGGGATTGGACATGACATAGAAAATTGTTTTAAACTCAAGCATCTTGTCCAAGACCTTATTGAAAAAGGACAATTACAAGTTGATGGGTTAACCACTAATGCGGATCATAAAGCCTTTAAAGAGCCCTTGCCTAAATATGAGAAAGGAGAGAATTCTAAGAATGGCAAGGCGGCTATCAACTACACCTACACAAATGCGGAGAATGTTATTAACATGCTTGAAGTTGTGGATGATAGTGTCAACATGGTGAGAGGGAAAGATCCCTATGGACATAATGTAGACTCAACTCCTATGACTGATGAAAGACCCATTGTGGTGATAAGAGGTCCTCATTCACAAAGAATGCCCCAGTCCCTCAATGCTGTCACTAGGGGTCAGGCTCAAACTCCCATTATTATCAGAGGCCCTAGCACTAGCAAGTCTAAGCAGCCCATGTCCAAGGGCGTTCTTCCTAAATCTTCCATTGGTCCTGATTCCAATTATAATCTTATTGACCAATTACAACGTACACCCGCGCAGATATCCATTTTTGAGCTTTTAGAATTGTCCCCTAAACATAAGCGTGTCCTTGAAGATGCTTTGCGAGCAGCCAGTGTCCCTAACAACTTAGATATTGATCAATTCCAGAATATGGTCAACCATTTGGCTAGCCCTCATTACCTCACCTTCTCAGAAGAAGATGACAAATCCATCAGTCACCCACATAACTTGGCCTTACACATCAAAGTCATGATTCATAAAACCCGTGTCAGGCGTGTACTGATAGATGGGGGTGCGGGGCTCAATATTTGTACCATGAGTTTGTTGCTGGCTCTAGGATATTTCAAGAATGTCATTGACACAAGGAAAAAGATCATGATCAAAGCATATGATGAAGCAGAAAGAAGTTCTAAGGGATTGGCCGTTTTGCCTATTCGCATTGGTCCAGTAGAAAAGGATATCTTATTTCAAATTATTGATGTTGGACCTTTAGCCTACAACATTTTGCTAGGTAGGCCATGGATTCATGAAATGCAAGTAGTCCCATCAACATATCACCAGTGTGTTAAATTTCCCCATAACGGTGTAGAAATTTACATACCTGGAGATAGTGCTTTGTCAATTAATAACATTTCTACTGGATCACATGTACCTTTAAATAGGGAAGCTGACAGTCCTAGTAGTTCACTTGAACAATGCAAGCAGAAGTTTAAAACCATAGATCTTGGGATGGGAGATTATAAAATTGATTCTTTTACAAAAATGCCAATCTCTCCTAGGTCTTATGGGAGACCATCACCAAGTATGAAACCTTCATCATCGGCAATGAAATTATTTGGAAAATTTGTTGAGTCTTTGGTTCCCATTCAGGAAGAGAAAGAGGAAGTTGTCGTAAGGGACTGGATCTATCACGAGGAAAAATACAAACACAACGAGAATTTTGCTCCTTCACCTGAAGCTTATGGGAGAGGGTATACACTGGTTAAAAATATGGGATATCCAGGATATGGTCCCCTTAGCCATAGGCTAGATGCTAAAGCTAAGCCTCTTGATCATGCTCTTTTTGGATGAAAGAATAAGTCCATAGTTGGCTTAGGTTTTGAGAATAAGAAGAAGAAAGGTGTCCCTGTCCCAGCTACGACGGACAGTGACAGTGACTCAGATTATACGCCTGATCTTTCTAATCAACAAGATGTGTCTGATGATTGGGTGCCCTCAACAAATCTCCTTTGGGGAGATTCCACAGATTGATACCTGACAGTCCTACTATCCCAGCTGCGACGGATAGTGACTATATGACTGCTAGATCGATAATGGAAAGTGTTGCTATCCCAGCTGTGACGGATAGTACCAATGCTAGCACTAGAGAGGGGGAAACCCTTCCTAACCTTGAGGCTTCTACATCACGAGGCCCAAATGATGACTCAGACATAGACTCCCATGAATATGAATGGGACTCAGTTTCAGATGCAACAGTTGATTTGGACATAGATATTATCCATGCCTATAGTACCCAACCCGATGCGACTAACGAGCTTAGTGTAGGACTAGAGGATTGTACTCCTCAAATTGCCTTAGTGGACGACGCTTCGTTTAGTAGGATGAGTCCTAATTTGGGTATCTTAGGAGAAGACTTGATGAACTCCGATTATATGGTCACTAGAGATGACACCTTTCGCATAAACAACATTGAACCAGTCATTGACCTACCCCTTGTTCACTTTGACCTAATTGACTGGTCTCAGGGCCATCAAGAGCCTATATTCCTCACTTTTCAGAATGATTATGAAATTGCCTGCTATCTGAATGCTCTTGAACCTGTGGCTTCTTCCACCAGTGAACCAACAACCAGCATGACAGAGCCTGATATTAAGTACCTCAGTCTAAAAATAAAAGAGAAAGAAAAAAAGAAAAATAGGTCTGATGGTGAAAACCACTTTGTGGCGGTATTAGAACCAAAAATAGTAAAAAGAAATGACGCATCTGAGGGTGAAAACCTCTTTGAGGCACCTAAGGATGGGGTACTTAATAACTTGTCGAGTTATTTCCAGGATAGATCATCAATATTGATTGAGCCAACAAAGCCAGTCAATTTGAACACAGAAGAAACTCCTCAGATAGTCCATCTTGCTCAGTCTTTATCAAAAGAAGAGACCAAGGCATATGTACAGTTTTTACAAAAAAAGAAAATTAATTTTGCATGGACCTATTCAGACATGCTAGGGCTTGACACAAATCTTATAATGCATCACTTATCCATAGCCCCAGGAGTCAAGCCAGTGAAATAGAGACTCAGAAAAATGCATCCACATGTAGCTCTCCTTGTCAAAGCGGAATTAGAAAAACTTTTGAGAGCTAGATTCATTAGAGCCATCGATTATGCAGAATGGATCTCAAACATAGTACCAGTTTCCAAACATGATGGGTCCATTCGTGTATGCACAGATTTTAGAGATTTAAACAAAGCATGCCCAAAGGATGATTTTTCACTTCCAAACATTGACATGATAGTGGACATGATAGTGGGCTATGACATATACTCTCTAATGGATGGTTTCTCAGGGTATAATCAAATCAAAATAGCTCCCGAAGACCAAGAGAAAATAGCATTCACATGTGCATGGGGAACCTATTGCTGGAACGTCATGCCATTTGGATTAAAGAATGTAGGAGAAACCTACCAAAGAGCTATGACCACTATCTTTCATGATATGATGCACAAAAATATGGAAGATTATGTGGATGATACCCTAGCAAAATCAAGAAAACGGGACACACACCTCGATGATCTAGAAGTAATTCTAGATCGCATGGAACAGTTTCAACTCAGATTGAATCCAAAGAAGTGCACATTTGGTGTCACCTCAGGCAAACTTTTAGGATTCATAATATCAGCAAAAGGTATCGAGGTTGATCCCGAAAAGGTCCAAGCAATTCTAGATATGCCACCTCCTCAAAATGTCAGCCAAATGAGAAGTCTTCAGGGATGTCTTCAATCAATTAGGAGGTGTATTTCTCAGCTTGCAGATAGAGTGCAACCCTTTAATAAGACATTACATAAGGGTGCTTCTTGTGTTTGGAACGAGGATTGTCAAAAGCGCCTAGATCAGATCAAACAATACTTGGCTAATCCTCTGATTCTAATGCTTCCTATTCCAAGGAAACCATTGATCCTATATATTTCAGCTACAGACACTTCCCTGGGGGCATTGTTGGCTCAATCAGATGATACTAGGAAAGAACGGGCCATATACTATATCAGTCGTACTCTAGTCTCCTATGAGATCAATTACAATAATATTGAGAAGTCTTGTCTTGCAGTGGTGTTTGCTTCTCAAAAGTTGCGCCACTACATGCTTGCTCATACCATACATTTGGTGGCAAAAATTGATCCTCTTAAATACTTGCTTAGTAAGGCTGCCCTCACGGGTAGACTTGCTAAATGGATGATGGTCCTAACTAAATTTGACATAGAGTACGTTGAAAGGAAGGCCATAAAAGGGCAAGCTATTGCTGACCAATTAGCTGATTTCCCAATTCAGGATAGTATGCCGGTCCGAGTGGAATTCCCAGATGAACACATCTTGTATACGACTACTCGCACTTGGACAATGTTCTTTGATGGTTCCCGCATGCAAAATGGATCAGGTGCTGGAGTATTATTTGTTTCTCCACATGGGTACAATATTCCAAAGTCTTACAAACTTTTATTCCCATGTACGAATAATATTGTAGAATATGAAGCTTTAACCAATGGCTTGAGAATGGCTATAGAATGGAACATCACAGAGTTACATGTCTTTGGGGATTCCTAGTTAATCATCAACCAAGTCAATGAGGAGTATCAAACCAAGGATGAAAAATTGATACCCTACAAAAAGATGGTTGATTCTTTGAGACGCTACTTCACCTTTGTGATGTTTCAACAGATCCCTAGGATAGAGAACAAGGCTACAAATGCCATGGCCACATTAGCTTCACTTCTTCAGTTGGAGACACATGAATCAAGATTTGAATTCCTGGTGGAAGAGCTACACCATCCCATCTTTGACTCATCTGAAAGCCATGTCATTTGTACCATTGTCACACACGAGTCTTCCCGATATGGTGCTATCTATTCATATCTTTGTGATGGCATCATTCCCGACACATTCAACCGCTCTGAATGTCAAAACCTCATCCATAATGCCTCTCACCACACCCTCATCTCTGGTGATTTATATAGGAGGGGTTTAGATGGGACGCTCCTTAGGTGCTTGGAAAAGGAGGAATCTAACCAAGCATTAGTTGACATCCATGAGGGCATTTGCGGTGGACATTCTAATGGTCTTGCCATGGCCCGAAGGTTGCTTAGGGTGGGATATTATTGGCCCATAATGCAGATAGATGCAGTCGCCTTTGCTAAGTCATGTGAAAAATGTCAGAAACATGGAAACCTGATTCATGCTCCAGGTAGGGAGCTGATCCCTTCTATTTCTCATTGGCCATTTCAGTGCTGGGCCTTTGATCTAGTTGGGCAGATTCATCCCAACTCATCAGGTGGACATAAGTTCATTATTACTGCCACTGACTACTTCAAAAAATGGGTGGAAGCTGTACCACTTTCTGTTGCTTCAGGGAAGACCATCTCTTTGTTCATCTTGAATCATATTATTTGCCAATTTGGAGTTCCTTCTGAGATTATCACTGATAACGGAGGTCAATTCAAGAATAAGGACCTAAAGCATTTATGTAAAAAGTTTAAAATCAAACAACATTGGTCCTCCATCTATTTTCCACAGGGGAACGGATAGGCAGAAGCTTCTAACAAAACCATTCTTAAAATTCTTCATAGGACAATGCACAAGAATGGTAGGGATTGGCACTTACAAATCAATCCAGCACTATGGGCTTACAGAACAAGCATTCGCACACCTACAGGAGCCACTCCTTTTTCTCTCACCTATGGCGCTGAAGCGGTATTGTCTTTAGAAGTTGAGATACCATCACTTAGAGTCTCACTCAAAGGTTTGATTACAGATGAGGATTACCGCGCCATAAGGTTACAGGAACTAGAACTTCTAGATGAGAAGCGTAAGGCTTCTTTTGATCATATGAGAGTGTATCAGAAGCGTATGTCCAAAGCATTTAACAAGAAGGTTCACCCTAGAGAATCTCAAATAGGTGATCTTGTTTTGAGAGAGAACCCTAAGAACCAACAGAACAGAGAACAAAAGGGCAAGTTTGAACCTAACTGGCTTGGACCATATGTCATCACAGCTGCTTTTGGTACCGGTGCGTATTTACTGTCAGATCCCGATGGAGAACAACTCCCTGATCCCATCAACATTGTGCACCTCAAGAAGTTCTATCCTTGATGCCCGTTTCAGTCTGGGGGCATCCTTTGTACATATTTATTGATCCTGAAAAAATAATACCAAAAAAATTGATATATGATGCTGAAAAAATCCTAAAAAGTATAAAAAGTTCTGAAAAAATACAAAAAAATCAAAAAAATTCAAAAATCTAAAAAGAAAGAAAAAAATAAAAAAAGATTCCAAGTGGTGAAAACCTGGAAACAGGGGCTACTTGAGGCCTTTGCACTCCTATTTGTTAGCATGCGTCCTCGACACTGAGCCTTTCCCTCATGCCTTGACCTTATTTGGCTTAGTCTGGAATTGGTCTTTGTCTTTGTCTAGGGGCCATAACTGTTAGCATTGGTCTTTTAGGTGCGTTTGTCTCTTGGAGCATTTCACAACAGGTGTTTTTCAACACCACCCCAAATAGTGTTTTTCAACACTACCCTTGCGTCGAGTGTTTCTTAACACTTATCAGGTGTCTTACCCAACAGTCTCGTATGATGTGATATTTCTCACTAAGCAGATATGATACTCAGAGTTTGACTCTATGACCAACACACACGCAACTCGCTGATGATATGATGACTTTATTTTTCTTTTTGTGCTGTCTATGAGGATTTCTTTGATGAGTGGTCTTTCCCTGAGAAGTTTTCGATGATGCATAGCTAGAAGACTGAGGGAATGAGAACATGTTTTCTTTTTTTATCTTCTTGTGGGTATATTTTGTTGATCCTAACTGTCATGAGCATTTCTGTTGGTCTTACTTGACCCTATGGATTGACAAGGTATTATCCTTGACTGTTTTGCGAGTGCATGCTTCTAGCTATCTTGACTTTCATATGTCTTGATACAAGCATAATCTCACCATATCAAACTTAGGTAATCTCACTGCACTAGTCATCTTGACCTATATGTCTTTTGATGCCTAGGTGGGATTCTCACATTTTTATCTGATAAAGATCATATTCATATCCACATAGTTATGCTAGTGTGCATTGTATGATCTTACGATGCTACCAATAACACTCGATGATGATAATTAGATGTCTATAAGTGTTGTGACCTTGCAAGTCAACCACTTTCATAGTAGCTTGCATTTTTAGGTTCATGATAGTCTAGTTTTGCATTTCTTGCATATGGAGAGAGCTCTCCTTTTTCATCTTACGTGGACCTGTCAGTTGACTGCACTCACCTTTTCTTCTTCTCGATCATGTCTTTCACTCCTTGTACTTTTCATCTCAAACCTGTCCCTGTTCATCACAAGGGGTTAATCATATCATCATATCTATATCAAAACTGTCATTTTCAAGAAACATGAGTCTATATCATACACATGAGAATTAAACATACATCTATGAGAGAGAACATACATAAGCATTTTGAGCAAAATGACAAGACAATATACATAAACTGATACATCCATCACAAGAGAGACATAAACACATGATACAATCAAACATCCAGTAGTCTCATATATACATCAATGTCATAATACAATATACAAATGGGATCCCATAATCTGGATCAATGTCTCACGATATGTATAAACATCTATCAACCTAAGACCTAACCCTAAGACTCGCTACCACCCTCGTGAGGAGCTCGTGGTGGTGGAGGAGGCATAGCTCTCCTATCAAGTACCACATCTAATACCCCTGCCCTCTGAGAGTATGATGGTGCTCTCTCACCCTCTGGAACGGCCTGTAGGTAGAGTCCATGATAGTAGGCTACTCTCGCTGACTCCCGTCGGAGCTCTAGTGCATCTGCCTGTGCCATCACCTCACGGTGTGCTATCTCTGCCCTAAGATCGGCTATCTGCTGATCTCGCTCCGCTCTTAGATCTAGTAACTACTGGTCTCGCACAGCTATAGTAATCCAGAGCTGCTGTATCTCTGCCTCCTGAGCATATATCTGGGCTCTCAGATCATCCCCACCCGTAGGCTGCTCCTGCTGTACCTCTGCCTGCCGGTGAGCTGGTCTCGCCTCATCCTCAGGCGTCACCGATCTCTGTCTCCGTGACCATTTTCGACCACTTGATCTTGATCCCTCTCCTCTCTCCATCCTCCTCCCTCTCCCCCTCCCACCATCTCCTCCCTCCCCTCCCTCCCCTCCGTCTCCTCTGTCTCCCCTGTCATCTCCTCCGTCTCCTCCTTGTGCTAGTACCTATGCATCTGGTACTATAAACTGAGGGAATGGCACCCTCCGCCGCTCTGCCCTATATGCCGCATCGGCCCCCGCATCTACCACATCTAAGAAATACTCTCAGAGCTCGCTACTGATACTCGCTATCTCTGTGACAGCCTGCTGATAATCCAACATGGGTAGCCACCCATGACCCTCTTCGTCCCTGGCCCTAGCATATGTAGTAGTCTTTGTCGAGACTCACTGCTGCCTCCCAAACTGCCGCCACACCTGAGTGATGCAAAACCTCTCCACTATCTCCGCATATCGACCTACCAGTGGCTGAGTGCACATCATGTAGCTCAGCTCATCGGCTGCATCTCCCCAGACCTCCACCTCCTTGTATGGCCTCCATGTGAACGAGGCTATCTCATCCAAAATCCTCTTGTAATATGTCACATCCCCAGTATGGGCATGTGATATGAATCCTAGGTACTGTAGATGAAGGGGTACCTCCTCTCCCTCGGCTGAACTCTGGGGCGCACCACAATGATGTGCTCCCACGCCCACACCTGTGCCAGGATAGCACCGCACGCCCATGTCCGATCATCTTTGTAGATGATCTCATGTAACTCGTGGTACATCTCTGCCAATATGGCAGGACCCCATGCCATCTGATGAGGCCTGCCTACCAAATCAACCAGTAACCGAGCCCATCCGAGCGGGAATCCCTTCTGACTGCGATCATTCATCAGGATCTGTGAGATAATGGAGGCCACAATACATGGCACTGGGTAGTCTTTGCCAAAATCATCTATCAGCCTCTCCCAACTGACATGCCTATCCAGAATAGTGACATCTTGGAACATCTCCTGGATCAGTCGGTGCCCCTCAGTGGCATCCTGATCATAGTACACCTGTGCCAACAAACAAATCATGTCAGTTTTCATCATATGGAAACATTACATTTATGATTATATCTCAAAATATGATTATACTCACCGGCTCGCCATGACATGGCACTCGTAAGATCCTGTAAACTTCCTCTAAAGTGATCGATGCCTCTCCAGTAGGCAGGTGGAAGGTGTTGTGCTCACTATGTCATCTCTCGACAAGAGCAGTCAACAACCCATGGTCAGCTCTGATGTACGAATATCTCAATAAGTATCTAAATCCCATAGCCCAGACATCAGCATTGCCCGGATCATCTAGATCTCGGACACACCGCAATCCAGTCACCTTCGGCGCTTTGATGATCAGCGCCGGAAAGACCTCCTGCAAGCCAAAAACCAAGCCATTTGTTAGCACATATCATGATGGATGTCTAAAAACTCAGTATAAAACATCTCTAAAACGTAACATTGTCTAGACCCATGTCATTTTTGCTCAAAAATGCGTTAAATATCAAATTTTTAAACTGGGTGATATTCTTTTTTAGAAAAGTATCACGCGATACTTCTCCCTATAGCGGGGCGATATACCTTATGCCGCACGATACTTCACCCGGTATCGTGCGATCTTTCGCCCAGTATCATGCGATACTGGTGTCTTAGGTCGCGCGATACTTTGGGGACCCGCGAAGTATCGCGCGACACTTCTCCCCAAAGGGCACGATACTTCTAAAGTATCGCGCGATATTTCACCCAACAAATTTTTTTTGAAATTTTAAAATTTGAA
Source organism: Chamaecyparis obtusa (assembly GCA_027943335.1). Classification (NCBI taxonomy): domain Eukaryota; kingdom Viridiplantae; phylum Streptophyta; class Pinopsida; order Cupressales; family Cupressaceae; genus Chamaecyparis; species Chamaecyparis obtusa. The sequence continues at coordinate 297,986 of BSBK01007666.1, read as the reverse complement.
AAACGTGCTAAAAAAAGCTATTAAATGCGAAAAATGCCTCAAAAAGCTTGAGTTTTTCAAAAACATACCGGGGCAGGATAGTGTGGTGGCCAGTTGTGCAATCGGGCGCGCTCGAATCGATGCCTGTGGATGGGAACTCCTGCTTGCTGGGCCATTTTCTCTCTCTAAAGCTCTCAAGATTCTCAAATCGCTAAAAGACAAATGATTTTTGAAAATGACATTTTTGACCCCTTTTATAGCCTTTTGACTTTTTGACCTTATTTTCAAAACACCTTGGAATTACGCAAAAATTGCACCCCTAGCTAATTTCGACGTCCTGGATCAATTTTTGGATTCGAAATCAAAATCTGATGTCATCTTCATAGTCAAAATCATGTTTCAAAATCTTCCCTTCTTCTGCGCAGTTGACTGATCTTTTGAGGCCTAATCCTTCGATCTTTGTTGGGGCATCGTCATTTCTTCATTTTTATGTCTTCCAAACTTCTAGTCTTTCATTCATATTCATTCCATTCCCTCCTTTCTCACATTTGACTGCATCTTTCTCAGTCAGGCTGGGGCATGTTTTAATGGTTAACCTATTGACCCTTACCTTCAATTATGATTTCATTCTGATTTGATCAAATCCTTATCAATTCGTTGTTCTCCTCTCTACCTGATTTTGATTTCGATTCCGAGGGGGCAGTACCTATGGGATTCTCATCCCCAATTGCTTTATTTTCCTGATTCAGACATCTTTTGTGAGCTTTTTGCTCAAATTTGAGATTCTTATCTCTTAATTTGAATGTGATCCCGAATCGACCTCATGTTCAAAGGCCTTTGTCTATGTTTGTTCGGATGTGATCCCAAATTGACCTCACATCTGAGTTGTCTTGTGATCCCAGATCGATCTCACATTTCAATTCTTCTTTGACTGCATGTGTTCCCAGATCGATCACACATTAGTCAAAGAGGGGCAAATGTATGCACCCAAAAATGGTCGCTTAGACTTTGGGCCCCATTTATTCAATTTATCAATCCTGAATCAATTTTATCAATAATCAATATTTTCAACATTATCAATCTCTTGATCAAGTCTTAATTTTGATCATATATTAGATTTTTATCCTATGGGCTAACCATTTATTCTAAGTCTTTATTTAATTAAAAGGAATATTTCCTCCCTTTTTATTAAATAAAAGCCCCTACCTTTTCATCTTATCCAAAGTTGCACAAATGAAGCATTATTCATATTTTATAAAAAGGAGAAAAGCACTTTTTGTCTCATATGGACATAAAGTCAACTCTTATTTTCCTATTGGAGGATACTTGTGCACATGGATTGCTCCTCTTTCAAGCTCCACCGCTGATTAAGACTTTTTGCCTCTTAATCTCAATGGTCCATTTCTTTGCATTTCTTATAAAAGGAGAGCTCTCTCCTTCATTTGCATACCATGTTTTTATGCTAATGTTATGCTGCAGGTTTTAGGTGCATTTGGAGCTTTTGAGGATATTGAAGACTTGTTGCTTTCATCATTTAGTTGCATATTTGCTTTCTTAGTTGCATGATAATGGCATTCTTAGTATAGATTTTCTTTTATGCAATAGAATAAGCTCACATAGTCTAAATAGGAGGCATTGTAACACTTGTTATTTCCTTTCATAGATTAGTTGCATTGTACTTTCCTTTCATAGCCTAGATTGCATTCTCATTTAGATTTGCATTGCATTGCATATTTGATTCTTGGAGATATTGGCATTGTTGCCCTTGTCTTCACTTGAATCTCTCATTGTATGGTTGACTAGCAAGGTCACAAGCTTGTAGCTCTAGCTGAGAGCAATTTTCAATCTTGCAACTCCATACATAGAGAGCTATGAGCCACTTTGTGAGGCCTCATTCTTGAGCAACCTTGCATGTAATGGTTCATAAAAGTGCACCATTTTAGTGTGTACACCTGCCACCCCAATTTACATCTTATCTTGTTCCAGCAGTCCATAGCTACTCTGCAGTTTAAGAATACATGGTCAACTAATTCTTCATGTTCCCTCACACATAAAACATCTAGTTGGTCAACAAATACCCAAACATTTCCTTCGCTCTCCAGTCATAACTCTACCTTAAATCATCAACCATGCAAAAGTTCCTACTTTTGGAAGACCGTCTTTATTCCAAAATAAATCTGCAAATTCACATCTTCTATCCTCACTCCTAGTTAAATATTATAACCTATCTTAATTTAATAATGACCTAACAATGAAGCACACCAAAACACTCTATCCTCTTTATCCACCACACATACATCTCTCTCCTTAAACAAGCCACTCAATATATAACTCCCTTTGTTGTTCTAAAAGCCAATTTTCATTGAAACTCCTCCACTTCAAAGTTCTCCCTATAGGGCCATCCACCCATTCCATATAATCCACTACTCTTTCCCCCCACCTGGAACATGTTAAATCCTTAAACTCTTTTAAATGTTGAAAACCTATTAAAGTTGGATGTCTAGTCCAAGAATCCTCCCAAAAAATTCTTTTTGCCCATTTCCAACCTTCTAGGAGATGTGATATGTGATCAAGTGCCTACATGACAATAAGAAATTCTAAATTTTAGACCACTTCAGAGGGTTTGTGATTGTCAAAATAGTATCATCGTCCATCAAGTCCAAGTATTTAGCCTTTAAAATCCTCACCCATAATTGATCTAGACAATTGTAAATACTCCAAATCAATTTAGCTCCCATAGCCTCATTCATCAAGTTCCAATCCCTCAAACCTACACCACCATGCTCCTTAGATTTACATATATTTCCCCATGTAACTAATGGTAACTTATCCTCTTCATTAGCCCCATTCCAAAAAAAAATTCCTCATCTTCTACTCCAATCCCCTAATCACCTTTTTTGGAATCCTCATACACATCATGGAGAAAATAGGGATAGCTGAAATAATCAATTTCAACATTAGAATTCAACCATCTAAAGACAACCAACAGCTTTTCCATCCATCCATTTTTTGCAGACATTTATCCACTAACCCTTTCCATAAATCTTCTTAATTTCTAACTAAATAAGGGGATACCCAAATATTTACCTGGTAGCAGACCACCTTGAATATTCAAAATACTACAAATCTCCCACTATTTCCTCTGGGTGTATTAAAAAAAGAAGATTTTAGACTTATGCCAATTGATTTTCTTCCCTAAAACTCTACCATACAAATCCATAGTTTCTTTCATCACTCTTGCTTCTCTAACCGAAGCTTCCCCATAAAGAAAGGTGTCATCTACAAATTGTAGATGAGATACAACCTCATTTCCTACTGCCACTTTAACCCCTTTCCACACCTCTTCTTCTCTTTTCCCGATAATCAACTCACCCAACACCTCCGCCATAATTATAAATAAAAAGGGGGAGAGGGGGTGCCCTTGACAAATGCCCTTTTCTATCTCAAAAAAACCTTGCGAACTACCATTAACCAACATAGAGAACCAAAGGGGTCATGATGTATCTCTTTACCCATTTAATCCATTTTCGATCAAAATCAAAACCTTCTAAGACTTTCAGCATAAAGGCTCTATCCACTTCATCATAAGTTCATTTTATGTCTAACTTCACCATCATTTTCTCCAGCTTCCCAATTTTGATTAATTGAATCAATTCATGAATAATAATTACTCCTTCCTAAATTGACCTTCCTGGTGAAAAACCACTTTGTTCACTTGAGATAACCAAATCCAAGACCTTCTTCAACCTATTCACCATCACTTTTGCAATGACTTTATACACAGTGCTACATAAAGCAATTGGGCAGAAGTCCTCGAAAGTAGTGACTTTTGCCATCTTTAGAATCAAATAAATAAAGGTGTTATTCAAATCTCTTAGAACAAAACCTCTAGATCTTGATATTCTTCCACCACCTCTCATAAAGCTACCCCTAATATATCACATAAAGTCTCAAAAAAAAGAGTTGGAAAGCCATCAAGCATCGGGGGCTTATCTCTACCCAAACCTCACAAGGCTTTTTAAACTTCCTTTAAAGTTACTACATCAGTTAACATTTTATTTTGGTCTTGAGAAATACACTTTCGAATCCTCCCCATCACCAAACTAAGATCCTCTTCCTCTAAAGCTGGTTGCTTCCCTCTACCTTTAAAAAAGGCTTCAACCCCCTTATTAATGTCCTCCACCTCCAGTAATTCTCTACCACTTTCATCTAAAATTGAATTTTTTTTGTTAGAAGCTCTCTTAATCTTCACCAAATTGTGGAAGAACTTTGTGTTGCAATACCCATCATGCAACCAAGTCTCTCTGGACTTTTGCTTCCAAAAAATTTCCTCTCTGGTCAAAACCTCTGCATATTCCTTGATCAAATATTTCTCAAGAGAAAATTCAAATTCCCCCATGCCATGCAAAATAACTCTTTCATTTAACAACCTAAAAGATTCATCTAACCTTAACTTCTGATTAAAAATATTTTGAAAATGCTCCTTGTTCCAAACCTTCATATTTTCGTTTAGAAATTGCAATTTTTTAAAGAAGATAAAGGCCTTATTACCTTCAAAATTAGGAGAAGACATCCACCATTGAAGCACTAAATCCCCAAAACCATCTGCTTGTAACCACGTACCTTCAAACTTAAAAGGGCATCTAACTGGTGAGGATTCCTATTGAATATTTAAGCTAGTTAAGTAGTGGTCTGAGCAATGAATTGATAAAATATCAGCCTCACATGTCCATTGAAATTCAACCCAGTCTACTACCACAAGAAAACAATCTAATTTTTCTACAATGTGCACAAAACTTTCCCTCCTATTAGTCCATGTATATTCACCCTTTTTAAAAAGGATATCAATTAACCCATTATCCATCACAAAGTTATTTAAATCTTGTTGACTTTAATTCATCCATCCTCTACCCCCAGCCTTTTCTCTAGGACTTAGGATAGCATTGAAGTCTCCTCCTAAAACACAAACTTCCTTGTTCATTATATTCAACAAACCTGAAACTGTCACCCATAATTCCTTCTTTAACTTGGACGTTGTTGGGCCATATATGTTTATTAAATTAAAACTAACCCTCAACTATTTTGAAGAAACTCTCAACCATTGCCAATTGGCTTCTTGTTGAATCATAACCACATCCACTAAATTATCTTTCCATAGAAATCCCAAACCACCTGAAGCACCTTGAGCCTCCATCCAAACACTTTTCCATCTGTTGAAGCTTCTTTCTATACTTAAAAAATCCTCCTTTTTTATTTTTTGTTTCTTGTAACAAAACACAATCAGGCCTCACTTGATCAAAACATCTCTTGATCAAGTGAACCTTGTTAGGGGTATTGCATCCCTTGAAGTTCCACGAAAGGAACCGCATTTCTCTCAAAAAGAGACATAGCCTCTTCCTAATCTTAGCTTGCTTTGACCTATTGCATTGCCTGCTTGTAATAGCAAAGTGTGATTTGACTTCCGACCCCTTCTCTTTTTTTCACCTACCTTAACCTTGGTTACCTTTGCCTCTAATTGTGTCAGTGTTCTTTTCTCACTTATCACCACCTCATCCTCCAATCCTAAGAAATCCTCCTCTGGATCATCCTCTATTTCATATTTTGAATATGAAACCCCATTCAACCCACTAGACTCCCAGAATGATTCAAAAGAGTTCTCCAAATTTCTAATAGGATAAATTTGAATGTCCTTTACTCCTAAAATATCATAGTCACCATAAATTTGTGTCGGACTTACCTCCACCCTAGTACCTTGTTCCAGATCAATCTCTCCTTCCTTGATTGGCTTGTCCAGTCTTTCTGACCATTCGACGACTTTGAACACTTTAGACAATCCATTTTGTAATTTTTCAATCGGGTTACCATCCTCAACATTTACCTTCTGGTTTGCAGATTGTTCCAGCTCATCCTTTGACTCCTTACTATGAAAAACTAAGTTCATTTCCCCAAACAATGATCTTTGAAATAACACCACATCAGAATTTAATCTTTTATCAGTCTCTCCATCAAAATTGTCCCTTTGTTGACACTCCACCTCCTATTTCTGAAAATCACCCATATCCCCTTCCAGAGCCATTAAATCCCTTACACAATCATTTTCTCTTTTCAATTTATTATTATCTCTATGGTCCAGATCCATTAACATACACTCTTACTTCGCAACCTTGGATAAGTGTTCTTTACAGCTCTCTTCCTATTGTCTAGAAAGAACTTCTAAAAGGTTAAAGACTCTTTTTAATAATTTGTCTCCCTCAGAGGCTTTCTCTTTCACTCCAACCTCACATCCATTTGTTTCATGATCTTCACTTAAACATTCAATGCACAACATTAAATCCTCTTCAATCGAGAGTGCTTATTTCCACACCCCATCATTTAAAGTGAGCTCAATCACCTCAGGCATGGGGTGGCATGATTTCCATTTGGCACAAACCCTAGGGAACATCTGGAAGGTAACCAAATCCATAGTTTCCATGGCTCTAATATATTTTCCCAGTTTGTCCCCTATCATCTTATAAGATTCTTCATTCCAATATTCATGTGGTAAGTTCCTCAGTCCTATCCAAATTTGTTTCCCATTTTTTAAAATAAAAACCTTTCCCTTCTAGCATGTAAGGCCCACTATTTAGAATAAAATCTCTATCATGTTCACAAGCCAGCGTGACCATGTAAAATCCATTTCCAAGAGTTTTTAGACTTTCTACTTTCCCCCATTATTTATCACACTAATCCTTAATTTTCCTAATCGCGAGCCATTCCCCTCCCCATTTAAGAAAGAAGGCATGGATTTTAAAAAAAACTTAACGATTCTAGTCATTCCTTACCTTGCACTAGCAAGGAGGCCATCTTGTTGTGTATCTGAGTTGTTGGGGATTTCAAAAGCTTCTCCTACTCCAACACCATCTTTGGCTTCCAAAACTTTCTTTCTATTGAACCAATTCCACAAGCTCTCCTAGATTAGTAGAAACATATATGTCCACTAGATGCTTCTCACAGGTTCATTCTAGTGGCTCCCATACCCTTGTGACTCTTTTTGTGATCTTCCCTTAATCTAAGGATGTTTCACACTTGAGATTCCATTCTAGCTAAACCTAAAACCCTTTTGTTGTGGCCTATTATAAGGCCAACTCGGTCTTCTCCAAGTATCATAATGAAAGTTTTGATGCTGCTTGAAACCTCTGTTTCCTTTGTTCAAAGATTTGGCTTTGCCTTGCTCCTTCTAGAACCCTAAACCTCTCCAATCCGCCATTTTGTCATAAGTGGTAAAATAAATTTAAGCTAGGGATGTACTCCCTAGGTAGAATGCAAATGCCCTACTCCACATCCCGTGGGTAAATCAAGATACAAGATCTTGGGGCCTCTTAATTTTTGACATAGTCTTTAAGCATTTGTCTTATTAATATTAATAATATATACATTAATTTAATATAATTCTCATTATATATGCATTATTATTAGCATTCTAGACTTGCTATTTGAACGATCTCCTCATATATATTGTATGAATCCCTTCTTACCTTTCTATTAACAACATTATGAGATGGTAGATTTATTGTGCCAAGGGTGAATGAAATAGTCTATAAGTGGTCTCCCTCAAGGCTTAACCCCATCTTGGGACCTATCCATCTTATGACCGAAATTACTCTGCCTTTCCCTTCCACACACTCCCTATCTTACATGAACATTAATAAGAGATAAGGATGAGACTCCTATAATTTGTAGTTTGATTCTTAGACTTAAGAATATAGTATTAATCTTTAAACATTTATCTTATTAATATTAATAATATATGCATTAATTTAATATAATTTTCATTATTATAATTACTTATTAATTAATTCAAATTATCATAATTCTCCACTATATTTGAGTTATTTCATATGAATTCACTATACGATATGAATTTGTTGCTTACTAATATTAAGATATTTCATAACTTATTATGACCAAGTCTTAAACATATATACTAATGACATAAACTTAAAAGAAAATAAACTTCATGTACCTTTTATAGTAATGGAGATTCTTTATTCCAAATTTTTTTTACCTCTTGTCACTTTCTACGTGTAATGTCCTTTTTCTTATTCAAAATGTTTTTTGCTACCTTAATCCTTGTGTAATGTATTTTCTTCCTTATTCCCTTGTGTTTTGAGGAGATCGATGTCTCCCTCTATATATCTCCTTGTGTATGGGTCGCAACCCTTGGTTGTAGTGGCCAATCATGTAGTCAACAATATAGGGGGTTTTATATTATTTTATTTTATATCTTTGTTAATATGATTATTATTACAAAGGGATATAACACTATTATTTATTTTATTAATATATAGATATATATATTCTATTTAATTATTACATTCATTTGTTGATATTATTAATAATAATGAATATTTATTTTATTATTATGTACATATATAATTTTTTAGTTTACTAATAAAATTAATTATATAATTATCATTATTTATTATTTAAAGAGTATGTTTACTACATATGATTATAATTAACATATAGTTAAACATTATTTATTATTGAGAATTTAATCATATATAGAAGACAATGTATATTTTGTGACAAATATGTCATTCATTAAAAATTATATTTTTGTACTAAATACATCAATTCATGACTCATGACAACATCTCATCAACATCAGGCCAATATGAAAACCCATTTAGTAATTACATTAAGCCCAAAATAAAGAAACAAAGTGCAGTGTTGGGGTTTCATGGGTACTAAAATCCTCAACCTTCAGGGTTTTAGGGGTCATGGAATCCGCAAACACCAAAAAGGGTTGGGTTGAAAGCTTTCTACAAAATATAGAAGTAGTCAAGATCAGGGGTGATAATGATCATGATTCCTTTTAGGGATCAAGGATCTTGGCATCCGTGATGTTGGACATCCTTTATTGTTTCAATGTTGGTCAGGATTTTGGGGATCAGTGATCCCTAAACCCCAAAATGGGTGAGGGGTAAGTGTGACCTCTGACCCTTGAAAGGATAAAGCCTTTTAAGGATCAGGGATCATAGTGTTAATAGGATTTAGAACAACAAAGAGGGGGGGTGAATCAGTTGTTCTTAGGTCCAGATGTATAAAACAAACTTTAAAACTCTTCAACAAATCAGATCCAACAACCAACAGCTACTCGGTCATTACTAATTGCATAACAGAAACATATAACAGTGCAGTCCACTATCCAATAGTATCTAACTTGTAAAACATAGAAATGTTCAAACCAAAACATTCACACAAGTATTAACACCAGGATTTATAGTGGAAACCCAATTTGGGAAAAACCACTTTGTAACATGTTACTATTATTTTCGCTCTTCTGAAGTGAGCTCTATGAAAAGCCAACCCTGTCAAAGGTTACAAACACACTGTCAGGTGTGACCCGGTTAAAGGATTTAAACCACTCTATTAAAAGTGTGCCTTGTTATAGGACTTACATACATCCCATTAGAATGCAACCTTGTTCAAAGGATTTATACAAATGACTGTTAGGTCAGCCTCTATTAAAAGGATTTTGACTAATACAATGGTTAGAAAGTAACAGTAGTATTGATCTGAAAAACATACAACTCACTTTGCAAATATCAGATCCAATTCCGTACACATATGATGGCTTACTGACTGTGAAACTTTACCATCTCCATCACTGATCTGCTCAGAAATATCTTTAAGCATTCACAACACTTCTCCTTCAACTTTTTCTACATAGACAGTCAATAACATCAACAATACTTCCAACATCATCTCTTCTTCAACCTCATGCTTAGGTTTCCTTAATACTTCCTCAATTAGGTCAATACATCTTTTTCCGCTTAATCTCCTTCGTAGATCTTAGGGTTAGGTCAGATTCATCGAATCCTTCCAACTTTATGTCTTCGTCTATCCTTCTAAAAATATCTCAAATCTCTTAATAGATTTATAATAAAATGTTTTACAGTGCATTAAATGCTTCCATACAATCAATAAATAAAGTCAACACATTTTACATAATCCAAGAATTCAACTATGTTGGCTGGAAATCTAAATTCTTCCTCAAATGTAAATTACCGATGCTCGATCAATACAGTGTTCAACTCCTCGGTCTTCATTAGAAAGCTCGATCACCTAAAAAATTGTTTCCTTGGCTAATATTGTCTTCCTCAGCAATTAACTGATGTTCGGTCAACACTGAATTTACTCGGCATATACTAGCTCGGTCGACACTAACATCACTCGGCTTAAACTAGATTTCTTCACTTTTGCTCGGTTAAGCCTACCAATTTAGTCTTCATTCTTACTTAGATAAACAATACATTATCTTATCATTGTGCCACATAATCAAGTACTCATTGAAGTATCAAGATAACTCAACCTTTCCTTAGGTGCTATTGTTACCAACCTTGCCTATCCCCTTCACAAAAATCAAATGGATATAGTACTTTCTTAGATAGAAACAGACTTACCAGTTAAGGTTTGACATCAATGACAATACAACAATTGCAGTTTCCAACACATAGATCCCTGATCCACTTCAAAGACTTATGTTTTAAATTTTTAGGGTTTGTACTTGATTTTTTATGAAGTTTTTAGGGATTTGACCTGAAGACATTATGAGGATTTTATTGCAGGAACAAATAAAAGGAAAATACAAACACTAAAGACAACTAAAACCTAACCCAAAACTAGAAGAAAGAGAAGAAAATAAAATAGAGAATTAAACCCTAACAAAAACTACAAATGAGACAAACAAAACAAAGGAGCAAAAGTAGACAAAAACCTTTCTTGTGAAAATGAGGTTTGATGAGTACACAATTGTCATGACACCCTTGAGATCAAATGGTGACCATTGAAATTCAAAAATGCTCACATAAAAGACTAAATAATTTCTCTCAAAAAGCTATTGCTAATCAAGGGTAATAGTGGGAAATGAAACACAAATCTTGCTTTTATAGGCAAAAAGTTGATGATGTCACCCTTTGAGCTACGTATTTTGGGCATCAAGGTTGGATAGACATCAGGGATTGAGGATAATGATATCCTTAATTTTTTAGGGGGATCAGGGGTAACGAGATCCTTGAAACCTTGAAAGGATGACTAGCTATTTAAGCTCACACAAAAAAGGGGTTTCAGACATTGGGCATCAGGGATACCAAACCACCTTCATACCTTTAGACCCATGAATCCTAGTAGACAAAAACATAAAAAAAACACCTATGGAAGAAAGAGGAAAGATGAAAAAGAGAGAAGAAAAGGAAAAGGGGAAAGGGGCCCTTGTTGACAAGGCATCGAAGTATCAAAAATTTCTTCACAATATGACTTCCCCAATGTTGAGGCTACCAAGGTCCTCAAAAATGACAATAAAACATGAGACCAAAAATGAACACAAGATGAGAAAAAAAAGTACGGGGTCACCACTTGGCCAACTGGTGAAGTGGGGCATGATTTGTGAAGTACACCACTACTCCACTTATCTTCCATTGAATTGGTGGAGATAATATTTCTAATACTTTATTTGATAATTCATATCTTTACTTGCTTGGTGAATTTGTTTCACCTGATTTTTCTCTTTTGCCACCCAACAATGTTATTACAAATGTTCAACTTAATTCCTTTATGATTTCCTCCCCTCCTTGGATGAACAAGCTTGTGGAGAAAAAGAAGAGATACACCCCAATGCTATAAGTAGAAGTGGATAGAATAGCCAAGCTACTACAAGACACACCTAGACCCAAAAATGCCAAAAGAATGTCAAGGATAGTCATTAAACTTAGTTCAAGTCATAGAATTATTGAGATCATTGACCTTGTTGGAGATGAGAAAGAACACGAAGCCACAGAGAAAGACTTCATTCTGAATAGAGTTGTTATGGGTCCAACAACTCTTGAAGGTGACATTTAACATGAAAAGATATTAGGGATCATGTAGTCAAAGAGGGTTAAGCACGAAGAATAGAAGAACATAAGCTTATACAAGTGGTCAAATTCCTTGATTTCTTTTATTCAACCCATTTTACAAATAGATGATTGACCTATTGGTTAAGTTTTAAGTCTTCCCATAGAAGCGTTAGATCCCAACAAATTGAAATAGATTAAGAAAAGTCAATCTATCATTAAAATAGTTGACTCATGGAGTGATAAGCTAATGTTTGATGGGATAATGTACATCCAAGATTCTACGAGAGTTTTTACACAAGTATTAGAGAAAATGAATACTTGGAATGCTAAGCTACAAAATGTTAAAAGTGAAAAGAATGGTCTGACTTTAATTTTTAGCGAATTAAAAGAAATTTCAAAAATGTATTCTCATGTTCTGATTTTTGAAGGGAACATTAGTGATCCTAGAGAAAATGAATTGGCAGTAGTGGTAGACATGTTAGAATGGAAGGTTTCCATGTTTGAGGAGCTTGATACACAAATATGAACAACCTTGGGGTAGTGTAATGTCAATCTAAAAGATTTGAAACACAACCTTTCCATTATAGATGTGAGTATCTTTGAAGAAGATGGAGAAACATTGCGTACATGAATTGATGTAGCAAAAGTTTCAAAACAAGACTCAAAGGAGAATTGTCTGCAGAAACAATGAGTAAAAAATCTTTGGAAACTTTGGGAAATATAACTTTTTATCTACCCTCTTTTAGAAATGATATCGATGGCGTACTCCCAAGATTAGTTGACTCAGATTGAAAGATCACTAAGAAGAGGTTAAGGATCAATATCACTGACTTGTATGTTAAACAGTTGGCTCCCATAATTTCCTAATATAGGAACTATAAGGAAAGGGTATGAACATACACAACCTAGGAATCTCAAGGAGACAAAGTCATGTAGGAGGCACCAAGAGGCGAGAAAAGAGTGGGAAATGAGGAGGAAATCCTCCCAAATTAATCTTTCTTTCATGATATTGCATAATCTCTTTTTATGTTGGAACCAAAAACTGTGGGCTTTGGAGGGCTATCTCCATTTTATTTTTAAGTGACTTTTAAGTGTCTTTGCAAAACGACAATCTTTAAGAAATTGTTATTTAACATATAGCTACTTAGATTAGACTATATATATTGGATGGATAGTGATAATCAAGACTTTTTTTTAGATGCTTTGACTTTTGATAGATATCAATAGAAGTTATTTAAATGCAGTTTTAGGAATCATAAAATTTGTGTTATAGTGAATGAATGACCTTCTCTTCTTATGTTGAATATATCATGATTCGATAACATTGTTTGATATATGTTATATAATATGAAAAATCATTTATGCACATTGTTGGGGATTATTTGTCTTTGAACAAGTGTTTGCAGTGATGTATATCATAATGTTATAAATTTTATTGGTGTTCTATAGAATATTTTTATTCTATTATACTATAATTTAGTTTTGATCATTACATTTTTAAAGCTTTTTTATTTAAAGATCCACCTTATTTGATGCAGGGGCATTCTTAGGTCCTTGGTGAATCTTCATGGTGGTGTGTTGCTTGGTTGGTGTTACTCGGTTGTAGCTTTAACCGATGGTCTCAATTATTGAAGAAAGCTCGATCATTGAAGGAACTCGATGAAGCTTTTGGTGCTAGTGGAACTGGTGCTTGGTAAGCCTGTGTTGCTTGGTATTGCTTGGCTTGGTCGGTTGTTTCTCTGGCACTCAGTAGTTTGGCTTACCGACTGGAGTTCTTGGTGATTTGGTTGGCTGACTTGGTGCATTTATTGTTGGTAGCTTTTGTTGGATTCTCCTATGTGGATCTGGAGGATGACATGTTGAATTTAATAATTGTAAGGCTATTGGAGAGCTGACTTGTATTACATTTAATATTTGCTTATAGGAGTTAATTGTGTCATCCAGCCAACTTGTGGCTGATGATTAGTATTTATAGGATGTTTGGGTAGTTGTTTTAGGAATCAGATTGGAGGTTCTGAGAGCTGAGTTGGGAGAACCAGATAAGTGAAGTTGTGGAAAAGATCCTGCGATATCTTACAGATTAGATTAGTATCTGATAGTTGTAATAGCAGAGCTAGTGGTTGAGGCTTGGAGACAAGGAGATTGCTTGGTGGCTTGCAAGCACAAGTTTAGATCTACCTCAAGGTTTCTATTAGTTGTTGATTTGTTTTCAGAACTGAACTAGCTGGAGTTGTGTTGGAACTTGTTGATCTTGCAGAATTACTTCTTGTTTTTAATTGGCCCTAACCCGGAAGGCCTTATAGTCGGGCATGTTAATGGAAAATATGTTTTGAAATAGATCTTGTTGTGTTATTCTATTATGTTCTTCATTGGTTGCAAGGTTGGACCATCCTCAATTAGATCCCCCATCCTTGACTGCATCAGGTGGTATCAGAGTTGAGTTGATCTTGTTGCATGAAGGTTGACCTAGCAAGGTTGATCTTGTGAAGTTGATCTTGTTAGCAAAGAGATCGTATGATCTGGGTTGCAGATCCGTGGCACTGAACTTGTGGAATCTTGGCCTAGTTGTTTATGTGAGGTGGCAAGTTGCAATCTGAATTGCATACAACTTGGAGGTTGTCACAAGGTGGTCGGTGTAGGGTTTGTTGCAGAGGTTTTTTTGTTATCTTTAAGGATGCCTCTAAGAAGGTTGGACCCTAGAGTGATTGCAGATCTATGTGATACTGTGGAGTCTAGGATTACAAAGAAGGTGAAATCTGATTTCATATCAGAGATGGAGCTGATGAAGAATGACATGGTCGTTGAGATCATGAGATTTGTTGCTGGTGTACCTTAGAATGTTGGTACTGAAGATGGTTATGAGGAAGTTGTTGAAGACTTTAAAGCTTTTGGATCTAGTGGTGATGACTGAAGAGATAGATCTGGTGAAGACAAAACTGCTTGGTTGCATAGATCTGGAGATCGATTAAATAATAGTTACCGAATGGAAGTTTCTACTTTCTCTGGTACTTTGAAACCTGAGAACTTGATTGATTAGATTGGTGAACTTGAAGATTTCTTTGAGCTGGAAGAAATTGAAGATCCTCTTCGAGTGAGATTGACACAGACAAAATTGAAAGGATGTGTTGCTCTTTGGTGGAAAGAATTACAAAGAGATAGAGAAGATGAAGGTGAAATGAAGATCAATCGGTGGAGGTTGATGGTGACTAAGTTGAAAGCTAAGTTCATACCTGCTGACTATGAGCTTGACTTGTTTAAGAAGTTGCAGAATCTAAAGTAGAAGGATTTAACTATTGAAGATTATACCGAGGAGTTCTACAAACTTACTATTCGGTCTGGACATGAAGAACTTGGTAAGGAAAAGGTAGCTCGGTATGTGAATGGTTTGAGTTTCAATATTTAGGATGAGGTTGGTATGCTAAAGATTGATTCTGTTGAAGATGCTTATCAGTATGCTCTGAAGGCAGAAGATAAGTTGAAGAGGAAACAACATAGTAATCCCTGAGGGAAGGAAAATATTGATCACTCGGTGAAGGATAAACCGATTGCAGATAATGAACAGAAACTGACTGACAGATTGCTGTGGTGAATGAAAATGTTGAGAATGAACCTGAATCTAAGAACTTGTTGGTTTGACAAACATTGCTCAGTACAAAGGTGGAACCTTTTCAAAGGAATAACTTGTTCAGGACTCGGTGCAAGTATAGAGGTAAACTTTGTGATGTTATTGTTGACAGTGGTAGTACTGATAACCTTGTTGCTAAGCACATGGTTCAGAAACTTGGTTTGAGTAGAATGAGACATCCACATCCTTATAGGATTAGCTAGTTGCAAGATGATCATGCTCTAGAAGTAAGAGAACAATACTTTGTTGATGTTCAGATTGGCTAGTATAAAGATCTTGTGTTATGTGATATTGTGGAGATGGATAGTTGTCATATATTGCTCGGTAGACCTTGGCAATATGATTGTAGAGCTATGTATGATTGTGTGAAGAATGTGTTTACTGTTGAGAAGGATGACATGAAGTTTTCCCTGATGCCTTTGCTAGATACAATACTCAGTAGGAGAATTCTGAGTATTGGTAGCCGAGTTGAGTTGGTAGATCCTGAGAGGATGGATGATCGGTTTGGAGAACAGACATGTGTGTTATCAAGGAAAGACTTGAAAAGATAGAGGAAGCTGAAGTGGAAGAGTATGCAAAGTGAAAAGTCGGAGGACATGTATGTGAAGAACCAGTTCAAGGTTTATGTGTTAAATCTCGGAAGATGTTCTTCCCACATATGAACATCTTTTCAAACCTAGGGTGTCTAATGCAAGGGCATTCTTAGGTCCTCAGTGAATCTGCATGGTGGTGTGTTACTTGGTCAGTGTTACTCAGTTGTAGCTTTAACCAGTGGTCTCAGTTATTGAAGAAATCTCTGTCACTAAAGGAACTCGGTGAAGCTTCTGGTGCTCAATGGAACTGGTGCTCAGTAATGCTTGTGTTGCTTAGTATTTCTTGGCTTGGTCAGTTGTTTCTTTGGCGCTCGATAGTCTGGCTTACCAACTGGAGTTCTTAGTGATTTGGTTGGCTGACTTGGTGCATTTATTGTTGGTAGTTTTTGTTGGATTCTCCTATGTGGATCTGGAGGCTGACATGTTGAATTTAATAATTGTAAGGCTATTGGAGAGATGACTTGTATTATATTTAATATTTGTTTGTAGGAGTTAATTGTGTCATCCGGCCAACTTGTGGCTGATGATTAGTATTTATAGGATGTTTGGGTAGTTGTTTTAGGAATCAGATTGGAGGTTTTGAGAGCTGAGTTGGGGGAACCAGATAAGTGAAGATGTGGAAAAGATCCTGCGAGATCTTGTAGATAAGATTAGTATCTGTTAGTTATAATAGAAGAGCTAGTGGTTGAGGCTTGGAGATAAGGAGATTGCTCGGTGGCTTGCGAGAACAAGTTCAAATCTACCTTAGGCTTTCCATCAGTTGTTGATTTGTTTTCAGAACTGAACTAGCTAGAGTTGTGTTGGATCTTGTTGATCTTGCATAATTACTTCTTGTTTATAATTGGCCCTAACTCGGAAGGCCTTACAGTCGGGCATGTTAATGGAAAATAGGTTTTCAAACAGATCTTGTTGTGTTATTCCGTTGTGTTCTTGATTGGCTACAAGGTTGGGATGTCTTTAATTGGATCCACCGTCCTTGACTGCATCATTATTTACCTTTTTATTAAAAACACACATGGTTTTCATTCATTGAATATTATTTGAAGGTAGTCATGCCTTGTAAAATAAGCAGATAGTTTGTGTAAAGTATCATTATATTTGACCCAATTAGTAGTTTTAGTTGTCATTTCTATGACCAAGATAATATAGAGTTAAGTGGCAAATATATAAACTAACAAAGTCTGAGACTTTTTTCAAATATTCCTCTATTTTTAACTTGCATTTACAACTTCACTAAGTCACACTTGTAGTCGATCATTTTTTGAGTTTTCAAACATAGTCAACAAGTTAATGGGTTTCCAAACCTAGTCTTTATGGTTCAAAATCTCAATTAATCTCCTATCAACCAACTACCTTTAGAGTGTATGTCTTAGTATAAATCATGTGCATTATTTAAGTCCTTATAGTCAGTTAGTCAAGGGATATTAGAATCTATGCATCCTTCACTTAGCATGGTTCAAGGATTCAAGAAGTCGTTGACCGCTCAATTTTATGGAGTTCTGCATTTTTCAAGACACAATCACTTGAGGACTTGGAATTATGAAACATTAATAATAATGACCTACATGGTAGAAATCATGAGAATGTACTTATACATTTTTTAAAGAGGAATGATAGTACTACTCGATGCCAAAAACTGATTTGGTTCCTAATTTGTAATTTGTCTTAGTCCTTGATTGAAAAATCTCATTTATCATTATTGATATTGATTATACATGACTAAAGCCTATTTTTTATCATGTCTCTCTAGAGAGGTCATGTGTATTTAATTTTTTTAAGAATTACTTCATTTTGGACATGTACACTATTGATTAACATGATTCTACATTTTTAAGTTTCAATTTTGTCATTTACACTTTTCAAGAAATTGAGACAGTCAAATTAGAATCTATTTAGGATATGTAATCATCGCCTTTATTTTAATGATGACATACTTTGTTAGATACGTCCATCCACTAGAAAAAATTTCTATAAAGAGGGAGAAGGGATGGTAACTTTTGATTGTTCAGTATAGTATTTTTAGTTCTATGCCCTCAATTCTTACAAGTTCATTATTAGATTAAGGAGGATAATGTCATGTATTGTTGGGGTTATTGTGAATTGTGCTACCTCCAGATATGTAATTTCAACGGTAAAGAGAAACCAATTTCAATTGGAGTCAGGATGGTCAGATTTGGAAAGAATGAGAGGGACAAGTGGTCAAGGAAGGGTGGCTCCTAAGAATGCCTCAACGACATTAAGGGTGAAAGATGAAGCCATTTATTCTTTCATTATGTATAGGACATTGTGATGTTGAATGAGACATAACTAATTTTCATTACCATGATTATATATTTTCAAATGTAATTATGTTATATTAGGGGGAATCAAAAAGAATTATAGGAGTGGTATAATGTAGATGAGAAGCCTTGAAATAGGACTTCTAAAGTCTATACAAATCTGTGAAGGTTTCCTTTCTAGGTTTGATCTAATCCAACAAATGATCCAACTTTTGTCTTCCTTTTTAACACATTGGTATTCACCTAAGAGATTGAAGAACAAGGGAACTTTTCTATAAGGATGCAATAGAGATGGTTACTTTTAATTGTTTAGTATAGTATTTTTAGTTTTATATTCTTAGTTATTATATGTGATCTATTAGGTTAAGGAGGATGATACAATTGTATCATTGGGGTTATTGGAAATTGTCCTACCTCTAACTATGTAGTTTTAGAGGCAAGGATAGACTAATTCTAGTCAGAGTTAGCATGGGCAAAATTGGAAAGAATGAGAGCGGTGACATTATGCCCTAACAATTAGAGTGGTAAAAGAACTAGAATTCCTGAGAATTATACAACAACATTAGGGTGAAGGATGGAGCCATTGATTTTTTCATAATGGCAAGGACATTGTGACATTATGTAGGACAACACTAATGTTGATTGTGATTTCCCCGTCATTAAATAAAAATAAATAATAATGTTGTATTTGGGGTCGGATCGATTATTGTTTATCTTGGGACCATCTTTTAATTTTTAGTGTAGGGATGGTTTTTGTCATGTCGACTTTATTTGTACACCCTCAAGAGTTTTTTTTATGGGTATTTAAGACTGTCATGTAGGTATTATTTCTCATGCATCATAGAATATTTTATTTGTCTTGTGAATTCTAGTTGGAGTTATGTTGTCCGTCATTTCGGAGGTGAAAGATCCTCCCTATTTGGTTTGTTTTAGCTTCGGTGGGATTCACACCTCACCCTACTTTGCGTGTTCCCTTGTTTTGGGTCTAGAAAATCTGAAGTGATATCATTATTAATATTATTTCTCTATTGCAAGTACTTGTTCCAGGCTTGTGTTTTACATCAATTCATTGATTGGGTATAAAAAATTTGTACGGGTATTAATTTTGGCAATAGAAGAATCTAAGTGAAGGAGTATGTAACTAGATTGTACGGACACCATTTCTCTTGATTGTACGACATCCTTCTTGCACTATACAAGCATCACCTTCGACCGCACAACATCTTCTCCCCACCCCCACTGTATTCCATCTACTCCTTCTGTATACATCTCCACAGCATATGACATAAACACCTCCAAGAAAGAAATCACATTCGGGACCGAAATCACCTCCGAGATAGAAATCACCTCCAGACTGAAATCACCTCTGGGACTAAAATCACCTTTGGGACCAAAACATCTCAGGGACAGAAATCACCTATGGACCAAAATCACCTCTGAGATCGAAACACCTCTAGGACAAAAATCACCTCCAAACTGAAATCACCTCCAAAACCAAAAACACCTCTAGGATATAAATCACCTCCAGACTGAAATCACCTACAGAACCAAAAACACCTCCAGAACAGAAATCACCTCCGGGATATAAATCACCTTCAGGACATTATAGTGGTATCGGAGCTGGTGTTTTTACTAGCTTGTGGGTAGTGAATGCAAATTTATACCAAGAAGGGAATAAGGTATCATTCAATTAGTAGAATGGTAGACCCACAAGATCCTATAATTGAAATCATGGCTCTATTTAGGGAGCTCACCAGGAACCAAGTCTAGATTAACATGCTCAGTGACTCATGGAGGAGACATTGCACAAATTGGTTGAAGGCAAAATATCCCTAGAACAAAGTGACAATTTTGTTTCAGGAAAAGAAAACCACCAAATCGTACACTCTCGACCGTCGAAGCCAACTTTCCCTCCACGGGAAAAAGCACAACACAGAGAGCAACCAACTTTCCAAGAAATGCAAGATCAACTTTGGGAGGATTGGAGGAACACAAATATGGAAGGGGATATATCCTACAAAGATTATGTTGATCTAAGAATGAGATATTTTTGTGGCAACCCGCGTGGATATTATAATGACAATCTCAAATGGAAGATTGGAAAGGTTAATCTGTCATCTTTTGATGGGTCTAGATCCACCATAACTTGGGCATGGGTACAGAAGGTAGACACATATTTCTAGCTCAACCCTATGCCGGAGGATGAAGCCATCAAATTTGCAGCACTACATCTGGAAGGGATAGCCCACAAATGGTAGCATCATGGGATGGTTACTCTCGACCATGATCAAATAACATCCTATGCCGAATTCATGGAGAGGCTGACAGACGATTTTGATGGGAGAGATCTAGATCTAAATTTTAAAGAGTTGGCTAAGCTAAAGAAAACTGACATAGTTGACAATTACATCACAAAATTTTAAAGATTGTTTGTCTTGGTAATAGATATTTCAAAAAGAGGATTGGTGGTATTGTTCATGGATGGGTTGATAGAACCCTTGAAAGGTTGGGTGAAGGGATTAAACCCCATCACACTCATAGAGGGAATTAAGAAGGCACGTGACATGGTGAAATCTTCTTCCTCTTCTGCCAAGAATTACTCACATTACAAGCCACCTCTCTCTCAAAAAGAGAAAGAAAGTAGACCCCCACTTAAGAAAGCCTCATTGGATGATGCCACCCGACAAGAGCTCAAGAGGAAGAATCTTTGTTTCAATTATAAGGAACCATGAGAACTAGGGAATCATTGATTAGGCAAGGGAAAGATCCATTACATTGATGTGTTTTTTGATTGCAAGGAGGAGTAGGAACTTGAGCCCAAAGGGGATGAACAACAAGCTTCAAGGGAGGTAAACATCAATCAGGCAAAAAGGATCACCACACTATTGAAAAGAGGAGGTTCCATTTTGGCTCTTGCAGGAACTCTGAGGTGTACTATATTCTAGGTCTAGGGTACCCTCTAAGGGCATCGGGTTGTGGTCATGCTCAATAGTGGAGCCACACTCAACTTCATCAACTCATTACTGGTCAGCCAAAGGAGTTTGCATATGGAGGCACACCAAGGATTATATGTCAAAGTGGTAGGAGGAAACCTTTTGACATGTGCCCATCTAGTTCCACAACTAAACATTACCATGGGAAACCACATGGTGATGGATGATTTCTTTGAGGTCAATCTGGATGACATGGAAGTCATTTTGGGCATTCAGTGGATGGAAACATTGGACAAGTACACACAGAGTTTCAAATGAATGGAGTTCTCATTCAAAGTGGACAGCAAGAGGGTTGTGCTGAGAGGGATATCGAATGGAGGCCCAAGGGAAATTTTAGCTCGATGGATGGAGGCAATCCTCAGACACAATGATGTGGTTTGGGCCACACACTATTTCATCTCACCAGAATCTGTATAGGGACAAAGGGCCTACTACTAGGATGAGGAACTTTAGGTAGTTTTTGATAAGCATCACCCGGTCTTCACCGACATACCACTAGGCATACCACCACACCATGGGTTTGAACATACTATAGAGATGGAGGTTAGCACCAAACTTGTCATCACCACACCATATCGCCACCCAAAGAAGTTTAAGGAAGACATTGAAAAGATAATACAAGAGCTTATTAACAAGGTTTGGATTAGGCACAGTTCCATTTCTTTTGTGTCGTCAATAGTATTGGTTATAAAGAAGTACAAAATACTACGTATGTGTGTGGACTACCATGCATTGAACAAGAAGACCATCAAGAACAAGTATCCTATTCCCAGGATCGACAAGTTGCTGGATGAGTTACATGACAGTTTATTTTTCCAAGATAGACCTATGTTCGGGATATCACCAAATCTGCATGAGGGAACAAGATGCGGAGAAAACAATCTTCTATTTCCATTATGGACATTATGAATTTTTGGTCATGCCATTTGGTTTGACCAATGCACCAGCTACATTGCAATCTTGCATGAACCACATTTTTAACAAAAAACTATGCAAGTTCCTATTAGTGTTCTTCGATGATATATTGATCTACGACAGGACATGAGAGGAGCACTTGAGGAATTTGGATGAAGTTGTTTAGATTATGGAGTCATAGTTGTTATTTTCCAAAAGATCCAAATATGAATTTGGGATAATAGAAATATTATATCTAGGGAACATAGTCAGTGGTCGAGGAGTTCAGGTACATAAAGAAAAGATTCAAGATATCTTGGATTGGCCACCTCTAAAAACTCTCTTGAGTTGTGTGGATTCTTTCGGTTGTGTAGTTACTATAGACGGTTCATGAAGGGATTTTCACAGCTTAGTGCACCACTTAGCGATCTAGAAAAGAAGGGATCCATCTAGTGGAGTGAATGAGCATAACAAATGTTTGAAAAGATCAAGGAGGTTATGAGTTCTTGTCTGGTTCTTGCATTGCCAAATTTTACTCATCCCTTCATCCTGGAGTGTGACGTATCAGGAGAAGGTATCAGGGTTGTGCTGATGTAGGACCACTAACCAATTGTATTTGAGAGTCATAAGCTCTTAGGATCTGAAAGGTTGTACTCCATCAATGAAAAATAAATGCTCACCATCATGCATTACCTAACAAA
This sequence comes from Chamaecyparis obtusa, assembly GCA_027943335.1. NCBI lineage: Eukaryota > Viridiplantae > Streptophyta > Pinopsida > Cupressales > Cupressaceae > Chamaecyparis > Chamaecyparis obtusa. The sequence continues at coordinate 275,043 of BSBK01007666.1, read as the reverse complement.
ATTTTAGTAATACCTTGTCGGAGCCAAGTTCGTAGTCCATACAGATCACAACAACCTGAGACATTTTCTAGAATAAAAGGAGTTGAATGAATGGAAACAAAAGTGGGTCAGTAAAATATAGGCCTTTGACCTTGACATTGAGTATGTAAAGGGAAAAAATAATGTTGTGGTTGACGCATTATCAAGAAGGTCAGCCATATGCTCCTTATCTCAAATTTTAACAGATTGGAGGGAACGTTTGTTGGTCAAATATTCCAAGAACACCTTCGCATGCCAATTTTTGGATGGTGAAGTGCAAGATTACAAGTAAAAAGTGGTTGATGATATCATTTATTACAAGGGAAAAAATTATTTTCTACTTGAGTCCAAATTGAAGGAGAAAATCTTAAGTGAGATGCACGACTTTCCCTTGGTTGGGCATCAGGACTACCTGAAGACCTACAGGTAGATATGAGAAAGGTTTTCATGGAAGGGTCTTAAGAATGATATCCTATAGTATGTAAGGGATTGTGCTACCTATCAGTAGAATAAATCTGAACACACCTTACCAGCGGGTCTGCTTCAACCTTTATTGATTCCCAAGTAGAAGTGGGATAGCATCTCGATGGATTTCATCTCTAGGCTTTCGAAGGTGCAAGGAAAGGACTATATTTTTGTAGTGGTCCATAGATTGACCAAGTATTCACACTTCTTTGTTGTTTCCATTGGGTATCAGGCCGCACAAGTGGCATACATTTTCTTTTAGGAAGTGTTCCACTTGCATGGTCTCCCTCGAAACATAGTAAGTAATAGAGATAGTCGCTTCCTCAATACTTTTTGGAAATAATTTTTTGTCTTGTAGGGAAGGAGTTGTCGCCAAGCACTAATTATCACCCATAAACTAATGGACAAACTGAGATTGTGAACAAATGGCTAGAAGGGTTCCTTAGAAATTATGTTTTGGCACAACAAAAAGCATGGGTCAAGTGGCTACATCTAGGAGAACCATGTTACAATACTGCATACCACATGTCTATTGGGATGGCACCATTCAAAGCATTATATGGGTATGAACCCCCTTCATTTGTGGACATGGAATTAGATGATAGTTTCACACCAAAGGTAAAGGATTGGCTAGAAGAGTGAATCGACATTAGAGGTCCCTTAAAGAAATTCTTCAATGGGCCCAAAATCAACAAAAAATGTATGTTGAAAAGCATCGAATCGAGAGGAGTTTTGAAGTTGGGGACTTGGTGTACCTTCAACTTCAACCGTACAAGCAGTCCTCTCTTAAGGTTTTTGGAAAGGAAAAGCTAAGGTCACATTCCTACGGACCCTACCGTGTGACTAGGAGGGTGGGTGAGGTTTCCTATGAATTGGAACTACCTGAAGGAAGCTGAATCCATAATGTGTTTCACGTATCTTGACTGAAGAAAGTGGTGGGACAAAATGTCACGGTGTCTAAGGACTTGTCACCTCTCGACGAAGAAGGGTAGTTAGTTTTGGAGTTGGTCGAGATCATTGACATCTAGGAGAAGAGGCTAAGGACTCACATGATATTTATTGTATGTTGGAAGGATATTTTATTAGAAGATGCCACCTAGGAAGGTGAGAAGATTTTAAAACACCCCAACTTGTGCTTTCTTGAGGACAAGCAATCTTCGGGATGGGAGGCCTATGATGTCCTGATGATTAAATAAATATAAATAATAATGTTGTATTTGGGGCCAAATTGATTATTGTTTATCTCGGGACCGTATTTTAATTTTTAGCATACAAATGGTTTTTGTCATGTCAACTTCATCTGTACACCCTCGGGAGTTTGTTTGACAAGTATTTAAGACTGATGTATAGGTAGTATATTTCATGCATCTTGGAATATTTTATTTTTCTTGTGAATAATAGTTGGAGTTCTTTTGTTTTCTATTTCAGAGGTGGAAGTGTTACAATTTGCGGTTGTCGTTGCACCAAAAGATCGACCTGTTAATGCCCAATACAACCACTAGACTTATAGAAGACACGGGAGGTGATTAAGCCATGTCACGAATCCTAAGGGGAGCGCTGACCATTTTTCCAACAATCTCCCCCTCAGCGTTACCTGAGGGGATTTGAACCTATGACCAAGCTCTAATACCACTTGTTATAAGTAGCGGTTGTCGTTGCACCAAAATATTGACTTGTTAATGCTCGATACAACCACTAGACATATAGAAGACACATGAGGTGATTAAGCCATGTCATGAATCCTGAGGGGAGCACTGACCATTTTTCCAATAGAAAGATCCTCCCTATTTGGTTTGTTTCAGTTTTGATGGGATTCACACCTCACCCTACTCTACTTGTTCCCTTATTTTGGATTTGGAAAATCTGAAGTGTTATCATTATTAATATTATTTTCTTGTTGCAAGTATGTGTTATAGACTTGTGTTGTACATCAATTCATTGATTGGGTATAATGAATTTGTATGGGTATTAATTTTGGTAATGAAAGAATCTAAGTGAAGGAGTCTGTAACCAAACTGTATAGACACCATTTTCCTTGATCGTATGAGATCCGTCTTGCACTGTATGGGCATCACCTTTGATCACATGATGTCTACTCCCCACCCCCACCATATGCCATCTACTCCTTTCATACACATCTCCTCACCATACGACATAAACACCTCCGGGATAGAAATCACCTTCGAGACTGAAAACACCTACATAATAGAAATCACCTCCGAATCAAAACACCTCTAGGATAGAAATCACCTCTGGACCAAAATCACCTCTGAGACTGAAACACCTCCAAGACATAAATCACCTCCAAATCAAAATCACCTCCAGAATCGAAAAAACCTCTGGGACAAAAATCACCTCTGGACCGAAATCACCTTTGGAACCAAAAACACTTCTAAGACAAAAATCACCTCCAAACCGAAATCACCTCTGGGACATAAATCACCTTGGGGACATTACATTGATTTCCATGACTATATGTTTTTAAGTGTGATTGAGTTAGAATGATGGGAATTGGAAAGAATCAGAGTGGTAGAATGATTTAGGTGAGAAGCCTTGAAATAGGACTTCTGAAATTGATATAAACTAGAAAAGGCTCTCTTTATGGGTTTCATGAGCTCTATAGTGAAGTATATACTATTTAAAAATGGGAGTAGATGACTCCACTTTTATATTCTTATTTTATTATCACATTGTTCTTTTCCCAAGACATGGGCAGTAAATTTGTTGTCACATTAATAAGCTAAAGAAGAAGGTCATTGTACAAATCCTGAAGTTGGAGTGAAACAGTGTCTACTATCTAAGACATTAAGTTATGCAATGAGTCGTGAGGACGTTGAACAATCTATTGAGCTATCCTCAAGCTGTAATTATGATTCAACAAATGCCTAAGACCATAACATCTACAATAGATTAGTATCAATTGTGACATGTTTCAACTATGAAAACAACATGTCATTTATATAACATACATAAGAGAATTATGTTAGCTTTAAGAGGCTAAGAATTAATTATTAAAAAGATGTATCAAGTGTCATGTAACAATGTAATTCATTATTAATATGTAATGAATATTTATAGTTTAACAATACTAGTGATCTTTGCTATTCATTTGGAGTAAAGAATTATCTTTATTGTGCATATTTGTGTAATTTTTGAAGTTATGGTTGAACATACATAAACACCTGTATATATTTATTAATAGTTTCATTAGATATTTAAGTAATTTAATAATTTAAGAAGAAAAATTAACATTTTCAATATTAATACTACAATTATTACCCACTCTTATAGAAAAATATAAAACATATCAGCTAATTATTACGTGCCCAAAAGCCACAACTAGTAGTTACGCTGAAGGTGTTCTATATTTGAAGTAAACAAGTGAAGTTTGGAAATAAAAGGCTCACATCCACTAAAAGAAAATGCAAGATGATTGAACACATTGGGGTCATTGATTTTCCTTTAATCAATTTTAATCCAGAAGTAGTAATAATAATATTTCATAGATTGTGGAAATCTACTGACACTAATTTTAATCCAATCATAATATTATATCTCTAATATTGGTATAAGCCTAAAATAAAGCATTCTTTACATATGTAAAATATCATTTTATTTAACACATTTCTTTTTCTTTATAAATAAAGGGCCAAAGTCAGATATGCATATTAAAGAGCAAGCAAAATATAAACAACGAGTTTAAGAGTTGTATGCAAACAAATTAAAACCATAAAGATTGACCAAAATGAAATAAAGATTATCCACGAGGACCAAATTTATCTACCAAAACAAAAGCTAGAAAACCTAAGCTAGAAGATCATCTAAAGATTAGAATTCTGATAAATAGAAACCACAAATAGAGAAACCAAACTATTCTTGCAAACACCTAAAACTACAAATATGCTCTATACATGTACAATATTATGAACAAAACAATTACAATATTATGTGTCCAAATTACAAAATAATCATGCACACATGAGGATATGGTCACATCTATGATAATTAGTGGGCTACATCTCGACCAATTTGTTTCTCCTCCATTACCGAGGATGCCTCTTTTTCACTCCTAAGTAAGGGTTGACCAATCAAGGCTATAGATTTCATTCTAGAATCTTTCCCTGCCTCCATTCTTCCTAGATCTTCATTTTCCTATTCTTCTTGATGCTCTTCTTCTTCCTTCACTTCATCTGGGGAATCTTTACCCCCAATACTGTCCAAATTTTCATCACACTTATACTTGAAAACCCATTCTTCATCTTCATTAATATTGTTACCAATTGACTTTCCTAGAACATCAGAAATGCCAAGAACATTTTTCAAAAAACTTAAACTCCTTTTCATGATACTTTATCTTAACTCCTTGAATTCCCACTCCCACCCAGTCAACTCAAAAAATCTTCTAGTAGGTCCGCCATAGGTGCTTCTTTGAGTTTGGCCTCTAAGGTCTCGAAATCTATTGTCATCTTTCATTACCATTGCATAATCCGTAGGAAAATGGATTGAAAGATCTTCATCAATGTTGATAATTACATCATATAGGCCATGTAAGTATTTCTTCTCAAACAATCTATTGCAAATTTCTTCTGCTACAACTTTGCTTCTCCCACCATCAAATTTGCCACCAAATTTAACACATTTCTTTAAGAAATTACTTTTTTCTATTTTAGTTTTAAATGGTAATCTATAATTATTTTAAATTTGAAAAAAAAGGATTTTCTGAATCTTAGCTTTAATTTTAGATTTAAGTTTTAGTTTTACATTGTAATATACAATTATTTTTAATTTATTATTCATAAATAGTAGGTTTTAGATTTTATTTATAAAGCATAAAACAAAAAAAATTAACACATTTTTTAGTAGACTTTTTAAAAAATATAGTTTTAAATGGTAATACATAATACTTTTTAACTTTTATTTGATTTTATTTTAGAATCATATAAATATATATTCAGGTCTTGTATATTTTGTCCAAAAAAAGTTAGAATTTTAGATCTTAGTTTTAGTTTTTATTGTAATATACAAATATTTTTAATTTATTATTCATAAGTCATAAGTTTTTTTTGTTTATTTATAAAGTTCTAAAGTAAATTTTTTCTTTTAACAAAGATATTTCAAAATGTTATTATAGCATATGAGAAAATAGATTCTTTAAATATTAATTTTAATTTAAAATTTTAATATAATATTATTTTTATTTATTAATCATCAATAGTAAGATTTTTTGTTTTATTTATAAAATTTTAAAGGTGTCAAAAAGTCAGATTTTTTAAATTTTAGATTTAAATTATAATATAAAATTCTTTTATTTATCCATAAATATTAAGATTATTTTTTATTTATAAGATTATAAAGTAAAAAAATTATTTGTAGACAGAGATTTTTTTTCTTGGTAATAATAGGTATTTTTATTAATATAATTAAAAATTTAGATAGTTTTGTTTGTTTGTCACCTTTCACCCATTTGCCAAAATTGGCCCTATAAATCATACTATGCAGCCTAAATCATTCCTACTCCTATACTAGTTATTAAAAACTATTAAACATGATTACATAATAGTCTATAGCTATTGGACATCAACCAAAATGTTTGATTTATAGACCCACAACCCCTCCGACCCTATATAGAAATATAGCAAAAAACCCTACACCATCCAGATGACTCTTACAAACCCTACCTTTGTCACTACCTTGGACTTCTTTCTTTCCTTGTGAATTGCAACAACAATATTCATTCCATCTGGCACAAAACATCGACCAATCTTATGCTTCTGACTCGCATGAGGAGAGGTGGAACCGCCATTGGACTTTCTTGGAGTCTTGTTTCCATTAGCTTGACCACACACCCTACCTTGCTCTACAATCTCCTTTTCACACAAATTATTTGAGTAGTTCACACTCGTCTCTAGCATCATTAATCCTTATCTCCTTCCTGACTTTCATGCACTAAACCAAGAATGACTGGTTGGTTCCTGAGTGCTATCAACCAGTCTCAAGCCCTCCCTCATCACTTGAAATTCATAGCCAAGTTCTACATAAGAAAGAATTTGCACCATCCCACCCATCTGCTCGGGCTTCATAATTGCACTCATGATCGAGAGAGCCTCCTCTTGTGTGCCCAAATGTAGATCCCATGCAAACACAATAGAGGAAATTTCAACATTGACTCGACACCATAAATTCATCTCCATAAATTCTCCTCCTGGTTAAATGTCTAGAATCTACATAAACTTCAGCTCCCCGTACTTGAAAATCCCCTTCAAATGCCTCCTTTACACCTTACCACAGAATGGTCTTTATCGATGGAGGGTTTTTAGTGTGAAATTCACCTCCATCATAGCTCCAACCTACCACCACTCCCCAATTATTAACTATCTAAATTTTGAGTTGGTTATCAAATGATGAAGGCCAAGGCTTTGATCTCCTACACCTTTCTAGATTCTTCCTACACCTAATCATGTCCAATCTTCATCAAATCTCACCTCAATCCTATCACATGCTTGGATTTAATGCCACCTTACTCCTCTCCCATCATCTTAGTACTTGTAGGAAATAAGACAACAAGCAACTGAGAGAGGGGGGGGGGGGGGGGGGGTGAATTAGTTGCACCAAAGACTCTAACACTTCAAACCCTTAAACCTTGAAACCCTTAAGTATAAAACCCTTATGATTAATTTATGATAAATAAAGCAAGTATGCACAAATTAGAAAATATCCACAACACATAACACAAATATTTTTATCGTGGAAACCCAAATTAGGGTGAAAACCATGGTGGGATTTGAACCTTGCAATAAGACCAATACCTTGTTAGAAGTACACACTTATTAAAAATATGGAATGCACATGCATTCAAACACACTACCTAGAGCTCACTACTCAAAAATCCTTGGCATACAACCCTAAGGAAGACTTTCTCCTTATAAACACAAATCAGGCTACAATCTAATGAATTTATGAATTGTATAGTAGCATCTAATTAAGCCTTAGTAAGTTCCATTGAAGTGCAATTAGATATCTGTTGCAATTCTCTCTTACTCCTTTAGATAAAAAATTCAACCTTCATTAGATCTGCATAACTACTTCACATTCAATCCCCAACATTCGTGATCAATTCTTCTCTTATGCAACCACATCTGCACTTAGGGTTTTTCCCTAGATCCTCAAATAATTCATCAACTATAGTCAACAAAATCTAACTTTTGAATTTAATCTCACAATGCCAAAATCAATGATCCTGATCAAAGTATGTCCCCTAAACATAACTTAGATCCTTTATAATCACCTCGAGATCATAATCACCATCATAAATTATTTTACCGATCGTCCATAATTTTTTTTTACCAATGTTCTTGACATGTCAGCTAAGAACACAACACCTTCTATAAATGGGAAAATCCTTCAAATCTCACCACCTTGATTGATGTGAATTTCCAACTAATCAGGAGCATAATTCAAGAATATCCTTATTCATCATGAAGAACAAATAAACATATGACCCTTCCACATCATTAGATTTTGTCAACATTACTTTCCACCAGTCAAGAACACTAACCCCTTTAATTGAAACACATGTAAATGCCTTGCAGACCTTCAGAATCACTAGCCCATTGAATTGAATACACATCTCCATGTCCTTAACATATTTATAGTTGTGCAACCAAAGATCTCATCCTAAACATGTGCGTGAAACCAATCAGTATAACTCTTTTGCATTGATAGATAGTAAAGTAGCCAATCACCATCTTTGAACATAACTTACTCAAATCATCATGTCAACACCTTTTCTTTTACATGGACCTAGTAAACAACCTCTACATCATCCCCTAAGGTGTGTGACTCCTCATCTTTAGTGTCCTCTCCTCTCCATACCTTTGAACATATTGTTCCTCTGGAAAAACTGTTAGGAATGGGAACATTGAGAGGGGGGATGAATCAGTGTTCACTGTATTTTTTCTTTTTAACTTTAATATTTATATTGAAATTAAATGCTTAAGTACTGAATTAAACATTCACATAAACATGAAACATGAAATCAACACATGACACCAATATGGTTACGGGGAAACCCAAATAGGTAAAAACCCCGGTGGGAATTGACACCCACTAATATTTTGTACTAGTGTTTTGTGATCCTTGTTAGAAGATCCTTAACCCTGTTAGGAGTTGTTGTACAATGCTTTAAGTATAGTAGACCTTGTTAAGGGTCAGACCCTTTTAGGAGTCTTTTACAATAGTCCCTGTTAGGGGAGTGGACACACTGTCCTAGAGCTCATTGCTCAAGTGGTGAAGGCTATAACCTTCTGATCCCAGATACACACTATATCTGTTGGATGAACTATCATTGTGACACTGCTTGTTAGATTAGTTCCTTTGATGCGCTAATGCTTTGACCTCTCACAAATCTCTAATACATCTTATTGACTCTTTGCATACTTCTTCTTTTCTTAACACAACTATCTATCCACTTCCATACTTGAATACAATGGGCGCATCTTATATTTATACGCGCATACAAAATAAACAACTAGGTCGGCCCTTAAACCTATTACATACAACGCTTCCAAATGAATTGGCTTAAGTGTTTTTATAATCAAACAAGTATACATGTTAGCAACCTAATTAAAATAGGTGCATAGCCTTTACAACATTAGAATATAGTCGCAACTCAAAATGATAACTATCGGCTGCTTACTTTGTTCTTCACTGGCACACACTGGCTGTGCAACTTCAACTGACTGTATCTTTCTCATACTTGAACATTTGATCATGCGCTCATAGACTAAGCATGAATATAGTCTAACCAACTTAACTTCTAGGGTGCACACCATAATTTTGTTGTATGCACGTGCGCTGATGCTCTGAGCTGTAGGAACTCTATACACTGTCCAGTCTTCAACACTTAACCGATTTCTGATCTTCTCATCAAGTGCGCTAAATCCAAATTGCTATATGACTTTGTTTCCATAATGACAACACTATATCAAGTCATATACAATAGTATAGCCAACTTTCCAACAATCTCCCCCTTTGTCATTGATGGCAACAAATGAATATGGCCAAGTTGCTAACTGTCCTTAATACAAAAAAAACTTTTTTCTTCTATACATATACTTGTATCTCCCTATACATATTATGATCCATATTCTATACACAACTCCCCATTTGACATTAATGACAAAGGTGTTACAAAAACTATATCTGTACATACTTACTAAGGAAAAAATCCAGATATGCAATCTTTAGGTTCTGGATCTCCTTCTTCCAAAATGTGATCAAAGAGTTTACTATCTGGAGATGGGCGCATAATGCATACTGAAGATTCTCCATATTCTTCAAATCTATGGAAGGACCTTGATCATAGGTTATCATGGTGGCATCAATCTCTTTGATGTTCTGATTTAGAATGTCTAATGAGGGTGCAAGAGCATTCCTCAACTGAGTCTGTCTAGCCCTTAACTTTGTCATCTCTTTTTCTACCTTCTCAATTTTGTTTATCTAACCTTGGTAGATATTGTTGCACATGTTCACATTTGTGGATGTGTCTTTTACTAAACTCTTCACTTGCTCAATCATAGCTTCTGCCTCTTTTATTTTCTTGAAATGAGCATCGGTGAGCTTATCTTGATCCATGCATTCTACAATGATTCTTCTTCCTTGATCAACAAATTCTTTTAGGAATGCTTGACCAGTCTTGAGTGAGCTAAGTTCAAGTGCAAAGTTGCTAACCGATTCATTCAATCTCTTCTTCAGATACTTTTCTTCTGCAACTAGGGATGCAGATTCTTCAAGGCTTGAGAAGTTACTTTTGAAATGTGAGATGACTGTACTCACATCATCAACAGAGTGTATCTTTGACACTTTCTTGTCCTCCGGCAATAAATTATTCAGAATTTTTATTGATTCTACCAGGAGGGGATTCCTCATTACTTGTTTTTCTTTGGCCTTCTCCATAGCTATGATGTTGAACTTAATCAGGTCTTCTTCTCTCCACGAGTCCAAACTGGATGTGTCAGGTGTCAAACTTGACAACAATGCTACAGAGGGAGTGATGGGAGTGCTATCCATCACTTCTTGTTTACCTTGACTAGTTCAACTAATGGTTCATTATTATTTTCTTTTTCTATTTCTTTCTTTTCTTCTTCTTTTTCTATTTTTTCTTTTTCTTCTTCTTTTTCTTCCATCTTTTCTTCTTCTTTCTCATCTGTTATATTTTCAATCAATACCTCTTCTTGATGAATGGGAGGTGTGTTGCTGCATAAAATTTCAGCTTCTTGTGTGCTCACAAAAGCTTCCTCAAACTTGTCCAACTCAGTGTTAGTGGCCGCCATGGCTATTTCCACATTATCAATGAAAATGGTGTTGTCCTTGAGTGATTATGCCATGGGCACAAACTTATCTACCTCTGATTATGTTCCCACTGCAGGCACTGAATCTTGAGGACCTATAGATTGTACCTTGATGGTCTCTGACCCTTTGGTAACCATTGTGGGTACATGTGTTGTGGGCACAGTAGGTGGATACATGTTCCTGTTCATAAAGACCTTCTCAAAGGCTTTCTCTATTTCTTTGGCAACTAACTCATAATTTTTATCCATTATATTCAATGTTCTTGTCTTGGTTTTGAGGTGAGGCTTCACTGGATCTAACAGCAACTTATTCTCTTCTAGCTCACATACAGGAAGGCTTTCATCTAAGATCTTTTCCCTTATCCGCAGATCTTCTTCAATAGCCTATCTCTTTTGGAATTCAAGGATATTCCATACATTGTCAGGGATCATGGTCTTAAGTTCCAAGACTGTCTTCTTGAACTTTAGCATGTGTTTGACTAACATACCATGAATCTCAGATTTGTCTATTTCACTATACTTTTCATAAAAATTTCCTACTTGATCAATTCTTCCTTCATCAATTATTCTGGCACTTAGCACACTGAGACTAGGTTTGAAACTTACTTCAAGAGGTGCTTGAGTGTTCCTTTTGTTTCTTATGACTCTTGAGGATCGATGACTAGTGTTGGTTTCTTTCTTCCTCTTTGGCATTGCCTTATACTCAGGAGGAGTAGTAAGGTTAATGGTTTTCTTGGGCGCAAAAGGAGTATCATCAGTTATATCCTTTTGTTCATCAAATTTCTCTATCTTTACCTTCTTCAACTTGGGATCATGTGATTCTACCTTTGTTGCATCTGCACTCTTTAGTTCCAAAGAAATCTTTTGTTCTTTTTTTTTGTCAAGATCTGCTTGAGACACACCATGTATTCTCAAGATCTCTGATGTGACTTTAGCAACTTTTCTTTTTGTTTTTGCATTGTTTAGCTTGGCATCTATTACTCTTGTCTTCTCCTCAGAAGTTCCCCATCTAGGCTCATTAGGATCAGTAGGAGCTGAAAGCAATACTTGAGCATATGCTTCTAAAACTTGTTCCTCTACTTCATATCCAAGTGGATGAATCCACTTTGTTTTAGGGACTACTGCCTCCATGCATGTTGTATCTATTTCAACCATAAAAGAAATTGTATCCTTGTACTTTTCAACAATGTTTTCTGGAATTATGTACCTCATTTGTTAAAACACTTTTTCATCCTCCTTTCTATGCGTTCCCCAATGTCCTATGTGTTGGGTGAAGTGGTGAGTAGGATGATGTGATGGGATTATAGGATTTTAGAGTAGGTTAGAGCAGGTTAGTAGGTAGTTAGTTTAGTAGGATGTTTAGATTAATGGGATAGTTAGTATTTTAGTTAAGTTAGTTTAGGATGTTTTTTTATTAAGTTAATTTGTATTAATGTTTTGTTAATAATAATAGTTAGATGTTATTTTAGCAATGTTTTTATTTATTATTCTGTTAATTATAATTTGTTCTATGTTATTAATTATATAGTATGTATATATTATTAATTAGTATATTATAGTTTGTTAATTAATTAATAACTATGTTAATTAATTAATATATTATAATTATTAATTAATTTTATTTATATATTATTTAATTATAATCAATGATTATATATCATTAACTAATATTTTGTAATTTATTAATTAATTAATAAATATATTAATTAATTAATAATTGAATTAATTCATGTTTATCTAATTTTGGTTAATTGTTTAACTGATTAATAATTGACTATCTAATTATAATAATTTCTTGACGTTTAATTTATATATATGGAAAATATTTTATCTATATATATAAGAACATAATTTAATAAATACCCTAGGAGTATTCTTTACTCCTTGATAACCTCTATGATTAATACATTATCGTTCAACAAATTGATCGTTAAGGTGATTTAACGAACTTTGATTATATTGAATTTCATCTAGCATCCTTTGGAAAACAACTTTGTTGAGGTTTGACCTCTTGTCGCTTTTGGACCTCGTGATTAGCACTTTTGTCCCACATCGTGAACGTGGAACTTATAACCTTTAAAAAAAATTTGTTGGTTGTGTTTTGACCCGAAATTTTGGGCATCACAACTTCATATCCAAGTGGATGAATCCACTTTGTTTTAGGGACTACTGCCTCCATGCATGTTGTATCTATTTCAACCATAAAAGAAATTGTATCCTTGTACTTTTCAACAATGTTTTCTGGAATTATGTACCTCATTTGCATCTTGGCCTTGAAGGTCTTCAATTCCAATGTTATATAATCTCTCAATGTACTCTTAGTGGATGCTTTGTTAGATATCTGAATATCGTGGTCTTGTCATGCTTGATTGCTTTGATGTTATCAATCAACTGTGCGCACAAGATCTCACACAAGTTGAACTCTCCATCTTCCTTTACAAGTCTAATGGTTGCTAGAATTGTGCCCGCAGACACACTATTCACCCTGATGGTGTGATGAAACCTATATCCAAGTATCATAGACATCAATTTGATGTCAACTTGTTCAATAGGCTCAATTTTCATCCTGCACCTATCACTCCTTGGCATACATGTTTGCTCAACAATGTTCCTGACATCCTTGCCCACAGGAAGAACGACGCCAGTCTTAGTTAGGCATGTCATTTCATATATCAAGTCACTAGTGATTCTTACAGGCACATCACCTATCCAAAATAGGTCATCATGAATTCTGCTCAGAAGTATTTTAATCCATTCTATCTCATAAAACTCATATATCATAGCATACTCCACTATAGGATGATCATTCAACTTCGCATATTCATCTAGAAAGGTTTTGTCTGGTTTTAGCATGGTTTCCACGTGTGCCCTTAACCTGTCCAATCCTACTAGTTCCTTCTTACAGTAAATGTAAGCCCTAATGTCTTCCACATGCATAACACCCATAGGCATGCAACAGAATGCTCCCTCTAAGTCATCTAGGGTAGACTTAAATGGATGCTTCTTAAAAACATATCTTTTCTTTTCTACAACATCAAATACTATGGGAGTGGCCATCACTTACTAGTTTTATCACTTTCCAACTATACTTCTAAGATAATCCAAAGACTTTTGAATTGGCAAGGCAAACTAGGGTTTCTGCAATCGATCAATTATGCTGCTAGTCATTGATAGATCAATCTCCAAGTCTTCACAATGACTTCTAAGGCTCTTTCTGCTATTCAATCACTCTGAATTCGAATGCAATGAGTAATCAAACAACTTTATGTGTACTTAAAGTGAAAATTCCACCATTAATGCTTGTCGCGCAAACCAGGTTGTCACTTAGAAATTTCTATCTTACATTCTGCAAAGAATTAGCTAGTTCACTCTCGCACGAAGGTTTCTCTAGTCTCCAAAAGCTTAAGTCCAAAGGCGCATACTCTGAGAGTGAGTATACCAGCCGCACAGGGGTCTATAGCTAAATTAGCTCCCCCTATGACCCTAAGGGCCATTCATCTAGATGTAGAGGGTGCATCCACTATGGATGCATCCAATACATACTCATCAGTCTTGTCCTTCTTTTTCTCTGACCAAATCAAGCTCGCATCCTCTGAGGCTTTCACAAACTTGACTTCTCCTTTAGGATCCAATACTGGTTCTTCGACCTTTTTAGGGACTTCCTGACCTTGCGTCCTTGATCTACAAAACTTTGAGATATGTCCAGCCTTGTTACAAGAGTGACAAATGACTGAAGGCCTTATATTCCTCGGCGCATTGACATGAGTCACCATCTTACATTGTTTAGCTAAGTGACCATTATAGTTACATATCTGACACGTAACATTCTAAGAGCTTCTTACATTTGATTGATTCTGATTTCTTTGATTATGAGTCTTGTTCTTTTGGCTTGTCTTACAATTCATAGCTCTATGACCAAATTTATTGCATGAATAATAGTAACCATTAAAAGGTCTTACCTTTGTACAGTTCCTTGCTATGTGTCCATGCTTGTTACATGCATAACAGGTGCAATCTATAGGCTTGCACTCATTCTTAGGTTGTTCAGTATGATCCTTGTTCTGACTTCTAGTCTCTTTAGCATTTGAGGTGCCTTCTAGTGCTTTCATTCTTGCTCGCATGTTATCAATCTGATTATGTGCTTCATTGTATCCAATGCAGCTAGTATTTCCTTTAACTCTTCTTGCATACAACTGAGATTCTATTAAATCAAAACTGGTGTGTAATTTATCAATGTGATTCTTAGCCTCTTTCAATTCAGATTCCAAGCTTTCCTTGTTGTTTCTTAGTTCTAATATTTCCATGTTTGCTTGCCTCAATTCTTCATTCAGTTGAAGGTTCTCTTTGACCTATTCATCATAGATTTCCTAATTGTTAGTCAGCTTATCATCAAACTCTTCAAGTTGTTCTTTTAAGGATTTATTTTCTTCATTCAACTTATTGACCATTGTCCCTAGATCACTGGAAGAGCATTCTTTCAAATCTTTCCTTAGCCTTTTGATGACTAATTGAGCATCACTGAGTTTATCCCTTAGTTCTTCAGTTTCTCTTTCAGACTTATCCAGGTCTTCAAGAGCAGCTTCCAAATTTCTTTTCAGATGTTTCATTTCTACTTTGTCCATGATCTCCTCAAGTGGTTAAACTTCTTTGCTAAGGACCAAAGCTCTGATACCAATTGTTAGGAATGGGAACACTGAGAGGGGGGGGGGGGGGGGGTGAATCAGTGTTCACTATATTTTATATTTATACTGAACTTAAATTCTTAAGTACTGAATTAAACATTCACATAAACATGAAACACAAAATCAACACATGGCACCAATATGGTTACGAGGAGACCCAAATAGGTAAAAACCCCGGTGGGAATTGACACCCACTAATATTCTATACTAGTGTTTTGTGATCCTTGTTAGAAGATCCTTAACCCTGTTAGGAGTTGCTTTACAATGCTTTAAGTATAGTAGACCTTGTTAAGGGTCAGACCTTGTTAGGAGTCTTTTACAATAGTCCCTCTTAGGGGAGTGGATGCACTATCCTAGAGCTCACTGCTCAAGTGGTGAAGGCTACAACCTTCTGATCTCAGATACACACTATATATGTTGGATGAACTGTCACTGTGACACTGCTTGTCAGATCAGTTCCTTTGATGCGCTGATGCTTTGACCTCTTGCAAGATCTAATACATCTTATTGACTCTTCGCATACTTTTTCTCTACTTAACACAACTATCTATCCACTTCCATACCGAATACAATGGGTGCATCTTATATTTATATGCGCATACAAAATAAACAACTAGGTCGGCCCTTAAACCTATTACATACAACGCTTCCAAATGAATTGGCTTAAGAATGTTTATAATCAAACAAGTATACATGTCAGAAACCTAATTACAATAGATGCATCACCTTTACAACATTAGAATATAGTCGCAACTCAAAATGATAACTTTCGGCTACTTACTTTGTTCTTCACTAGCACACATTGGCTGTGCAACTTCAACTGATTGTATCTTTCTCATACTTGCACATCTAATCATGTGCTCATAGACTAACCATGAATATAGTCTAACCAACTTAACTTCCAGTGCACACACCATAATTTTGTTGTACGCACGTGCGCTGATGCTCTAAGCTACAGGAACTCTATACACTATCCAGTCTTCAACACTTAACCGATTTCTGATCTTCTCATCAAGTGCGCTGACTCCAAATTGCTATATGACTTTGTTGCCATAATGACAACACTATATCAAGTTATATACATCAGTATAGCCAACTTTCCAACAAAAATTGCATAAGAGACATGTTTACAACAATGCCAATACATCCAACTTGCCAAAAATCTCCCCCTTTGGCATCGATGGAAACATGTAATGTGAAAAACACATAATGCAATCAGAAACCAACACAATATTCATCCTAGAAATATAATCAACTATACTACCAACAATATTCACATTTATCTTTCAGAGTCTCTCTAACTCATCTTCCTTCATGAACTCTTTGTCTTTGGTCCCCCTGGGAACAAGCTTCCCTTGGTTCCAATATGATTGTATACTCTTGTCTCCATCAATTACTCCTCCTTAGATATGCACTATTCTCTATAGTTGAAGCTCTTTCTTATGTGGAAGTATGTAACTTATTGTTTACATGTTCTTTTCTCTCCATTTGACATCAATGACAAAGGCATCTCTCTCTACTCTAATTAATTATGTTCTTCCCTTTTTAGCCATCAGATGCAACTTAACATGCTCTGAGCCACTTAACAAAACACACTATTTGATAAAAATATACAAAAAATGAACACCTAACTTGCATTGCTAACTACTCCCCTTGAGTAGTAGCCTCCAAACCACCAATCCATCTTGAATTATATCTCTTTGAAATATATTGCTTAATGCAATCCTCTACATCTTAGTTCTGATCAAGAGGGACAATTACCCCTAACTTGGCTCTAAGATGTGCAAGTGTAGATCCTTTTTCTGCATTGTCCTTACTCTTCTTACTCTTTGACTTCTTACGCCTCTATCCTTTATCTACTCTTATCTTCTCTTTTCCTTTTTCATCTTTCTCTCTACCTTTGTCAATTTTCTCTTTTCCTTTGACATTCTGACCTTTTCTATTCACTCCCTTCTTCTTGTCCTCGTCACTATTCTGCACATTTTTGTCTATTCCTACTAGATCATATTTCTCCACTTTGTCTCTATATTATTTGTCATTGTGTATAGATATGTTTCATTTAATGTGTATAACAATATTCTTCCCACTTTCTTCTTTCTTCCTTGTAGTACATGGACATATTACCTTTTCCCTTTTGACAATATTATTAATCTTTTTCACACCACCACATACAGTATGCCTTCTACGTCTAGGAGAATGATTTTTCTTTCTGCAACTCCCAACCTTATGACCAACCTTACCACAAGAAAAGCACTTACCTTTGAATTTATGACTTTTAGGTAGTCTTTTTGAAGTATTCTTAGGTTTCTTATTTTGTCTTCTGGTTTTAAGCTTGTCTTGACCAGCTTTAGATCTTTCTACCTACACAAGTATAACACCATTGCTCTCATTTTCAAGTAATGCCTCAAGTTTGGTTGCTCTAATCTTGAGATTCTCCATGTGGTCATTTGTAGTCACAATATCTTTCTTAGTAGCTTTAGTCCACTCATCATCAATTGGATCAAGCTCTTATATTAAGAAAATCTGATCTTGAGCAATTCTTCTCCTGGTATAAACATCCTTGTCCTTATCACCTATGATTTGATCTTCAGACTGATTTATCATTATACACCTTGGTGTCTTCTACTTTGCTAAAACTCTTTGTGCTTCCTCTTCTCCACTTGTGTAAGCATCATCATTTGCATTCATCGAACCACTTAAAGCTTGGGTTTGAATTGGTTGTTGCATTTTCTAATTACCACTGGAACCCTGATCATCATAACCATATCTACAAGATTTGGATAGATTCTCAAACCTTTCATCCACCTTCACATTTTTACTCTCCACCAGCTTCTTTAACCTCTTTTTGCAACACCTATATACCTTGAAATTGGTATAATAGCCAAAGAATATACCTTCATCACTCCTTGCATCAAACTTTCCTATGTCCTAATCTCTCTTAATGTATTATTTACTACCAAAAATTCTAAAATAATTGACAGTAGGCATATTTCCATACCAAATTTCATAAGGTGTCTTAAAAGTGTTTCCTTGTATCTATACTCAGTTAAGAGTATACACTGCAGTACTGACCGCTTCTCTCCATAACATTTGTGGAACATTCCCTTCAAGCATCATGTTTCTAGTAGTGTCAATAATTGAACTGTTCTTCCTCTCTACCACATCATTATGTTGTGGGGTCTATGGAGCAGAAAACTATCTTCTTATTCCGTGCTTCTCACAAAATGAATCGAACTCACCTGATGTGAATTCACCTACTCTATTTAATCTCAAGCACTTTAGCTTTAGTCTCATCCTAATTTCTACCATGGACTTAAAGATCTTAAACTTATGGAAGATTCTAACTTCTCCTTCAAAAAGGTCACCCATACCATCCTTGAGTAGTCATAAATAAGCAACATAAAGTACCCATCAACTTGAAAAATTCCCATTCTTGTAGGACCACACAAATAAGCATGAACAAGATCTAGCAAACTATTAGAGTTTTTAGATTTGGAATAGAAATTAACTCTTGTTTTCTTACCTAATTGGAATTCCTTGCAAATAGTATTAACAAGATTCTTCACTCTACAAATATCTCTACCAACAAAAGTAGAGCTTATAGACACAATGTTATCAAAATTCACATGACATAACATCTTGTGCCATAACCAAATTTCATCTACTTGTGAAATCAAACAACTTCTCAAAATTGTATTCATACCACTAGTTTTATCTTCCAATCTTACCATACCACCATCATACTTCTCAAGGCTCACATTTTTTTTCACCAATCATATGGTGAGAGCAACCATTGTCTATAGTCTATTCATCCTTCTTGATAACTTGAGAAGATTGGGATTTTTCTTCAACAATACAATCAATAGAACTAGAAGACATATAATCTTTAGACTTGCAATCATCTTCTTTAATAGAAATGAAATAAATAGTAGACTTGGAATCATTAATAGAATTAATACCTTCTTTGTTAGCAACGAATGAACTGATAGGCATAGAATTTGCAAGCTCAATATCCTCATCATCAAAATCAGTATCCTCATCTTCAGAGTTAGTATCCTCATAATTGACAATAATGAATGTGAAATCATCATAATTCTTATTAGACTCATAATTTGTAACTCCTTCATCATCACTAAGATAAAAGTAACATCCTTTCACAATAGTAGGTCTTTTACTTTTCCATCTCTCATCTCTCTCTGGACATCTAGAAGCAAAGTGTCCTATCTTAATACATGAAAACCATTTGATAGGTAACTTTCCTTTGTACTTACCTTTAGGATCTCTAGGTAATCTTCTTGCAATCATTTCTTCCAACTCTTCAAGCTCTATATCTTCTTCTTTTATTTCCTTCACCTCCTTCTCATATCTCGACATCCATTTATTTGTTGGTCTTTTATTTGGTTCTAATTTTTGCATGTCGTTCATAGATGTACTAGCTTTGAATGCAATCTAAACCTTAGGTAGTGCATCACCAAATTTACTTAACTCAAAGGCAATAATTTTATCAACTAGTTTGTCTCTTGTTATGTTGGTCACTGTCCTAATCTCCTCAATGACTCCAACTTTGTGGTTGTAGGTAGGGGTTAGTGATCTTATCCCCTTTGCCACAATCTCATCTCTTCTCGGGTACCTCTAGCACATTTGATATTAGTTACAATCTCATTCACCCTAAGCATGTAAGGGTAAATCCTTTCATATTCACTCATTTCCAAGGCCTCATACTGACCTTTTAGACTCTTTAACTTGGTAACCTTCACTTCCTTATCTCCTTCATGTAAAATCTGTAACTCCTCCCATATCTCATTAGTTGTCTCCAATTATATGACATTGATCATTTATTCATCGATCAATGCGCTCAACCAAGCTTCCTTTGCACTAATATTGGCTTTGGAATCACTGATATCTTGTGGAGTTGTAGGGTTTGCAGGAGGATTGTAAGATTTCTTAGTAACCTTCCAACAATATTCATCAATGCATTTGAGATGCAATATTATATGTCTCTTCCATAAAGTGTAGTTAGTTCCATCAAACCTAGGATTGTCCTTCTTGTATGTTTCCATCTTTGGATCTCCCTCGAGCTATTAGGCTTCCTTCGAGGGACCAGACTCTGATACCAATTATATGAAATAAGGTAGTAAGCAACGGAGAGGGGAGGGGGTGGGAATCAGTTGCACCAAAAACTCTAACACTTCAAACTCTTAAAACTCACAAACCTTGAAACCCATAAGTATAAAACTCTTATGATTGATTTATGATGATAAAGAAAGTATGCACAAACCAAAAAAACATCTGCAACACATAACACAAAGATTTTTATTGTGGAAACCAAAATTAGGATGAAAACCATGGTGGGGCTTGAACCCACAATAAGACTAATACCTTGTTAGAAGTACAAGCTTATTACAAATATGGAAGGAACACGCATTCAAACACACTCCCTAGAGATCACTACTCCAAAATCCTTGGGCTACAAACCTAAGGAATACTTTAACCTTACAAACACAAAACATACAACAATCTGTTAAATTTTTGAATTGTATAGTAGTATATAATTATGCCTTGGTCAGTTCCATTGAAGTATAATTAGATATATGTTGCAATTATCTCCAACTCCTTTAGATGAGAAATTCAACCTTCACTAGATCTTCACAACTGCTTCACAAGAAATCGCTGGCATTCACGATCAATTCTTCTCTTGTGCAACCACATCCACACTTAGGATTTTGCCCTAGATCTTTAAATAATTCACCAACCATAGTTGGAAAAACCTAACTTTCAAATTTCATCTCACAGTGCCAAAATCAATGATCCTAATCAAAGTATGTCCTCCAAACATAACTTAGATCCTTCATAATCACCTTGAGATCATAGTCATTGCCATAAAATGTTTCACCAATCACCTATAAAATATTTTACCAATTTTCTTGACATGTCGACCAAGAACACAAGAACACCTTCTATAAATGGGAAAATCCTTTAAATATTATCACCTTGATCAATGTGAATCACCAAATCAGAATGCACATAATTCAATAACATCCTTAAGCATCATGAATAACAAATAAACATATGACCCTTCCACATCATCATAGTTTGTTTGCACTACTTGCCACCAACTAACCCATTCAACCAAAACACTTGCAAATGACTTGCAGACCTTCAAAATCACTAGCCCTTTGAACTAAAGACACATATCTATGTCCTTAACATATTCCCAGTTGTGCAACCACAATTCTCCTCTTGAACATGTGTACAAAAACAATCACTGCAACTCTATTGCACTAACATACAATAAAGTAGCTAGTCACCATCTACGATCTCATAACTTACTCAGATCATCATGTTAACACTCATGCTTTGACATGGACCTAGTAAACAACCTCTATATCATCCCTTGAGGTGCATGAATCCTCATCTTCAGTATCCTCTCCTCACCATACCTTTTAACATACTATTCCTCAGACAAAATTGCATAACATGTTGACATCAATGCTAACACATTCAAATTTTCAGCTATAATCCATCCATCATTAATGGGAAATGATTTATTGTCATGTGTAAGAAAATCTACCCAACTCATACTTCTTTCTATGTGGGTATTTTATAATCTTGAAACTCAAACCAAAAAGCTAGTCAAATTATCTATGCTACAACCACTCCTATATCCTTGGTCGTATGTCCCTTAAAATCATCTTACTCTTCCCAACTAAACCACTCACCTTTTATCTCCCTTAAACCCTCCAATAATTCTTCTTTCCCTAGCTCTCTCAATATAACCCCCATCTTCAACAACATGTTAGCTTTTGAGTTTCCTTACCTCTTAATATGAGTGATTCTAAAATCTTCAAATTGGGCCAATTTTGCTCTAATAAGTTTGACATACCTATTCAAGTGTCAGGCATGAGAAACACAATTCATAACTGCCATGACTACAACCATAGTATCTCCTTCCAAATGTAACTTCCTAATTCTGAATGCCAATGCTTGTTGCATTGCTAAGTGGGCAACCTAAATTGTTGCTTCATCATTAGTCCCATCTCCCAAACCATTAGCTCATAAGGCTAAAGTATTTCCATTGCAATCCCTAATAACGAATCATGCCCCACTTGGCCTTGGGTTTCCTTTTGAGGTACCATCAAAATTAGATTTGAACCAACCATGCTCCAGATATGTCCATTCCTACAAACAACCCTTATCGACATAGAGATCATCCCCTCCAGGCCCCTAAACAAGCCTAAACTTGAAATAAGGCTAGATAGCTTGCAATGCTTTGTCATTAAGAGAAAAACAAGTTTTAGCCAAATTAATGTGTGTTGTTGAATTACTCACAACTTCAAAGATAACTCTTTCCAATCTAGGTAAAAAAACACTCAGAGTTTCAGATTTATCTTGAAAGATCCTCTTATTCTGCTCCTTCTAAATCTCCCATAAAACCATAGACATAAAAACAAAGTAGACCCCTAAGAAAATTGATTTATTTTTTGGAATATGCCAACTCAATCCCCATTCCTTTAATTTTCTTGGAAGTGGCATTGCCAATTCAACCTTGCCATCACAAATTTCTAGCTCTCTTGAGTAAACTCACAATTCATGAATAAATGGTCCAAGGATTTCTCCTCCTAATTAAAAAGAAAATATGTCAAAGGCCCTACATAACCAATTCCTTTCAAATGCTCTCTTGTTACGTACACTCTAACTTTGAATGCTATCCATGCAAGTGCACCTACCTTTGACATCATATAATGATACCAGCACGGTCCTCCCAACCAATCCTCATAATCTCCTTCATTTTCAATAATTCCTTATCCAATTTCACTGAGTATTCGCCACCCTTAGAGCCACACCAAATAATATCATCCTCTTTTACTGTCATAGTTAAGAGCGTAGCTTTAAAAATATCCCATAGCTATTTCTTGTGGTTGTCATCCATCTAAAGCTCCTCCTCATTTTTCTACTTCCACTCTCTACCTTGACCCATCCTTACTTCTTCCACAAACTCATTGATTTTGGATCCCCACTGTTGAGTTGTAGCCATCCTTATTACGTCTACATCTCCCCTATCCATCAGCACTTCCTTACCATCCCAAGAGTCACTCCAAAAGTCTACTCTTCATCCATTTCAAACCAACCAAGAGATATGATACGTAATCATTGGGTGACACTCTGTCAAGAAGTTCCAAAGAGTTGAATCTCGCGAGGGATCTTCTACCATTATGACCCTATAGTTGTCGGTTGAATCCAGATATTTGATTCTTAGAATTATGGTGCACTTCTAATCATGATTTCCCACCATAGACCAAATCAACTTCACCCCCATTGCCTCATTCATAATTTTCTAGCTTCTTACCCCTACCCCTCCCAAATTTTTTGGCTTACAAACATGTTCCCATGCTAGCAATGGTATCTTGTCCTGATCTTGTTTTCCATTCCAAAGAAATATTCTCATCCCTTGTTCCATTATTTGGTTGAATTTCATGAGGATCTTCAAACATGACATAGAAAATAATGGCATAGTTGAAAGGACTATTTTCAGCATGTGAATTCAACCAGCAAGCGTGAGTCACCTGCTCTTCCATCCCTCTAACTTATTAAAGTAGTTATCAATAAGACCATTCCACAACCCAACTTTATTGATGCCCCCAAATAGAAAATCCCCCAAAAGTTGCCAGGCAATGAAATTTTCTTTACTCTAAACACTTTTAATCTCTTTGTGTAGGTATGGCCACGTATTGAAAAAGAACACCTTTGATTTTTGCCAATTAATCTCTTGTCTTGAAGTTGTCATATACATATATAGTACCTTCTTCATCACCTGAACTTCTACAAAGAAGCTTCCCCCATTAAAGGTGTGTCATCTAAAAACTAAGAATGAGAAGAAGGATCAAATCCATGAGCAATTGAGATTTCCTTCTATTGTCCTTCCCATTTTCTTTTGTTTATCAATCTACCCAGTGTTTTCACCATGATAATGAACAAAAATGGCGACAAAGGTTACCTTGCCTCAAGCCCCTAGTCATTTCAAAAAATGCTTGTGGGCTACCATTCACTAGAATAAAGGCTCTAGAATTCCCAATTAGGTCTGACACCCATTCAATCCACTTATCGCTAAATCTAAATTTTCTTAGCACTCTGATTAGGAAGGATCTATTAACGTTGTCATACACCTTTTTGAAATCGAGCTTTATAAACATAACACTTTTGTTTCTTGCTCTAATTGAATCTATTGCCTCGTGTGTAATAACTACTCCCTCGAATATGGATCGATTTGGAGTAAAACTACTTTATTCTTCTAAGATTATCTTTCCCAACACCTTTTTAATCTATTTGCAATAACTTTAGACTCGATCTTATAAATTGTGTTACAAAGTGAAATTGGGCAATACTCCTAAAAGGAATATGCATTTTGTTTATTTGGGACTAAAGTGATTAGCGTGTTGTTGAAATCTTTGAGCATGAATCCCTTTTCCCTAGTCTCTTCCACTACCTCCAATAAGTCTTGTTTTAGAATGTCCAAAATTTATGATAGAAGAAATTCTAAAATCCGTTCGGCCCCGATGTTTTGTCACCATCTAGACCAAATAATGTCACCTTCAACTCCTTCATGCTGACTTTCTCCATCATTGCACCATTATCTTCCTCCAAAATCAATCTCGGGATTACACTAATCAACTCATCTCCATCATCTACAAAGGATGGTTCACCTCCCGCCCATAATTTCTTGTAAAAGGCAACAACCTTTTTGTTAATATCTTCTATTGCATCCAGCTGCCATCCCTCATCATTGACAACAGAGGCAATTCTATTGACTGATCTCAGAGTCTTGACCGAGCAATGGAAAAATTTAGTATTGCAATCTCCATCTTTAAGTCAACACTCCCTCAACTTCTGTCGCCAATAAATCTCCTCCCTTTGAAAAATATTGGAATACATATCCTTCAAATATCTTTCATTTTGAAAACCAACCTTATCCATACCTTCTAGTATAACCTTGTCATTTAGAGCCTCAAGCTGACCCTTTGACACCTTCTTCTCTACAAAGATTCCCTTAAAGTGTTGCATGTTCCATGCCTTGAGATTAGTTTTAATAAATTGTAGTTTCTTAAAGAAAATGAAACTTTTATTACCATTTTGTTGAGGGGCATTCTTCCTCCAATCTAAAACCATATGGGAAAAACCTTCTTCCCTAAACCACATCTTTTCAAACTTAAAGGGGCACCTCAAAGGGACTGAGTCATTTTGTAGATTAAGAGTAATCGAGAAGTGGTTTGAACTAGTAAAGGGAACAATCACCTATTCAAAAACTAACACAAAGGACTCCTATTCACCTATAACAAAAAAAAGGTCCAACTTTTTTGTTATCCTCATAAATCCTTGCCTTCTATTTGTCCATGTAAAGGCCCCCTCCTGAGTTTTTATCTCCCGATGGTCATTATTAAAGAAAAAAAATGTTTGAAAGTCCCTTTGAATACCACTGATCCCCCCTTTTCCACCTATTTTTTCATTTAAATCCAAAGTAGTATTTAAATCACCTCCTCAAATGAATATCTCCTTTCTATTATTTGTAATGAACTCCGAAGTCTCATTCCAAACTTGATGTTTATTATAACTCCTAGTACGCCCATAAACATTGAAAAAGAAAATAGACTATTGCAGATGAAAGAGAGATGCCCTTACCAATTGCCAGTTAGTTCTCTTAGAAACTGGAATAGCATCAACCATAGAGGGTTTCCATAGTAGGCCCAAACTGCTAGAGGCACATGCTGCATCCACAAAAAATACTTTCCATGCATGACCTTTACAGAAAAAAACCCTCACCATCCTCTCGTTTTATCTTTGTTTCTTGAATACAAACCACATGTAGTCTTTCGTTACCAAGGCATCTCTTGATCATGCATCTCTTTTTAAGGGAAATGAAGCCCCTGACATTCCACGTCAGGAACTTCATGGCTGCCCAAGAGAGAACATGTCTCTCCCAGATCTAAACTTGGTTTAGTCCTTCATACTTCTTGCCATCTCCAATAGCTCTTGACTAGACTTTCTCCTCCTTGTTTTCTTTGTTCCAATGTTAGGATTCTTTTCTTTATATTTGGATTGACATATTGTCCTTTTCTCTAATATCCCAACCTCCCCGAATAAACCTAATGCGTCCTCCTCTTCCTCCAAAGTTACATGGTCGTCTTCCTCACCATCTCCCCCATCTCCTAAAACTAGCTCCTTTACTGGGGACATTTGTATATCTTTGAAAATAATTGTAGGCAATGTCTAAGACATCAACCCACTATCTCTTAATGTCGCTATATCCTCAACTACCTTAGACATTTCATCCTAGTTGAACTCTCTCATTTTTTCAGCTCCAGAGTCCATCCCTCCCACAGATGTATCAAAACAACCTTCCATTTCACTATTCTCTCCTTTCTCCATCTGGGTATTTCTCTTAACTTGCCCAGATAGGGGAATACTATCATCTCCCTTATCCATAGAGATCAAATCCTCCAAGACTAAAGAAGGGTTACCAACCCCTGCCTCTCCATTCCCTAAAAGGAAAAACAACTCCACACCATTCTCAACTATCACATCCATAGTTTCCTTCATTGGTTCCTCTATAGTTGTCTTCTCTTACTGGTTCTCTGACAATGCAATCAACTTGTCCTCCAATGCCTTCTATTCCAAGCTCTTACCCTTCTTATCTATTAGACATTCCTCCTAGGAATGACCCCAATCACGACATTTTTTACACTTCCAAAATTTCTTCCAGCTCCACTTCTTGCCACCAAACCCCTTTACTCAACCAAATCTCTATGGCATGTGAAAGAGGGGGATGAGATTGCCATTTTATGCAAAGTCTAGCATGCATACTATGGTCAATTTTTTGTATTGTCTCATCAACCTTAACAAACTTTCCCAACTTGTCCCCAATCAAGCAGAGTGTCTCCTCATTCCAATATTCATGAGGTAAGTTATAGAGTCTAACCCATATTGGTACCTCCTCCATTACCACCTACTTAGGATTGATGTTGGGCATCCAATATTGGATGAAAAACCCTATCCCCTCATAAATGGCCTATTGTAGAGCACCCATTGCTTCTCACATGTGCTATCAACTATCACCAAATAAAACTCATTCAACAATGATTTCATGGTGTATCGAGTGCCCTAGTGTTCATTGCACCACTTCCCGAGGTGAGCAAACACAGGCCACCCACTGCCCTATTTCATGAAAAAAGCTCTCTCCCTATACATTTATGTGGTGGTTTTCCAAGCATCCAATTCCACTCTCACAGTAAGAACTATGTTATCAATTGTAGCCGATTTCTATTTGGGGATCTGGTTGGGGATGAATGGATCTTTGGGTTTCCATACCTTCCCTTCAACCTTCTTGAATCCTCTATTGTTTCCATGATAATCCTCAAATAGCCCCATCACCCAGGTTTAGGGCCTCTTTCCTACATATTGATCTTGGTTTGTTTTAATCCTGATCTTGACTTCGTCTTCTCCGGTGCCACCTATGCCCTACCTGGTAGCCTCCAATCCCTATGAGGGGATATGCCATCCTTGAATCCATTCTTCGAAAAACCCCTGTATATGTCTTGCCCCCCATGTTTGTCTCTCCCTCCGCCTCAACACTCCATATTATGGATTGTAGACATAGATATATTAATATATTATATCAATATATAATACTCTCTCTCTCTACACATATGTACACACTATATATTTATCTTTATATTGCTCTACCCCCCCCTCTCTCTCTCTCTCTCGTTTATTGCACAAATGTATACAAAAAGACCATTTGTTCTAATTGAACTTCCTTTTCTCTCCCTCCTTATTGCAATCATAATATAAGTGTGTTGATAATGGACCGTGATTATCTTCCGAACTCAATTGTTTTGTTTCAATCATGTTTGGATCCACGTAAGTGGATGGATGGTTGATGCGGCTTATCAATTGACCTCTTATACTACACAACTACATGCAAAAAATATATCAATTTTATTTCCCAAATGACCTTCCATCTCCCCCAATCTATATATTTACATCTCTCTTACCCCTCCCACATTTTTGAAGTTACACACACACACACACACACACACTTTCTCCTTCCCAATCTTTACCTCCCACTCTCTCTCATTACTTGTCTCTTTCTCCTCCCATTTCACTCCCTCTCTAATATCTCTTGTCCACATCTCTTTATCTATCTCTACTCTCTATTTATACATATCTCCATCTCTCTCCCTCTCTCTGTAAGTCTATCACACCATCTATATATCTCTCTATATGTCCTCTCCCTCTTCCTCTATATCTCTCCCTATATAGCTCCCCCAACTCTCTCTCTATTTCTCCCCCTCTCTCCTATCTTCATCTCTACCTCTATCTTCCTCTCTTCACCTCTACTCTAGATATGTCCACCTCTCTCTCTCCATCCATCCATCTCTCTCCCTCTCCCTCTTCTTAGGCCTCTATATCTATATATCTTTACCTCTTTATCTCTCTCCCTCTCTTGCAAACATAACATGAGCATGTTTATAATAGAACCTAATTATCTTTTTAATTTAGAGGTCCATCCAATCGGCATCATGTACTGCACAAATATATGTAAAACATAGACTAAAATCTTGCTATACCTCTTAGGCTTACCCATTCCACATCAAGGTGCGATTGCTAGTTTAAATTGGTGTGATTGCTAGTTAAGTAATTTAAACGAATAACTAATAATTCTAATTTGGAGGGAAGGGATCCACACCGTTAAAAATGAGAACAAAATACGAACTTAATCCACGGTTTTCATAATGGACGTCGATTAAATCTTCGTAAAACCCTGGAAGAAGTTCACGATGGCGTCAGTAGCTCGGTTTTTATCAGCTAAAACCCCTTATAAAATTATCACAGCAGCTGGAAAACGCCCTCTCCATTTATTAGTCACAACCAGGTACTTGAAAATAAGCCATGATTCATAGTATTTATTTTGAGGGTTTTTGGGGCCAGAAAACGTCCCTTCTGACAATAATATGTCTAGAAATGCTAATCTTGTCACTGCAACGGACACCATTAGAGTTTTAAAAAACATTTGCATTTTGCCGCTATTGAAAAGATGGATTTTGTAAAATTCTGAAATTATTGAAGAACCTGGGTGTTTTTTTTTCAAATTGTAGGTTTTATTTTGAAGTTATTGTCGATGGGGTTGTTCTCTAGGGATGATCTTCACCAATTGATTCGAAAAAGGAAAATTTCTCTTACAATTTTGGTCATTTCATTGAAGCTTCGCCACAGTTTCTATATATTCCTTTTATTTAAGAATTTTTCAAATTGTTTAATGAAATTCATAAAATCATATATCTTCTGTGAGTAGCTACACCAGCCTTGTGTTGCTCCCCTTAGCTATGATTTTTTTGTTTTTAATTTTGTTAATCATTCATTAATATACTCAAAGCTAGTTTGAACTATTTTGGTTACTTGTGGACTTCAATATAATTTCTTTCTTCTTTCTTACTATTAACTTTTTCTTTGATGCCATGTTGGAACTTGTACCTGGCCAAAATCCCAAAAGCACCCCAAGAAAAATATACATAGTGCATACTTTCAAAAAAAAACAAAACATTTGGTGTTACCCTCAAGCCCAAAAGGATCCTAACACATATTTGACAGAGCTATTATTTTGTGCGTAGTCTATTGGTCCATCGAGAATAGAAATTATAAATTAATTTTGTTCATATATATTTTATTTTTCAATTGTATGCTTTCCCAAAAATTTCAATCTCAATGAATCACCGAATGCAAGAAGTTTGAGATTTTTTTAACTGGTTTATCAATTCACAACGACACTTGATCTTGTACCCTTGGTCTGGTAAATTTACCACTCTTTCAAAATTTAGAGCCACCCGTATACTGGTTAAAGTCACTCACTGTTACATTTGTCAGTTTTAAGTTCCATTATTCCCTCTTAAGTCCTAGAAACTGTTTCTGGTATGCTGGCAACTAATATGCAGGTTTATACATTTCTTTTCTCATTCAAGAAAATTCCAAAGAATGCTGGATAGGAACAGAGAAATTTTGAAGCATTCCAGCGAATTTTGAAATTTTCCTGTATCTGCCTTCTTCCTAGATTTGGCTGCAGTGGATCTCAACTTTGTGAAAGCTTACCTGCACTGCATTTTAACTTTCACAAAGTTTTCTAGAAGTATTCGCTTGTTGAAAACCATTTTCTTTCATTTCCCTGTTTCGTGCCATTTCCATAGGAAGTCTATCCATAATTTTCCTT
The DNA here is from genome assembly GCA_027943335.1 of Chamaecyparis obtusa. Lineage (NCBI taxonomy): Eukaryota > Viridiplantae > Streptophyta > Pinopsida > Cupressales > Cupressaceae > Chamaecyparis > Chamaecyparis obtusa. The sequence continues at coordinate 244,273 of BSBK01007666.1, read as the reverse complement.
TGTTTCTTGATCCTGCCATCCCCATTTGAAGATTTCATATTTTTATTGACAATGTTTTCAAGTACCTGTGTCTGGTTTTTAGTATAATATAAAATATATTTCTTTTGAGCATGCTGATAGGATCAAACCATGTGACATTGTTAATAATCACTTATCAGGTTAACACATGAGTTTTAATGTTCTCTATTTATGATGTATCAGTTTTGAAAAAAATGGTTCTATTAGGGTGAATTTAAAATGTAAATTTTTTGACCTACCAAACAGTAGAACCCAAAGCTTTGTTTGTATCCATCCTCATGAGAATGAGTCATAAATGGTACCCAGCTCTGTTGGTACATGATCTGTTTGACATTTATCCCTTATATTTTAAATTTTTAAGTACTAAAGCGTAAGCACTTTTAACATACCTGGCCAAACTGTACTTACCTCATCAGCAAGATCTCTGAATAGTTGGTAAACATTTTATTTCAAATGAATGTGAACTTTAACTTCAAGCAGTGTCATTGCATGAAAATTATCCTTAACACAAAGAAAGTGCAATATAAAGCATACTTGCCCAGTGAAAAAGTTTGTGGAGTGATGGTCAGTTGATTAACAAGGAGAGTGACAGGGTTGAATTCCTATACGACAATAAGGTGGCCCATAACCTGGAGGAGTTTGTATGCTAATGATATACTGGTAAGTGAGATTATACAGTATTCAAAATGGGTTATGTTCATGAGTATGGAAGTCATGTTCAACCATATTCTGTAATTAGGTGATCCATATCTTACTCCTGACACAGCAATAAGACTCCCACAGTCTCACCTCCTCTCAATTGAACGTGATGCATGGTCCCAGGTCCAAACCCTGTGCAAAGGCTTATGGTTTTAAGATCAGTTCAGATTCAAGAACTATGCACACTATAGAGTGTATGCATGAAAACAATCCTCTGTTTGGATGCAACATGTAAGTTTTGTATTTCATTTTTTATGCAATTGAGAAATAAAGCCTTCAAAGAGTAACATTATAGTTCGAAGGCTGAAATATAGATCTTCCTGTAGGTAGCAATTAAAGATTATAATTATGATGATACAATTGCCCTGATTTTGTGATAATTTGGTTTTTGCAAGTAGTCCTACAACATTTCATACTTTGAATTCCGAATTGATGCAACATGCAGTTTGTGGTCTCAATATCAATATTTATTGGTCACAATTGTCTCAGATATTAATTTAAGCACATGATTATTCAAATTTGTTGGACTTAGGTTTATGTTATGTGAATCTGGTTGTAGTAGTAGCACAAATTTTGTTTCCACTATGAAACCAAAAAATCTGCATTTAGAGAATCATTTATTTGTTGAAAGTCAAAATCAAATGTATCTTGTAACTTATGTCAAAATTCTGTATCAGAGTGGAAGAATTTTCAAATAGACTATTAAAGAGGAATGCTGATTTTTGATGCCCATATGATTGCTGTTGAGTACTCAAGTTAAAGTAGGGCAAGAGATTTTGCTATTTGCAGGTTTAAACAGAAATCATTAAGAGTTATGGTCTATGATTTCTCAAAGCAGACTTCTCAAGATGTGGATAGATTGACTTTGGAGTGGACAGGGACTTCTTGCAGCAACCTACATGTGGAGCAGTCCATGATTTCACAGGCTTCTCAGCTTTTGATAGAGGGCTTGTGACTTGTCCACACTTCTATATAGCTTCACCTTTGAGATGTGCAAGCTATGAGTTGGAGGAGTCTATGGTACAGTTGACAAGCTGTATGCCTTTATCTTGCCATACTTTGTCACAGATTCAAAGTGTCAGGTTCATGAGCAATCGTGTGGTGAAAGTGGATGTAAGGAATGGTATCGCAAGGTTTGACGTAGGTGAAGCAGAGATAAAAAATAAGTATAAACAACACAATAAAGAGATATCAGAAAAAACAATTCGAAAACAGAAAAAAAAAGAAAAGAAGTCTAAAAAAGCAAAGAAAAGTGAGCTTAGGTTCTACCGGTTGAAGGCAAGAAAGAAGTTGAAATCATCAAATCCTGAAGTCAGAATTAAGTACAAGCTTGAAAAGGTAACATTTACTTCTTCATATACTTGTAAATGATTTTATGGAAGTGAGATGATTATATCTTTAGAAAATGCAAAATACATTTTCTTATGTTTTTAAAATTTTTTTGGGAATGATTTCATGAGATACATTTATCATAAGTGTAGAATTCAAGATACCTATTATTCTGGACATTTACCTTTCATTATCTTATCAAGCTATCAGGTTGTTTTGTTTTAATGTATATAATGTCCAGATGTCATGTGGTATGCTATCATTTTATTTTGGAAGAAACGTCTTAAATTCTAGAATCTATTTGAAAGCAGTTATTGTGCCTCTTAAAATTGCTTTTTTATTGGATAAATAATTAGCACAAGACTTGGATTGCAATTAAGAAATCTTGTTTTCTTGTAAGTTTGTAACATTCCTTTATAGGCTTTGGAACACTGCATGAAGTTGTGAACAAATGTTCTAAAAGATGTTTATGATGCAAAGAGCAGGGTAAATAATAAACATGTCAATACCATTGTTTATATGATTGAACAAAAACAGAAATTTATCTTTATGAGAGAGTTAGCTTGAAGCTGAAATCTTGGAGAATAACATGGCCTGAAGAAATAGCTAACGCGAAATAAATCATAGTAACTTTGTAGAATAATCAAATTATAGAATGGTACAACTATATTCTAATTGATTCTAGAGCATTGAAAAAAAGTATAGAATGACTATTTACATGACATTGTGTAAAATTGTGAAATACTTTATTGATTTCTGTCATGGTCCACCATAATTGATATTGCTGCCATACATTCACAATACTTTTGGCAACCTCTCAATTAATTTGTTCATTCCCTTATGACATTCTTTTGCCATACTTGGCTTCCTTCTTGTAACTATCCATTTCTATAAAAAAATGTTCCTCCCATTATCATAGCTTACCCCTTAAGTTATTCTTTGCTCATCATTTCATTGCTTTCTCTGCATTTTGTGATTATAACTCCATGCATCCATGCATCCATCAATTTTTCATTGTTTTTCCCCCAAAGTGATTGTATTTCTCCATTGCTCTCCATGTCACAGTCCTTCCTAAAAGTCCACTGTTTTTGTGGTCCCTACTTCTCTACGTGTTACTACTACCAGCCTCAAATTCATTTCAGTTTTATTTATTCCCTTAGGTTCCATCTCATTTTCACACTGCTGGAACTTCCTCTTATCTTTGCTTGTTTACTTCAGTTCTTGTTATCTTTGTTTTCTGATTCATCTTCCATTGTGTTTCTCTGCAACTAGAATGTTGTTCTAAAATATCATCTTTTTGAAATGTTTTTGCCTATTTTCTTTTGATTTTTCTTTAATTCATCTCTTCCTCCATCCAATGCATTGTTCATGAGTTTGACATATTTTTGGTCACTGTTCTCACCCTCTCTTGTTTTAGTTGAATTTATTATGTTGTATTTTCTTTGCTTTGTAATTTCTGGTTGTTATGTTGGCCTCGTCTCATGGTCAAAATGACAAAAACCTTTAAAAAAATAAACTCTCAATAGAAGAGCATACTTGCTGGCCATATCTACTTATATATTACCTTTCAAAAGATGACATATGAAAATTAGAATAACATGGGTAATGTTTTGTCCAATTAGTTGTGGTGTATTGACAAATGGGAGCATTCATTAGGGCCCCGTTTGTTTGCTGGAAGATGACGAGAATTGGCAGTGGATTTTCAGGTTTTGAGCAGATTCCACTGTTTAGTTACCTATAATGCAATTCGGGTTTTAAAGAGAAAACCTGGTTTTGGCACCAAAATGAGCGGCACCATCTTCCTACTAAATAGGTGGAATTTGAAAAGAAATTCTGGATTTGGATTTTATCAACCAATTTTAATTCTCTTCGCCGGGTCCGGATTATGTCTGTTGACCAAGAACTGGTGACGACTCCTGCTTCCACGACCACATGACCACCTCTCAGGATCGAGGGCCTCGCTGTAAGATGACAGAACTTCCGTCTCCAGACTCTCCCACGAGCAGAAAACCGTTTCATCAGTTGAACATTTTCGACAGTGTTCATGTATTTTCGATTTGCTCTAATTTTACATCTAAGCAACTGCATGAAAATATGAAATAAGATGGATTTTAGTTATGGAGCTTAAATATTGCCCCTATTTGATATTTTTGATGTGTATTAATTAAATTAAAAATTATTGGCTGCATAGAGGCTGCCTGTAAGATGCCTATAATGAAGATCACAAATATCGGAAACGAAATGATAATAAATATGTAGGCATCATCGCTGGGAATTCGATTTTGATCATACATGTCCGTCAAAAGACTTCATCATTTTGGAATGGTAACAAAATCAAGAGCCGGGACTCCCGCCGTCAAACAAATTATTCAAAATAGTCATTTGGTTTTCGTTATTGGCAATGTTAACTTTAGTTCCTCCGGGCTGGGCTCACCCCGGCGAATGAGCCCAGAATCGATCCCATATTTCCAAAAACTATTTTGAAACTCTACAGGCAAAACCTGTAGGAGGCTCGGTTGCATTCGGGTTAGTTTGAACACTTTCCAAAAGACAGCTTATTCACTTCTTCTGGGCCGCTTTCCAGGAGCATTTTCCTTTCGGTCTTGATGTCCCATTTCAAAATTACCCTCTGTTGCACAGAAAGAGTCCTATAATTTACTCTGTATTGTGTCTGGGTTCATTGGAGATGAAGGGATGCGAGATGAAGGGATGCCGATATATACTTGTGGCGCCTTCACAATAAGTCTGATGCAGTCTATTTCCTCTTCGATATTGCAAAACACGTTGGAGAAAGACGGGGATCACTCTGTTGTTGTGAGCTTCAATCTGCCTCGTCCTCTCAGATTGTCTAAGTATGAGCTATGCCCAGTTTTCATCAATTCAAACATTTCAATGCAAGTTCTAATTCTAATTCTAATTCCAATTTCGAAAATGGCAACCAAACGCAGAAGATGGATTGTCTCAGTCATCTTCCAGGTCAACCAAACGGTCCAAACTATCTTCCGAATATACAAAACCGGAATTTCAAAACCTGATTTTGAGATAATTAGGTTTTGACTCAAATTCCAATTCTGCAAACAAACGGGGCCTAGAGTGACTGATGTTGAGAAACATGGTGAAGAAAGCTTGCAATACTAACTTTCTTATGTGATTACAAATCTGAAAATGTTAAGATTCCTATTTTGATGTGATTTATATTTAATTTTTATTTTAAATTAGATTGTGAACTTGATATTATATATTATACTGAATATACAAATCTGCACTTGGAAGAACACTACTGTTTATTTCTGTCTTTTCCAAATGCAGATTTCTTTGATTATAAATATCCAATAATGAGGACATGTCTCATGGAGAGACATGCCTCTACAACTGTAGAGACATGCCTCTACAATTGTAGAGACATGTCTCTACATGAGACATGCCCTTTCATATTTTGCAGGAGACACCGCTTGATACTTGGCGGCAATGATAACACCAAAGTTTGTTTGCTGTCTTAGTAACATGTTATGATACGTAATACGTATCGTAACACCCAAGTGTTACAGTACATGTTATGTATCGTAACACTTTATGTGTTACAATACCATAATACTAGCTACACTATAGATATTGTGATCTCCAAATGGATATTTGTTCATCAGTCGATAACTCAATTAATATATTAAGAATTGTTATCATATATATATATATATATATATATATATAAATTAAGACGCTTATATATAACTTAATTATATATAACAAATACACTTAATTATTTTCCAGAGATGAATCTTAATTGATTAATTTATTGACCGATGCTATATCATTAATACTCCCTCTTAGCTAGGGAAGATGTTTTATGAAAAGATTCATACACAACATGAATAAAGTATTACCTCAATGTAATATTATAAATGATATTATCTCATAATATCGGAGTAATGGCCTACTAATATCAACTCAATGATATTCACCAAGTACTCAGAGTAATGGCCTTCTAACATCAAGTTTTATGATGTTCACCAAGTACTCATAAGGGTCATGAAGATATTATCTCGTAATATCAAGAGTAATGGCCTGCTAATATCAAGTCCATGATATTCACCAAGTACTCAGAGTAATGGCCTGCTAACATCAAGTCTCATGATGTTCACCAAGTACTCATATCTCTAATGAAAGTAAATGTACACCTTTCATAGAGATATTATTATCATGATCTGCTTAGATATCAATATGATATCCATCATGATAAAGACAAGTTATTGTAAGATCGTCACCTCTCAATAACTATTAGATATACAAATGCAATCATTAAGAAGTCGTCACTTCTTGATGATGCACACACACACACACACACACATACATATTCATGAAATAACACTCATGATAACAAAGAAATATTTGATTAGTACAATGATCAAAGATACTGAGACTCATTCTCTGAAATTACAATCATACCAAGTTTACCTCTGAAGTATTCTACCTTATTCTTCGCAAGAGGTTTGGTGAGTATATCTGCTGACTGTTCATCTGTACTAACATATTTCAACTCCACCACATTCTTTTCTACCATGTCTCTAATGTAGTGATAAGGTATCTCAATATGTTTGGACTTGTTATGAAACATTGGATTCAAGGATAGTTTAATGCAACTCTGATTGTCACAATGAATAATGGTTGGCTTTAGTGATTGTCCAAACAATCCAACTAGAAGTTTTCTCAACCAAGCCGCTTCTCGTGCTCCCATGGATGCTACAATATATTTTGCTTCAATGGAACTCTGAGCTATTGAGGATTGCTTTCTGCTGAACCAAGAGATCATAGCTAAACCTAAATTGAAGCAACATCCAGAGGTGCTTTTCTGATCCACGATGTTTTTGAACCAATTTGAATCAGTGTAACCATCCAAGTTCAAGTCCAGATCTTTATATCTCAGCCCATATCTAATTGTGCCTCGAAGATATTTGAGGATGTGCTTAGCTGCTACTAGGTGTATATGCTTTGGTTCACTCATGAACTGACTAAGCGCATTCATTGCATAGCAAATATCAGGCCTAGTGTTTACTAAGTACATCAAGGACCCAATTATTTGTTTGTAAAGGGTAGGGTCTGTAGGCTTCAAGTCATTTGCTGCTTCCTTGAGTTTGAGGAGGTTTGTCTCCATTGGAGTAGACATAGGCTTGCAGTCCATCATTTCGAATCTCTTAAGGATGTCCATCGTGTACTTTCCTTGATTTAGAAATATGTTATTCTTATGTTGCCACACTTCCAATCCGAGAAAGTAATGAAGAATTCCCAAGTCTTTCATATCAAATTCGGATGCCAAGTCTTGTTTGCATTTGATGATGAGGTGCTCTTCTCCTGTGATCAATAAATCATCAACATAAAGAATCAGAATCAACATGTTTCCATCTATTATTTTGAAATAGAGATTTGGGTCTGCATCATTTTTTGAAAAGTTGAGTTTTGATAGGTAATGGTCGATCCTTTCATACCAAGCTCTAGGAGCTTGTTTGAGACCATATAATGCTTTCTTTAGTTTGTAGACATGTGATTGTTTATTGTGAATTATGAATCCTTCAGGTTGCTCTAAATATACTTCCTCTTCAATGGCCCCATTTAGGAAAGCAGTCTTTACGTCCATTTGATGTATTTTCCATCCTTTAGATGCTGCAATGGCAATTATAGTTCGGATAGAGGTATATCTGGCAACTGGAGCAAATGTTTCTTCATAGTCAATGCCTTCTTTCTGAGAGAAGCCTTTGGCAACAAACCTTGCTTTGCATTTCTTTATACTTCCATCTGCTGCATGTTTGATTTTGAATAACCACTTGGAAGAAACTACTAATTTATTTTTGGGCCTGGGCACAATATCCCAGACATCATTCTTAATGATAGAATTGTATTCTTCTGTCATGGCATCCTTCCAAGTAAGATGTTGAAGAGCTTCCTCAACATTAGAAGGTTCTGATTTTATTAATTCACTCATTAGTGCAACATAACTAGAAAATCTATTTGGTCTTTTGCTTTCCTTGGATGTACCAGAATGGGCTGCATATTTCCCTGCTTCCTCAATCATCTTTTTGGCCCATAACGGTCTTTTCTTGTTTGTTTTGATTTCTTCAGTAGTATCCATGTGATCACTGAAATCGTTGTCCTCGGGGATCTCTTGTATCTCCCTCTCAATATCAGGAGAGAGATCTTCTTGACTGTGGTCATTCATTCAATTTCATCTTTGGATCTTTTCAATACAATATCTTCCTTGAAGATCACATCCCTGCTTAGTTCAATATTTCTTTGTCTTGGAATGTAAATTCTATATGCTTTGGATGTTTCACTATATCTAACTAGAATACCTTTCTTCCCAGAGGGTTCTAACTTGGTTCTTTTCTCTTTAGGAATTTGAATATAGACAAGACATCCAAATATCCTAAGATGGCTTATTATAGGTTTAGTTCCAGTGAATACTTCTTCAGGAGTCTTGTTTTCTAAATGAGAATGAGGACATCTATTTTGAATATATATGGTAGTATTAAAAGCTTCTGCCTAAAGATGAGTTTCTAGATTTTGATCATGCACCATAGCTTTGGCACATTCATCAATAGTTCTGTTCTTCGTTCCCGCAACTTTGTTTTGTTGACAGTTGTAAGGAACAGTGTACTCCCTCTTAATCCCAATAGTTTTACAAAAATTCTGCAAGGTTTTTGAAATGTATTCCTTCCCATTGTCACTTCTCAATGTTTTAATACTCTTTCTAGATACATTTTCTACTAGAGCTTTAAATTCTTTAAACTTTAAGAGAATTTCTTCAGACTCTTTACACTTACGAAAATATATCCATGTTTTCCTAGAGTAGTCTTACAAAGATGATGTAATACAAGAATCCTCCAATGGAAGGAACAGAGATAGGTCCACACAAATCAGAGTGAATAAGTTCTAATACTTCTTTAGATTTGCTTTCGCTATTATGAAAAGTACTTTTGATATTCTTTCCTAATGCACAACCTTTGCAAGTCCCTACATGTTTAGTTTTGAGTTTTGGTAGACCAGTGACCATTTTCTCTAAATTGGGTAAACCACGAAAGTGATAATGCACTAGTCTTCTATGCCAAATTTCATTCTCATTTGTTGATTCATGAATTAGGGCTTGAGAAGAAGTAGATAGTTTATAAAGATACCCTTGTCTTATACCAATTGTATGAGCATTTTTAATTGTAGAGTTCTTGGGCTAGGCTAATACTTTTCCTTCCATAAATGTGATCCTGTAACCCTTGTCTTCAAGAGCTGAGACATAAAATAGGTTTCTTTTGATCCCAGGTACATATAGAATTCCCGTGAGTTGGAGTGATACACTAGATTTGAGTTGAATTGTATAGGACCCAATTCCTTTTACTAGATAGTTAGTATTATCTCCAATAGTTACTTCCTCATCAATAGTTTCCTCAAGGGTTTCTAGGTGATCTTTGAATCCTGTTATGTGTCTGGAGGCCCCACTGTTTATCACCCAGGTGTTCTTGTAGTTTGTAACTTGAGTAGATAAGGCAGAGTAAAATCCAAGTTTCTCTGAATTTGTATCCATAGTTTTAACCTCAGCAAAGGAGGCTTGAGGTTTTGTTCTATCAGGGCACTTCATCGCAAGATGACCATATTTGTCACATCTAAAGCATTGAACTTTAGATAGATCTCTAGTTTTCTTTGATGAGTGTTTCCCGTTAGTGTTTTGACCTCTTTTCCTTTTATTAAACTTCTTTCCTTTTGTGTGAGTTTGAGTGTGAAAGATTTGAATTTCCTGTTTTGAAGCATTCGTGCTGATCCCTCTGGATATCAACCTGGACTCTTCTTGAATGCAATTTGTTTTCAGTCTTTCGAATTTAGGAAGTTTAGGTCGAGCATTGATGCCTTGAATGAATGATTCCCAAGAGATAGGTAATCCGTTTCGGGCTATCATTGACAATTCCTTACTATCATAACCATGACCAATTGTAGAGAGTTGATTTCTCAAATCAGTTATTCTCATAAAATATGAAGTAATAGCCTCTCCTTGGTTCATCTTCATTTGATTGAGTTGATTTTTGAGAGTAAGGACTCTACTAGAATTGTTTATCTCAAACATTTCTTCAAGGGCTTTGAACATGGCATTTGCTGAATCTAGTCTGATAATTATAGGTACTAGATGATCCTTCATTCCATCTACTAGCAATTTCATTGCTTATGTATTATTCTTTTCCCATTGAATCTTTTCATCTTTCTCATTTTGTTCGGGTTCCTTTTCTTTCACCACCGTGATTAGTTCGTTCTCTTTTAATGTTAGTAACATTCGAAATCTCCAAGCTACAAAATTTGAGGCGCCTTCAAGTCTAACTCCGTTCACCATTTTGAAAGGTCTAATTTATCTCAAGATATTTGTATAATTTTGGTATATAAATATATCAATATAAGAATCTGATCTGGATCTTATTCCAAACTTGGCTCTAATACCATGTTAAGATTCCTATTTTGATGTGTTTGATATTTAATCTTTATTTTCAATTAGACTGTGAACTTGATATTATATATTATACTGAATATACAAATCTGCACTTGGAAGAACACTACTGTTTATTTCTGTGTTTTCCAAATGCAGATTTCTTTGATTATAAATATCCAGTAATGAGGACATGTCTCATGGAGAGACATGCCTCTACAACTGTAGAGACATGTCTCTACATGAGACATGCCCTTTCATATTTCGCAGGAGACACCCCTTGATACTTGATGGCAATGATAACACCAAAGTTTGTTTGCTGTCTTAGTAACATGTTACGATACGTAATATGTATCGTAAAACCCAAGTGTTACGGTACGTATTACATATCGTAACACTTTTGTGTTACGGTACATGTTATGTATCGTAACACTTTGTGTTACAATACCGTAATACTAGCCGCACGATAGATATCGTGATCTCCAAATGGATATTTGTTCATCGGTCGATAACTCAATTAATATTAAGAACTGTTATCATATATATATATATATATAATTAAGACACATATATATAACTTAATTATATATAACAAATACACTTAATTATTTTCCAGAGATGAATCTTAATTGATTAATTTACTGACCGACGCTATATCATTAACAGAAAATATATCTGAAATAAACATGTGATTGCACCTTTAAACATAAACACAAAATCACCATACCAAAAGAGATACCAGATTTATGTGGAGAAACCCTTTTGGGGAAAAATTCCACCTGAGAATGAGGGCAAGTATATTATTAATCTTCAAAAGAGAGACGACAACAATAATACACTTCACTTCTTCAACTAAACCCAAAATTACTTGGGAACCTCAAAGAAACTATCGATGAAACAACTATGCGTTTGCTCCAACTTATAGTCAGATGTGAGAGGAAAAACCACTGCTATTTTTCCAAAACAAGGGGCAAAACCACTTGCAAAAATCCATATCTTGGAGAATGAATAGCCAATAGACATAATAAAATAATAGAACTCTTTAAGTGACAATTCCTTGGGCATCAAACCCAAAATCAATTAGACTATTGACATTCTGAGTGGTCCATAGCTGCTGGTGATTGTTAAGATTTCCATATGGAAACCTTTTCTCTTCTTAAACTTGCGTGCCCAATGCGTGATCCTTCATGTTTCAAAGTGGATGTGGGAAAGAGTGTATTTTATTTATCTTAATTTCTCTTAATTGCCTCTTCATGTTCACTTCCTGAAATTGCAATCACAATTAGTTGTAAAATACAAATATTTAATATTTTTTCACGTACTAGGGAACACTTAGCAAGTAATATGGATGCATGTGAATGGCTTAGGATTGCAAGATTAATATCACCTTAACCTAACATTCTCCCACTTGACATTATACATTGCAATGACATCCAAAAGATACATTAAATAAAATCAAGTACAGTGATGAAGGCCCATGGCCTTCTTGCACTGAGAGAACTTTTTTGTGGTCATTGGCTTTATAAGAGAATCTGCAACACTATCAAAATAGTCAACTGTCTCTATCAAGACCTTACCATATCTCTTGCACAAGGCAATACTAAACATAAACATGCTTAGTATGGGTACAATACTTGGGATTCTTGGGTAAAGAGTATAGCCAATTAACATGATAAAATAATAAAACTCTTCAAGTGACTCCTCCTTGGGCACCATACCCAAAGCCACTCAGACTGTTGACATTTTGAGTGCTCCATATTCCTTGGTGACTATTTAGATCCCCAAATGGACACCTTTTCTTTTCCCAAATTTGGGCACTTAATGCATGGCCCTTCATGTCTCAAAGTGGATGTGGGAAAGAGTGTATTTTGTCTATTTTAGTTTATCTCTATCACCTCTTGAAAATTCAATTACAATTAGATGTGAAGTACAAACATTTAATATTTTTCTCACATGCCCTAGGGAACACTTTCCAAGGAACATGGTGACATTGAATGGCTTAGGATTGCAAGGTTAATGTCACCTTACCCTAACATTCTCCCACTTGATATTATACATTGCAATTATATCCAAGAGATACATCAAATAAAATCAAGTACAGTGATGAAGGCCCATGGCCTTCCTGCATAAAGAGAACTTTTTTTGGGGTCACTGGCCTCATAAAAGAATCTGCAACATTATCCAAAGTGTTAATCTTCTCTATCAAGGTCTTAGTAATATTGAACATTAACACGCCTAATACGAGCATGGTACATGGGATTCTTGGCCAAACAGATAGCACTCTGACTGTCACATCCAATCATCACATTTCTGCAATCAAAACAGATGCCGATACCAAGTCTCTGTAACCATACCACTTCCTTAGAGGCATGTTTGGCAGCCATATACTCTGCTTTAGTGGTGGAAAAAGCAATTGTGGACTGCCTCTTATCATCCAATCACTACTCCTCCAAACAAAGTAAATACATAGCCACTAGTGGACCTTCGACTATTCACATCTCTTGCCCAATTTGCATCAACAAATCATTGTAGGTTCAATGACATTACCACATCATTAGTACTATGATAAATTTAATAGTAATCATAAGTACCTTGCAAATATCTAAACAACCTTTTAACAAAAATTCAATACTCTTTACCAGGATTAGACATAAACCTGCTCAAAACTCCCATTGCTTGGGCTATATATGGTCTAGTGCAAATCATTGCATACATCAAACTCCCAATGACAATGGCATAAGGAACCTTAGCCATATCCTCAAAATCACTATTAGAACTTGGACACGTCTAAATTCAGCCTAGTACCACCAAAAAATGGAATACTAATTGGCTTACAGTCATGCATATTTAACGTCTGCAAAACAGCATCACATACTTTGGCTTAGGCTTTCTGTGAATCCAATCCTTGCTGATCTCCATCCCAAGAACATAGTTTGCAGCCCCCAAGTTCTTCATATCAAATGTGCCAGGAAGCTGAGCCTTGAGTTTTCTAATCATCACCTTGCTGTTACCAATAAACACGTCATCAACGTACAAGACAATAATTTGTATTTGATCATCAATAACCTTAATACATACACAACGATCTTCCTCATACCTCATATAACCCAACTTCAATACAAAATATCAAACTTCTGGTACCACATCCTTTGTGGCTGTTTCAAACCATACAAAGATCTCCTTAGATTGTCACACATAAATTCCTTCTCAATATCCACATGCAAGAAAAAAGTTCTAACATTCATTTGCTCTATCTCAAAATCACAAGCAACAAGAATTGATAGTTGGAATCTAAAAGAAGTCAATTTTGCAACGGAAGAGAAAATTTCACCAAAATCAAGCCCTTCTCTTTGGGAGTAGCCCTTAGCCACCAGCCTAGCCTAGTACCATTCTAATGGATTGTCCGCTCCAAACTTCTCTTTAAGTCCCTCTTTCGTCTATTAGGCTTCCTTTGGGCAAACTAACAATGTCCTAGGTGGCACAACTGTCCAAGGCCATCATCTCCTTCTGCATGGTTTGCATGCAAGACTTAAAGAAAATATACAACAGAAATCTGGTGAGCTATACCTGTCAACTTGATTCCATTGCCTTGTGAACCTCTTCAGGGATGGAGTAATGGGCTCCACCCGATCGTCTCCCACTGTGCTCTCATTCTACACATCATTTGAACTTTCTGAATCCTCCTCTTCTCCATCCTCAAATCCATCTAATTGTTCTTCAACATGTACATTTTCTTGCTTCTCAATCTTTATCTCGAAGCACACTGCCTTTGTCTTCTCCTTTGGTTGACCTGAGTAAGCTCTAAACTCTCTGAAAATAACATAAAAAGGGATCATTTTACGGGTTAGAGGATTCTAAAAGTTATAACCTTTTATGTTCTCACCGTAATGAATTAAGATGCATTTTTGAGCTTTTGGATCCAGTTTAGATCGCTTCTTTTGAGGCACATGAACAAAAGCTTCACAACCAAAGACCCTTAAGTGCAAAACCAAAGAATTTCTACCTATCCACAGTTTATAAGGATATTTATCAATAAGAGTTGAGCAAGGAGATTTATTAATCAAATAACAAGTAGTACCAACAACTTCTGCCCAAAGGCATCTATCAAGCTAAGCATCTCTCAACATGCTGTTAGCTCTTTCCATCAAGGGTTGGTTCATTCTTTTTGCCACCAAATTTTGTTGGTGAATATAAGGAGTAGTCTTTTGTTGAACAATATAGCTGCATGCTTATAGAACTCATCAAATTCCGTAGAGCAATATTCAACCCCATTGTCAGTCCTCAACACTTTTATCATATAATCTGATTTCTTTTCCACTAAAGCTTTTAATTCCTTAACTTAAGGAAAACTTCAGATTTAGAATGTATAAAATAAAACCAAGTGTATCTCCGGGAAAGCATCAATGAAGGAAACACAATACTGAGATTTAGCAAAAGAAACAATATTTATTGGACCACACACATCTGAATGAATAACTTCTAATCATCGCTTTGCTTTAAAAACTCCTTTAGGAAATGCTGATCTATTCTGCTTACTAAACACGTTGCTTACAAAACTTATTTTTGCCAACAAAATAATTAGAAAGACTGTCTACCAACTTTTTATTCATAATGGTCCTAAAACCTTTCTCACCAGTGTGACCCAATCTTTGGTGACACATCATACATGTGTTTTCAGTTCCAGTTACATTGGGAAAGTCACAAAAAGCAGAGTTGTTAAGCCTAAATAAAATCCCTACCTGAGATCCTTTAGCTATTACCAAACTCCCTCTTAATGACCTGCAACCATACTTGTCAAATGTCACATGCATTCTAGAATCATTCAACTTGGATACATAAAGAAGATTTCTCGTATGCTGTGGAATATGCATGTTATATCCCTTGTGAACTTTTTAAATACTGTAATAACTATTTCATGTGAAGTGTGAAGTTGGACGGTTATGTGATTTATCAATTATTTGAATTCATAAAATATGATTATGGTGATGTAAATTTCGTATTTGGAATATTGGGAAAGAATTATGATGGATTACATTATGAATGATTAATTTATACTTTAAATCTGTAAATGAATTATTATTATAATGATGATGGTATCTAATCCTTCTTTGTCAGCGGATGTAGGAGAAATCCATCCCATGAGTGAGGGAAGAATCTCATCAGCGTAAGGGGATCTGAACATACGGTGGAGGTTGAGAATGACATCCGAGCTGGGACAATAACTGTTTTACCAGTTACTGAATTCGGGAGGGGAGTTGCCTTAGGTGTCTAGATGGTTGCTTTTCTCTTCTGGTGTAATTAAGAATTTTAGCCTTATAATTAATTTAAATTCATTGGACCCTTCTTGTTGATTTTAAGGAACAAACATGGTGATCTCTTCTGTCATTTTCATTTAGGCTATGCATTTAGATATTTGTACATATATATATATATTATAGCATATAAGTAAACATATATGATGTGTATAAATGTAAATAAATGTAAACGTGTATGTCAACTATCATTAAACATGTGAATGCTAACTAAACAATCATGCGAGGATCCATGCATATTGTCGTGCTCTAAGACGACAAGGTGGATGTATCCACAATGATTGAGAAGTTGAGTATGCGAGATGAAAGTTGACACTTGGTTTATAATGAACGTATACATTTAGTTACACAAACATGAAAAACAAAAAATGCTGAGAGGGGTAGGGGGTGAATCAGTATTTTACGCAGCCTAAGACAAATAATAAAACCAGAATGCAAAGATCATAACAATAGGAGATAGGACACACAAATTCTCTCGTGGAAACCCAAGACGGGTAAAAACCACGGCATCACTAATCAACAAGGCAACTACCTTCCTTACCAGAGGTAAATGATGAGACAAAACATAAGTACGTTCTGTGTCTTCACTAACACATGAAGACGCTGTTATTTGCAGACTTCCTCAACTTGACCTCACTTGATAAACAGTTCTTGAACAATGTCAATCCTGTATCTGATACCAAAATCTGTGATTTGTCTAACATTGCATCAATAAATCCTCAACACTTCCAGTCTATAATTTTTACGAAATAAACTCCCCCATACTGTTTTGAATCCTCTCTGTATCTTCTAATCAACACATCCAATCTTTCACAGTCCCTGCTGTAAGAACCATACACACACTGTCATTATCAACAACTGTGTTCTTCTCTCCTCATCCTCTAGTTCACACACGCTCTCCCTCTTTTTATATTCACTGTCGTTCCTTTTTCCACATGAACTGTTCTATATTTTTAATTTCATGATCTTATCTCCCTGTCTGTTATATTCTGCTCCTCACTGCTTTATAACCTGTAGCAATCTAAAAGTAAGCTGAAGCTCATGGTGAACATCCTCTTTAACACAGTATATCTCCTCCGTTTATTACTATCTCTCTATATTCTCCCACACATTTTTTGTCACAGACTTCTCTCACGATATGGCTGCTTCTTCCAGTCTCAAAAAGGACTCAGCTACTCAAAAAAAATGTCTCTGTTCTTTTCTTTGTTCTCTGATGCCATCGATTATGCTCAGCTCTTTTTGTAAAACTTGTGCATACCTTTTTCATTCACTGCTACCCATGTTAAAAATGCTACCGGTGGTATATTTTTCTTTCTATTCACGGGTCGTGTTATTCACGACTTTCACACCCTCACGAATAGACAGTAAATTCACGTGTATATTCATGGCCCCCGTTTTTATTACGCACACCCACACACTGAATTTTAACGCTATTTTTCAGTGTATCCAAACCAGCCGTTCACAACAAAAATTATGGCCATTGCATTTTTATTTTTCAAAAAACGGCTCACTTAACCAGTCGTCAGTCATCCTTTTTTAGTTTTTCTCGCCTTTTTTACATCCAAAAGTGCGTTTGTTTCTTCCATGCGATGACAGATTATTACTGATGTCCGTTACTCCTTTGAGTCGAGCTTCTGAGTCATTTGAAAAACGTCTCTCGCTGCACACTGCTTGCTTGCCTCTTCACCGAATACATTCTATATTTGGGAACATATTTAAAAAAAACTATTTCCACTCGCGTATCCATTATTACCAAAGACTCTTTTCATTTACGCGGTAAGGCATCATATGATTAAGCCACACCTGCTACTTTTCGTCTACAGCTTCGCATCTATCCTCCTTGTATACTCCATGTGCCAGTCACAGTCAGGAACAGGCTAGTGTTTAATCTGGAAGACATGACAGTGTTAATGAGTGCCTGATATCCGTTTTTTGTCAGAAGAACGTTTTGCTTGGCTTACTGTCGTATATTTCAGGGAAGAACTTCCCATACTGACATGGTACGTTACACCATAAAAAACTGTCCAGACTTAGCAGCACCAGTTCCGTAGAGACCATATTCAAAATCGTGTGATATGTCATTGCAGAACACAGATGGCATAAGCTCGAGAAACGCCAAACTAGGACAAGGCTTAAAAGCATGACACAACACAGGTGTCATTCCTGGAGTCACAACAAAATCCGAAGAGCATCCGATGACAAAAACACAACAAAACACACAAAATAAATGTTTAAGTATATGTTATATACATATATATAAAATATGTTATCCTTGTTCCTAGCCTTGTACGGCATGATGTTTTCTTGATATCAATTTCGTACTATCAGCCGATGACATGTTTGTATTGGGGAGGGATTTCGGGTGAGGTGGCAAGAGTAACTCCTCTTGCCACCATAGCCAAGGAGGAGTTAATACTTAGCCTTCGACCCACCTTTTTTCGTTTTGTCCATCATTTACTTGATGAAATTAACCACATCCACAAATTTCCTGTTCACTTGACTCTGGTTGGCTTTGACATTGGAAAGGGCCCGAAGCATTTCCTGTTTCTCTTCTTCTGAGGGAATCAGAGCTTTAAGTTCATGAACTTCCCCTTCAATAATTTCCCAATTATCCAACTTCTGAGCTAGCTCATTAGCAACCTCCCACACATCGTTATCAACATTGGTATTGGACCAATCTCTCGCTTTTGCCTCAGCATCGACAATTGCTTCTAACCTGTTGATTTTCTTTTTGGCCGTGTGAAACTGAGCGATAAGCCACTTGATAATAGCATTTTGATGATTATAGGGAATGCAAAGCTTATCAACTTTATCAACATAGTGAGGAAACTTCAGAAGATCTTCAACAAAGGTGGGGTCATGGGAAAAGAGGGGAGAAACATTATGCAGGGCCTCAGGATCTCCTTTATAGGTTTGGGGAGAAGAAATGGGGGAAGGGGGATTAGGAGCCTAGTTGGGGTTTTTAACAAGGGTATTTTCTGGGGTCCACTCCAACCCACTAGACCAAGAGGAAGAGGAATCCTCAAAGACCACAGCCGTTTCCTCAATTACTTTATACTTGCCTAAAGCTTTCAACTTGGCTTTTCAGACCAGGAGGAAGAGGAATCCTTAGAGACCACAACTGTTTCCTCAATTTCTTTATCCTTGCCTAAAGCTTTCAACTTGGCTTTTCTGAGAGGATTAACCCTAGTTGAACTAAGGGGAGGGGAGATGATTAAAGAAGGGGAATCCTTTGAATCCACTTGATTACTTAATTCAACAGTTAAAAGGGGATTTTTGGGGCCTACCTCAGGGGTTAAGGCTAGGTGGAAGTTGTACAGAGGAAGGATTAAACCTTGGTGTAAAGGGGGACCACCACTATTTTTGGATTTCATATCATATTGAGATAGGGATGACAAAATCCAAAAAGGAAAGTTGAGCTTGATATTGTGCTGAAAGTGATTGAGCATAGAAAAAAGATGAGACTAAAAGCGTTTAAACCTACCTTCCAGGGTGATAAACTTGATCAGCACTAAAGCCACATCTTTCCACTCGCTAGGTAGCTATTCTCTGTTGAAACCATTCTGTAGTCTAGGGATTTTCTCACTTGGGCCTAGGAAATTCTTGAGATCCTGTTTATAATGAGAATTGGAATTTCTAGGGATAGCATTGCCTTGAACCAACAACCTAGTAGCAGCCACAATAGATTCCACTGAAACAACAAAGGAAACACTCCCAATATTCACCTTCCCTAGATCCTAAGACCTATCAAACTTCTCAAAAAGCTCATGATTGAAACCCTTCATACTCTTGATGTATTATCAACATGACCAGCTTGTAGAATAGGCCAAGGGGTGTTGTTAAGCTTGAATTCATCACAATTGTCGGGCTCAGTGTGAATCCTTAAGGTCTTCTCCCATGGCTTCAATGCAGAAATACTTGACAAAGAAGGCAAGAGAGGAAATACAAATGCTAAAAAAGGCAATAAGTAAAACAAATTCAAAAAAACTTCTAGCAATTGAATAATAATTGCCATTCATCATATTAACTCCTTGAGTTGATTGTGCATCCTTCGCCAAGTGTGGCAATATCCTGATCAATTGCCTCATGTGCCCGTTGAAGTAATTCTTGAGTTTTGGACCAAATTTGAATGAACTCCGTAAACCGACCCATGGCAACCAACCTATTAGTGGCTTTATTACCTTCACGGTAAGTGTGCCGGCACCTGAGAATATCTAGCGTGGCCAGTAAGTGTTTGCATTTGATGATTAATATCATGATGACATTGAGGGCATCACCCTTAATGATAAGCTTTTGTGACTGTAGTTAACTACCAACTCAATGCCATGAAAAACCACCGCCACCTTTGCCACATGGGCAGTTTGTAACCCTAGGTTAACCATGTAGGCTAAGAGAACTTTGCCATACCTTTCTAATTAGACCACCCCCACCCGCTCGACCCGGGTTCCCAATCGAAGATCCGTCAAAATTGAGTTTGATCCATCCAGAATCAGGGGGGGGGGGACCATTTAATATTACTTCTTAATCCTGGGGGAGGGGATTTTTAGTCTCAAGACACGAGGAAAGATCCCAATGCCTCGAAATTTCCCAATCTAAAGAGGAAGGGGGGAACTTATGTTTGATATGAATAATATTATTCATATTCTCCTTGATATTTCTAATAGTAGCAAAGAAAATTCCTTCCCAGTGTGAAGACTTATCTCTAAAGAAGCAATTGTTACGTTCTTTCCATAAGGTCCAGCTAGCATAAACAAGAGAATGCCACCACAACTCTTGAGTGAAAGGATGACTGGTGGGGGGAGACCAACCAGAGGAGATTATTTGAGGATCCTTAGCCCATATCCACTAAGTAGCAAATTGAGACGTCAATTTTTGCCTGAGCTGCTAGGAGTAATGACAAGTAAACATAAGGTGAGCAATAGATTCCAAATTCTTTTCACATAAAGGACATCTATTGATGAGATGTATTCCTTTCTTCTAAATATTGTCCAAAGTTAGGATTTTTTGATGGCAAACTATCTACTAGAAGGATCTAATTTTAGGGATCACTTTAGAGTTCCACACTTTAGACCAATTGAACTCCCAGGGCCAATGGGGAGAAAGCAACTTATAACCAAACTTAACTGAGTAAATTCCATCCACAGAATGATTCCAAATAAGTTATCTTGTCAGTCCAATCTATAGAATCTCAAGGACTTAAGAAGTTAAAGTAATTGAACTGTCACCATCCTGATAGGTCTCTCAAACTAAAGAGGGTTGATTTTCGAAGAGAGGGGATTAGAGGAAAGATCCCAATAGTTACAGACTTGGGAGCCCATTCTTAAGGTAAGCTCCCTTTCAATTGCTGAAAATAAAGGATGAAATTCAAGAGGAGTACAGGAGATCCAAGGATCTTTCCAAAAGCTGACATTTTGCCATTCCCAATTTGCTAGACGCAGCCTTGTTTGAGGGTTGGAATAATTTTGATTAGGTTGTTCTAGATATTAGATTTGCAAGGCAACTAATTTTGAAAAAAAATTATATCTCCCATATTCAGAAGATATTTAGAACATAAGATATTTGACCAATCCGTACCATAATTGACGAGCTTCCAACTTATTTTAGTTAAGAGTGCTGGATTCACAGGACTAGAATTTCTGACATGTAGACCACCATTCTCTTTAGGAGAGAAGACCTTTTCCCAATCTACCAGTGATAGTCTTTTCTTTCTTCCATCCCAGACCAAAGGAACCTTCTTTTATTGGCATCAAGTTTTTTAACCCACATGGGGAAAAGGGACATAATATAAATAGACGTGCTTTGAATTGAGGTAGCCAACAACTGTAATTTACTGACATTACTAAGAAGAGCCCCCTTCCAAGAAGCTAATTTGATTTGAATACGTTCTAGAAGACTAGTCCAGACAAAATTCTCCACTTTACCAGAAGTTAAAGAAATACCCAGATAGGTAGAAGGGAGGCTCACAACTTCACATTTAAGGACAACACTAATATGGGTCTGGAGGATTTGAGGAGTATTGAAAAAGAAGACATCACTCTTCTAAAGATTGATTTTTTGTCCCGAGACCAAGGCATAATTCTTCAAGGTTTAGCCTTAGATAAAGTAGGCGCCCCCATAAGAACCATATCATCAACAAATTGCTGATGAGAAACAACTGTTGGTGAAGAAGAGGGTTTAAACCCTTTGAGAGCTCCTTCATTAACCTTTTGGGATATATTTCGACCAAGGATAATAGCTAGAAGAATAAAGAGGTAGGAGGAGAGAGGGTCCCCCTGTTTAAGCCCCCCAAAAGCCGAGACAAAACCTTTTGGATAACCATTAACCAAGACATATTATTTAGGAGAATGAACACAAGCCTCAATCAAAGAGAGGATCTTTCCTTCAAATCCATATTTTTTCAAAGCAGCTGAGAGAAAAGGCCAAGAGACCATATCATAGGCCGTAGAGATATCAAGTTTCAAAAGCATACTTTCTTGTTTACCTTTCACCATAGAGTGGAGAGCTTCATGTACCATTAAAACAACATCAGTAATCTGCCTACCAGGGACAGCCTTTTTGATGGGGGTGGATGAGCTTGTCCAAGAACGGTTTAATTTTGTTGACCAGAAGTTTAGACAAAATTTTATACACAGTATTGCACAGACTAATGGGGTGAAACTTCGACATTGTATTAGCTCCATCTTTCTTGGGAATGACCACTATAAAAGTATTGTTTAGTTCTTTCAAGAGATCATCTGAGGAAAAGAATTCCTTTGCTGCCATAAAAATATCATATCCGACCATTTCCCAGAATTTTTGGAAAAAATGAGGAGGAAAGTTGTCCAGACCTGGAGCCTTAAAAGGGCTAAGAGAAATAGTCACTTTCTTAACCTCTTGCTTTGAAACAAAGACACTCATATCGTTGATCCTTAGGAGAGAGAATCTTGGGGACATTGCGTGACAAGGAATCAAAAATGTGAGAGGCATTAGGGTTTGACAAGGGAGACTAGTTTAAAATAGAAGTAAAATAATCAACCACTTCTTTATTAATATTCTCATCAGCCTTTAGAATAGAGCCATCCTGATAGATTAATTCTCTAATAGAATTTCTCTTTTTATGTTTTAGAGCCAATTGTTGAAAAAAATTGGTATTACGATCACCCTCTTTTATCCGTAGGACTCTTGATCTTTGCTTCCAAAAAGTTTTCTCCTTAGTGATAATATTGTGAAGATCTACAAGCAAAGATTTTTCCTCAGTGGCACCTTGGATAGACCATCCCTCTTTTTCAATTTGACTCCGAACATCTAAAATTTGCTGTTTCAAAAGCTTCTTGTGGAGGAAAATGTTACCAATTGAGAACTTTTTCCAATGCTTCAATTTGTTTCTAACCAAATTCAATTTGCTAACCAATTTGAACATAGCCGTGCCCTGAATATTCTCAGATCACCAATCAGCAAGGAGCTCTTTGAATTATTGTAAGTCCACGTTACTTCAAATTTGAAAGGGAGAAGTTTTGGATTTGTTGGAGTCCCATTTGAGAAGGATAGGGCTATGATCTGATCCAAATCTGACTTGAGAGGACAACAAACATTTATCATAGATGGACCAAGAGGTAGAAAGAAGACGTTGATCCAGTCTAACTTGAATTAAATGATTCCCAGATCTCATATTCAACCAAGTAAACTTATTCACCATCTCTATATCCAAAAGCTGACCAAGGGACAAAAAATCATGAAGATCTTGCATAGAATTTGTAAGTCAGAGGTACCTCCCTGTTTTTCAGAAGGAAAAAGGGGAGAGTTGAAGTCTCCCATGATCATCCAATCAACATCATGAAAGCATTGTTTAAAATGAGAGATTCCTAGAAGCCTCTTCTCAAAGTTACATTGTTAGGGGCATAAACATTAGACATCATCCATCTAACAGAGGAGTGAACATCCATGAAGGAGATGTGCAAGGCATTTTTAGAAAGAGAATGAAGGGCACCAATCAAATTATTAGGTCTCCAAAGAATAGCCAAACCACCAGAGGCCTTTTCCTCCCCTACAACATAAGAGTTGGGAAATGGCCAAATATAATTGCTAATTTTATTGAAAGCCTCAATTGACATTTTAGTCTCTTGAATGAGAAGGATATTTGAGTGAAGAACTTTAATCAGATTTTTAACTAAAATCTAATTATGAGAGCTATTGAGCCCTCTGATATTTCAAGAAAGAATAATCATTTTTTAGGTTTACAGGAGCAAGACTGCTCAAGAGTACTCTGGCAACCATTCGCAACATCCTTTGCTACACTAGCCTCACAAATATCCTTAGCCGATCTACGACCAATTTTGATGGAGTTTCCCACATTTGTCGTTTTACAAACCTTCAAATAGGATGCTAGAGGAGGGGAGTCTTTATCGAATAGGAGAAGAGGGGGGGAAGAGGGGAGTAGAGCAGGTTGAAGGAGAAGGGAGGGAGTTGGGCACCAAAACAACAACCATTGATCAAGTGGGGGAAGAGAAAGGAGTGGGAAAGGATACAAGAGACACAGGAAGAGCTAAAGGGGGCGAAGAGGAGGGCACGAAATCAGCAAAAGGAACCAGTTGAAGACCAATCTGAGGATCCAAAACTTGAGGAAGGTGCACCCCTAGAGCAACATCAGTAAGCACTGAGTCCATGGCCATCGCAGTTGAGACAAAGTCCAAAGCAACTCTAGTAGACCCCAACACTTCAGCGGGAGAAGGATCTAGATCCCGCACCTTAAGAGTCTCTCCCTTTTGCACAAAGACAAAGCCATTCAGGCAGGAACCAAGAACACCTTTTTCACCAACAAAAGAAAATGGAACAAAAGCCAATATGAGAGAGTTAGGGGACAAGACATAGTCCACAACTTTCTCTTTCCCTAGAGAAGAATTTTCAACAATCTTAAGACATTCAGAATTGAGATGGCTAGCTGAGTAACAAATCTAGCAAAACAGAGTAGAGCTTTCATAATCAAGCCTTTGCGTCTAGGACCCCAACTGGGACCTCAACTCAACTGGCATCGGAAGAAAGGTACCTAGGACCACTGAAACATAGAAACGGACAAAAACAAATCTGGCTTTGTTCTTAGTGACTGTGTCAACACCCAAGAATTCCTCAAAGGAGTTGGTAATCCCCTCAATCACTTCATCCCAAAATTCCAAGGGTAAGCCAGGGAGACAGACCCAAGTCGAGACAACACCAGATCAAAACCTGAACTCCATTTACAAAGCTGGAGGGGTTATTTGCCATAAAACCAAGGCTCAACAACTAGGATACGAACACAATCTTCCTTTAACGAGAAAGAGAAGCAAAGACAACCCTTAGGGAGGGCCGAGACATAAACAGAGCCTTTCAAAGCCCAAGACTTCGCTACCCACTTTTTGGCAAGAACAATATTTGGTCTTCGGCCTCCAAACTTACTAACCAAGGAGTTAAGCATTTTAGCAATAGACCGGTCAAGGGAAGGATCAAAGATGTTGATACAAGTACCAGCCTCTAACTTATCAATCGAGACCCCACCCTTCAAGGGAACTTGGGACTTTACAAAAAGAATTCTTCCAGGTCCCCACAAAAGAATCAGAGAGAGGAAAAGACAAAGGAGAAGAGGGCCCACTCACCTTGGAATCACCTCCAATAATCTCCAACTTGTCTGGTTCACATGTATCTGGCACACTGATCTTAGGGAATAGGTGAGGGCTGCCCATGCGCTTGAGATTGGGGTCCAGACCATCAATAGGGGGAGTACCACATAAAAAACTATTGAGCACTTTGTCAGGAGCCCCTTGTCTCGTCTGAAAAACATACAGAGGTCTGCAGATGGAATCCTGAAGCGCTTGCTACCCATCCTCACCATGAAAGCTTACCTAGTTTTCCCGCCCACCATCGCTTGCAGAGCTCATTTAAAATTTTTTATCATATAAGTTTACCATAGTTTTCAAACTATATATAGTTATTGGCTGATTAAATGAATAGTTTTTTATTAGTAAATATAACATATAAATTAACATCTTCAATATATATGTTCCAATAATTTAATATATTGAATAATTATTAATTCTTTATAATATTATACGATATTGATAATTACAAAATTTTATAAGAAATTTTAATTTCATTGTTATATTATATAAGTTCAAATTAAATATATGATATTAATAAATTAATATTTGTATATTTATTTTGCTATTATTGTTTTTGATAATAGGATATGTATGTAATATTTCAATATTAATAAGGTAGGTTTTTCATTTTTTATTATTATTGTATTTGGTTTTGAATTAATGTTTTGATTATTTTTATATATAATTTCATTAAAAATGCATTCAAGTTTATTTATATATATGTATGTGTGTTTGTACACACACACACACACACATGTTTCTTATACGCAAGCTCTAAATATTCTATTTCTCGTCACGTTGCTGTTATCGTTGCCATTGCCATTGCCATTGCCATTGTCGTCTCATTTTTGGTAACATAGCTCTCAAGCAATGCTTGGATGTTGTGCCTTTCCGTCTTAATATCGCTCAAATAATGGCTTGCTACAAACTTCTCTCCTTGGGACATCTACAAAGTTTTTGGTCAGTATCTCCTTGGAAAACCTTCATATAGTTTTGTTTAATATGATCAATAATAAAGCTCCTAGACATGATGATTTTCCTTGCAAATTGTATATAATCTCAGCGACATGATAGGCTTTGACTTACATAGAGTCTATCTTGAAATGTTCCATTCCAACACCTAAAAAAACTCTTCAACAAAGGAAATATTAAATTCATATTCATAGTTAAGGCTAGGGATCTTGATTTAATGTGCAACTAGAGGCTTATCACCTTGCTCAATGTCTCGTACAAGACATTGTGAAAGTTTGTCCACTATGTATTTGCCTTATTCTTTTGTTGGTGGTTCCTCTTGGACAAATTGTGCTCATCAAAAGCATATTTATATTAGACAATATTATTGTGGTATTGGAACATATGGATGGAGTTCATCTTGCTTTTAAAGCTCATCCTTCTATGCAATGGTAGTATGTTGTGTATAGAGACGAGAAGAAATTATCCTACTAGATCACTAAACCTCTCTCTTTGGTTGGTAGGTCCTAAATCTGCTCTAAGGTTTTAGTGGCCACTCATGTTTGTTACTCCTCTTGTTGGGTGTCTTCTAAGGCTTCTTATCACAAGCAATAGAAACTCCCGTGTGATTTTCTCTAGGCTAACACTAATCAAACCAAGGGCTTTCATAGAATACCATGCATAGTTGAACTACTCACCAAAATCAAAAACTCGCCAAGGCTTGAAAAAAAAACTCAGGAAAAGCTTGGCAAAAAACTCAGGAATTTAAAAAATTGCTTAAATTTCATTAGAAATGGATTTTTTTTTGCAAAATTCAATGAGAAGATGCATTAGTGAGTCAATAAATGAGAACACAAAAGAAACAAGCTGAGTCTAGATATATTTAAATGCAAAGTGGGTACAAAATTGCATCCTCATGAGGAATGTTGATGGCTGGATGTAATGTACCGATCCAATTTGACACTAAATATGTAATGATAGTTGAACTCAAGTTTCCTTGTACGGAAAAACACACCGCATGACGACATTCTGCACACTGTACATCGTACAAATGCATGCCACACACCTCATAGCACATGTCGGACACCGCACATCTCACACTACACACCACACACTGCATGCCACACACTACACACCGCACACTGCACATAGCATGACTCATGCCTCACACCACACGTCACATGCCTCACACTGCACACATATGATTGCACACCGTAGGCCTCACACGACACACGACACGCTGCACGATTACACTCTGCACGTTGCACACAACACCACACACCACACATTGCACGCTAAGCCTCAAACATTGCATTTCACACTCTGTCTTCGACACCCTGCACCTTCGGCACACAACCTTTGTCACCTTTGACACTCGACACCCTTCGACACCCTTTGGCACTCGACACCTTTCGACACCCTTCGACACTTTTCACCCTTTGGTACTATTGTTGTAGCCTTCCAATTTAATTTACAATATTATGTGACGGCATAACAAGTGACATTAACACAATGTGCGCACAAATACGACAAACAATAATATTTTAAATTTATCAATAGATCTTCAACAAGTAGATATCTTTATTTTTTAGATAATCTCCAAATTTGTCTCTAAAGGAGACTTTACAACTTTGGCAATGAAGTACAAAGTGAAATATCTGAAGTGATATCTCCAACAACAGATTAGGGTGGTTGCTGACCACCAAAACTGCAATTACATACTAGAGAGGGTCTTCCACCTCCAAAATTGTACACAAGACTCAATTCCAATTGGAATCTCAAACACACAAGAAAAGATAACTCCACCAAGATTACCTACGGTGCCAACCAACGCCTTGTAAAGGCCTCCAAGAAGTTTCTGGAAAGTTACAATGGGCTGACATAACTTTATTTATTATTTTATTATTTTGGCCTCTTTTTATTTTATAACTAAATTAATTAATTAAAGAAGTCCTTTATAATATTTTTTAGATTTTGGGACCACCTAATTAATTAATTTAATTAATTCACTCTCCATTAATCTGGGACATACTAGAAGTAAAATAGTAAATAGTTATTGTAAAACTAAAAGTAAATACATCATTACAATTACATCTTCCTCTTCCCAGCTCTTGTAAATACTAAGGGAGAGGTAGAACTAGAGGGTCAAGTCCTAGAAGTCTGCACTGGGCGTGATTGTGCCTCCTTGCTCAGTATGTCTGACTTAGGTTGTGGCTCGTCCTCCATCCTGGATGTAGCTCTGCCTTCAGCTTCTCTTGGCACTGTCAATGACTCCTCATCCTCCTCAATGTCATCAAGTGTGAAACCAAATCCACCCCCTCCTCCATAGCCTACCTCTCCAAATCATTGATGTCATCCTCTATAAGCAATGGAGGCTACTCCTGTGATGTCCAATCACTGTAAGGATCTATATCATCCAAATCAATTGGACCAACTGTTGCTTCCTGTACCTTATGCGCAACTGGAGATTATATTGCACAAGGACAAGGTCATTGAGGTGTTTTTGAGTTAACTTGTTCCTCTTCTTCGTGTGGATGGCCTCAAAGAAGCTCCAATTGCGCTCATAGTTGGATGAACTACAAGACTGACATAAGATTTTGAAGGCAAATTTTTTGAGATTTGGGGTATTTCCACCCCAACTTTGCCACCAAGCATCTGCAAAATAAAATATTGAAAAGTTAGAAAGCAAAGAGAAAAGCAAAAACATATTTTATCAATTTATCAATTACTTTAGAGTTTAGACCCCAAAATCCAAATGACAAATGTTATGTCTAGGGTTTGAGTGGCTCTTCCTCTCCTTGCCAGCTCTGAAGAGAAGAGCTTAGCCCTCGCTTCTTCATAGTTTTGGAGTTTAGCTGCAACAAGGTCTCTTACTTCTACCTCAAGTATCATCCTCTGAATGCATGCAGTGAGGCCTTCCATGACCTCTCCATTAGGATCTGAGTAAGAATCCCCAAACTTAAAATGAGGGTTGAGGAAGCACCTTGTTGCATGAATGGGTTGGCGGAGTTGATTGTTCCACCTCCTATCAATAATTTCCCAGATGGGATCAAATTTGAGTCTATCCCCCTTGTAGTAATTGTTTATAGACTCCTTGGCCCTATCTATGGCTTCATAAATATACCCCATTGGGGTTTGATCCCCATCTACCAAGCGCAAAACTCTAACCAAGGGCTCGAACACCTACAATTGAAAAATACAAATTACAAAAAGATTAATTAATGAAGTTACAAATTAATAATGAGAGAATTGAATCAAGAATAATTAAAAATTCAAGTTTTGAAGTTACCTTGACAATCTCTGCAGCCTTTTGTGCAAAATGGTTGTTGAAGACTATGCATGCGACACCCTCTCCTCCAACCTTCTTTGAATAAGGTGAGTTTAGCCATTCTTGATTCACAAACATTTGTTTCAAAGAAGTCAATGCACCAAGAATGCTTTGCAACATTAAGAAAATTGTTGCAAACCTCGTGACACTGGATCTCACCAAATCTCTCCCTTGAGTGTGCTTTCTCATCAAATGTAGAACTCAAGGGTGATTGTAAATATATTTTGTGATCCTCTTTGCATCTTCCACAATTGGAGTCACTTAATCAAGTTTTCCTATGTCCTCCAAAAGAAGGTCAAAGACATTTATTGCACAAGGTGTCCAAAAAAGAGTGGAGTGCCTTTCTTGGAGGATTCTACTTGCTGTCACATATGTTGCTGCATTATTTGTGATGATTTGTAGTGTGCACCACATTCTCTACTCCCACTTCCATGACAATGTGCTCCAACATTCCAACCAATGTTTTTGCATTTTTCACCTTATTGGAGGCATCTACCGATTTCAAGAACACCACATTGTCCTTGCAAGCAACCAAAAAATTAATAATGGTGCGGTTTTTGTCATTTGTCCACCCATCGGAAAAAATGGTGCATTCATATTTTCTCCATTCTTTTCTTTGGTCTTCCACCACTTCTTTTGCCCTTTCAACTCGCATTTGTGAGCAACCTACAAGAACAAAGTGAAATTAGGTCTTAGTACACAATTTTGATTTAATAAACAAGAAAAATAATTAAAAATGGAAATACATGGACTATTTAATAACCTCCCACCCAAATCCTTGTGAGAAGGGGCCTTGTTATCCTTTTCCTGAAATTGTCATTGTGGTGACTAGATTTAGCCAATAGGGACTGTCTGCCACATTCAATGGGATGTTGTTGAAGTACCAAAAATCAGCACATGCAATATCTGTTTTCTCATGTGCCTCCCTTTTCCATCTAGTGGCCTCTAATGATGGTTGTGATCCAGGTGTGTTCTTGGGCACAAAATAACTACCTATAGGCTGTGTCCCTAATGGTGATGCAACAAGTACTCTACTAGAGGAAGTAGAAGTGGTGGCCGAGGTGGTGCTAGGTTTTTGGATACGTGGGGCACGACGAGAGCCCACTATGCCCTGAAGTGCTTCTTCTTCAATGTCAACTAAAGCACCTTGAGATTCAAGTATGGCTGCTCTCATGGTTAGTTTTGCCCTCTCCTTTTGCAATTTTTTCTCTTCCCCAGTTGCAAGTATGGCATTAATGTCTCTTTTTATTTCTTATGTTGTCCCAACACATTTCCTAGCATCATGCTTCTCGATGCTTGCAAGGTGGTATTTGAGGCGGTTTATGCCTCCATGAAATACTTTTTCACATTTAATGCAAATCATTGACACAGAGTCCGGTCCTTCATAGGCATGCCTCCAAGTCCTATCTCTAGCACCTTTAGGATGAGTACCTATATATCCAGATTTGCATGGATCTAGTGGCCAATCGTTCCTTGAAGTTCCCATATTGAATTAATGGTTAACTGTTAATCTACACATACAAAGTGAAAAGACAATTAATATTTTAGTTAAACAATTTAGCAAACTATCTAAATTAGTTTAAATAGTTTTAGACATCATTCAAAGTTAAAAAAAAAAAAATCAAACTATTAGGGTTTGATTTTTCAAAAAAAAAACTAGAGATTCTTCAAAAAATAGTGAAAGATTCAACAAAACTTATCAAAAATAGTGTTAAATCTTGTTCCAATGACTCAAAATCATTTTTAACTACATAGGAATGATTTTCTATTCGTCTAGATGCAGCAAAAAATAAATAAAATGTTTTAAAAAAACATAGAAAAAAATAAAAAAACCTATCTAGGAATCTGATTTTCGTTCAAAACCCACCTCAGATCCGCTTCAAATTGATGGAAATCAGTTTGCAAGTGTTTGGAAGAGTATTTTTTCCCTGGTCAGCAAAATACAAGTCAAGAAATGATGAAATGAAACTGATTTTTGCCGTGTTTGACCTTTATGCATAGCGGCCGAGTTTTAAACATGGACTCGCCGAGTTTTTGGCAAAAAATTGGCGAGTATTTTTTGCGAGTCAAATTCGTTATTACTCGCCATGGGAAATTTCTCGTTGAGTTTTCGGCGAGTAGTCCATCTATGGTACCATGGACTTATGTTCTCTCCCCAAATATTTTGGTGGCCTAGACTTAATTGATTTTCACAAAACAATGTTTAGACTTGGACTCAACAAAGAGTTGACAAACCATGTTTTGCCTCAAACTTAGATTGGGTTCCAAAACTCAATGTAGAATTGAGTCACTCAAATTGTCT
Source organism: Chamaecyparis obtusa (assembly GCA_027943335.1). Taxonomy (NCBI): domain Eukaryota; kingdom Viridiplantae; phylum Streptophyta; class Pinopsida; order Cupressales; family Cupressaceae; genus Chamaecyparis; species Chamaecyparis obtusa. Next base: position 212,277 of record BSBK01007666.1, on the reverse strand, counting down.
TTTTTGAAAGATAGTGAATTTATGGAAAAAGCTAATTATATTGCATCTTATCTCAAAGTAGCTTCACATACACACATAAGCTAATCATTTAGAACTACCATACATACGTAGACAACAAAATTAGTTAAAAGGGCACAAACTTCATACTTGAACAATTGAACTCTAATATAAAAATAGAAATTGTCTTAATATACTAATAATTGTTCTTTTGTAGATAAACAATGGATTTATAAATCCACTTACATAATACTAGGCTATTTAAAAAAAGTAAGGTAGTTTTAGAGGAGCCTCTCATACCAACATTAGCTTCTCCAAGCCATTTAAGTATGTGAAAGAAGCAGCTGCAACTATTTCGTTTGTAGGAGATGTAGCATCATTCTTATTGACAACTTCTTTATCTTTAGTTGCACTGGCTCAAACCTCCTTCCCTATCATTACAAGCTTAGTCTCACAGTCAGCTTGATCAAGCCTTGAGTCAATGACATTAATCAAATCTGGAAATATACTGAACAGCAATATGGATAGTGGAAACTTGATATTGTTAAAAAATGTTGTTTTATATTTTCTGTTTAAAAAGTTTAGTAGGGCTGGGCATTGTTTATAATTTTGTTATAAAGAACATAGTTATCAATAGTTTTATACTTCAACCCCTGGTACTTGTCTCCTGTACCGGAAACGTGTCCCCATCTCAGAGACTCATATGGGGACTTATCCAATTATTAGGAGATTGCCAATGAAGTTTCTTTGCAACTATCTGTCTTCTAGAAGCATCCCTCAAAAATTGGGAAACTTCGTATAGAGTTTCTCAAATATATCATATATATTACAGTGGTTTTTTAGAAGTGCTAATATGTGGTTCTCCTTGAAGCATTCCTCAAAAATTGGGAAACTTTGTATAGAGTTTTCTCAAATATATCATATATATTATAGTTGCTTTTTAAAAGTGCTAATATGTGATTGGCAAAAGCTAAAAGAACTAAAGAAATACACTAATAGGGTTGTATTTTTCTGTATTTTGTATAGAAGTCTACAAGCTCTTTTGTAGTAGAAAATTTCTGTAACAAATTCCAAAGAGGCAATAGTACAATAGAAACAAATAAGGCTTAAGATGTGTACAGGTATCGAAATTTTATCAATTGATTGGAAATATAATCTTCAAGGACCCTCTACCATGTTGTTGAACAATGTCACTCCCTTAGTAGTCTGTCTGCTATCAACAGGTGATTATGGTTTAAAATAGATTTTTTGATCATGATGATAATAAATATCAATACAATTAATCTTTATCCTTATTAGCATTTATTTTAGTATTTTAAAAAATAACTTTTAAATTTTTTTAAAGCTTTTATGTATTTCACATTCTATAAAGTTGCATATCTATTGGATGTTTTTTTTAAAAATCCATCCATCTCTCTATCTATATATGATTTAAATTGCAGTCTCAAATACTGATCGCCAATTTTTGTTGTTGAAATTAGTGGACATTCTGTGTAGGAATGGAATTAAAAATTATATATCTTTTGGGTTGATATAAAGGTTAAAACAAATGGTAATTTATTAATTTTTTTTTCAAAGGATTTAGTTTGCATATTATTATGTTAGTTCTTGTTGTGTGCTAGTATTCTCACTACTTATTGGCCACATTAGGCAAAAAGGAAAGAAGCCTGGTTGATCGAGAAATTGCTGAAGTATGAAATTCCAAAGGCTCAGTTTGAGAGACATGATCCCGAACCCTTGACAGCTGAAGAGAGGTTTTACTTGAAACGGATAGGCCAAAAGCAGAAAAATTATGTTCCAGTTGGTGTGCGTGGAATATTTGGAGGTGTTATCCTCAACATGCATTTGCATTGGAAAAGACATGAAACAGTTAAGGTTATATGTAAACCTTGTAAGCCTGGCCAAATTCGTCAATATGCAGATGAGATAGCTAGATTGAGTGGAGGCATTCCAATTGATATAAGTTTAGATAACACAATCATATTTTATCGGGGTAAGAACTATGTTCAACCAGAGATTATGTCTCCTACAGACACATTATCGAAAAAGAAGGTATTTTTTCTCATTAAACAATGTTTATCTATGCTTTATTTCTTCAAGTTAAAGGCATTCTTGGAATTGTATGTGTGCTTACTGAGGTACTATCATGTTTAGCTAATTTCCATAGAGTAATATTGTTTGGATCATTTGTGTGCCAGTGGCCCGCAAATTTGGGTACTAGCCATTTCTTTTCTGTTGAAATTACCATTTAAATCCTGTTTTCAAATGCATGTGCATATATGCGTGCATTTGTTTATTCACTCTTCATGTTTTGTTAAACTTTTATTAACTTTCTGTGGATTTATTTTTCTTTACTGTTATAGGTCTAGAGGATAATTTGTAGTGAACTACCACTCATTGATTTTATCCTAGAATGTTATGGGAATACATATGTTTCCAAGGTCATTCATTTGAGCAATGTAAGGGGTAATCTTTTCATAGACATGGTATATAATGTAGTATGTGTTGTAATAGGTTATGTATAGCTATACTCTCATCAACATGGATTCAACAACATTTAATATCAAATTTTTTACACCTTTCTAATAAGACTGCTATAAGATTTAATCATTGTGCATGCTTTAGATATTTAAGTTTTGACGCATTTTTATTTTTGGTCTTATAAATAAAATCTGTATTATTGGGCTCAGCAGAATTGAGTCCTGTATTAGAGGGGTTTGATTTGGGTCCGGTGTGGAGGTTTGGATAAGTCTGGGTACCCCCAAGGTCTGGCTAGTGCCTCCCTCCCCCCCACCAAAAGGCAGGCAAATATAAGATATCATATTTAAAAAAAAAGTGATTTCTTGGCCCTTTGTCTGGTGTGTTCATTTGCTTCTCCCATATGATGTTTGGATGCGTGTGTTGTTCAGTGCCTGTGTTAAGATTTCAGCTCTTTTATGTTTTCTTTATCACTTTTGTAAGGTGGGAGCCCTAGGTGGGTGGACAATACAGTGAGGAACTATGAGGGTCTAAAAATGCATGTAATATCTCCACATTCAGTTCTGTAAGTTTTCTTTTTGTGGTTGTTTTGGAGTTTCTGCTCCATCAGATTGAAATTGAGGGAGTCTGACCGAATGAACAGAATCTCAATAAAGTTTTTGGTGCCTTCATAGGAAAGGTAAGTGGCTTTTGCTGGATACCCCAATCCAATGATTTATTAGATATAATAACTATATCAAATGTTTATTATTTCTATGTTAACCACTCTTTAATTTAAAATAATTTATAATTTTTTTTTCTATATAGTGTATGCTAAGAATAATATGCTAGAAGCATAATATAACCAAAGTTGCATGGATGTGGATACGGATATGGTATTGGATATAGATGCGGCTATTTTTTAAGACCCCCAATATGGATATGGTTGGATACGACATTATTAAAAAACACATATACATATATTTAACACTATTTTCTAAGTTATTAGTGGAGATTTTCGTTACTTCAAAAGATATATAAACACAAATACTATATAAATAATTATAGAGTATTTTCTTGCTCTCTAGCATCGTGATGATGGATCATGTAGTATGATCCGAAATGTTGATGATAAAAACTCTACACAATCAAATCCAGAAACTGATTTGGGATTAAATAATTATAGTCAATTTAACACTTTACTATATGCAAAAATAGTAGAGCTGCATTGGAAGATAACCCAAAAAAATGAGTCGCTGAAATAGAAAAATATTTCATTTGTCTTTCTCATTGGTGTAGGTTTTGTTTATACCAAAATCTTTTGAAAAAGTTGCATAAATGAAGTTTTTTAAAATTAAATCTGGGAAGATTTACGTCAAATTTTTAAAAAATCAAATCACATTGTATTCAGCATGGTTGGAAAATCAAGGTTTTTTGGGCACACATGGGTACAATATTGGACATGTATCCGGGCTGTATTGGATATGTATCCAAATCGGATACAAGGATATGAGCTCCTGAGGAGGGACAGAGGAGTTTCTGGCTACTCTGAATATAACATATATAAGAATAATATGCTGATATATTGTACAGCCAAACCCAGCTGTACTGAACCCAAGAAAAAAAAATTCACCATACCAGCAAACTATTAAAATTGGTAGAGAAAAAGAAACACCTAGATCAAGCCATCATTGCAGATAATAAAATGTTGTATGATTTATTGTTTTATCAGGAATTTGTTCCCTGATTTATTACATTTCTATACTTCGCTTTATAAAGCTTTCGGTTTCCCATACAAACCTCTCAACTTCTCTACTTGAGACAACTACTTATGGGATATACACTACTCCTAAATATTTAACTATTCTAATTTATGTATTAACATTCTAATATGTTAACTCTTTTTTTAACTAACCTAATAAACCAAGATGCAGTATAATTCTTAATATTCCCCTACTTATCAGACCAACTTTAACAGAGGACGAAACACTGCATAGATTGAACATAACAACCCATTTGAAAATTAAATGAAGCACCTCCACCGAATCTCCCCTCTCATCCAAAACACAACAAATTGATTGCATCAACAAATGTCTCGACTATCGAACCCACAAATCCTCTATACCGCATGAGAGGACAACTCTCCTCCTAGAGTCCACCCTCCTCTGAACATGTCAAATTTCCTTCTCCAATGTTTCAACAATGAGATAACAATCTCTTCCAAGAGTCCACTTTATCCCTCCTCTAATGTTGTGGGAAATACATCCCTCTTGTGTACAACAAGAACAAAACCAATGTAGATACACTAACCCCACTGAATTTCATCAAAGCTTACACTGTCCACAAAATACTATCAAGAACGACAAGGCCTCTCTACTCCATGAAGGGACATAAATGTGGTGCTGCTTCTCAAACAATCTATCATCTCAGTGTGAGAAGCTTGCTCAAGGATAATTTCTAAGCTCCTTTGTCATCTAGGCTCCTCGTTGGCCTGTTTGGTCCTTGACAAAGTTATTCCTCCTCACTGTGTGGTGGGGAGAGTCTTTATTATGTACTACAAAACCACAATCTTGTACCTCATTTTTAGTGGCAATAAAAGATTTAGTTGTCTTCATGATGCCATCAACACGGTCCTTGGCCCGTTGAATACACTTTATTTGAACATGTCTATTTTCTGAAAATAGTAACAGTTGAAATTTTTTGTTCTTTCTTGTTGATATCTTACACACAAATGTGTTTCCTGTCCCTAAGGTACTCGTTTCTGTTCCTGAAACATTTCAGGGACAGTGGGATGAAAAGGAAACGTCCCCCAGCCGTCCCTGATTTCAAAAAACAGCAGGAAACCGTAGGAAACGTCCCCTGACATTTGGGGACGGCAATCCATTCCTGAAACACCTAGGGGACGCCTGAAATGTCCTCGATCTGTCCCCGAAACAAAAAAGTGTCCCTAAAATATTTGGATGATTTTTGGCATTTAAAATTAAATAAAAACAATTTTTTTTAAAATTCTTTTTGTCAAATCGACAATGTGGGGGGCCCACAAGGTTCGAATTCGTGCCCGTGGACGATAACATTTGTGTTTAAATATGTTTAGAATTTTATATATTAAATCATAAATATTAAAATATATTAAAATTATAAATCTAATATTTAATTTAAGTTTTTTAATATGCATCATAATAAACATATGTCAAAAAAATTATATTAAATAAAAATATATTATAATTATAAATTTAATTTGATAGCTTTTAAATATTTTAATTATTAGAATAAACAACAATTCAAGTAATATATATATATATATATATATATATATATATATATATATATATATATATATATATATATAAACTTTAAGGCCATTGAATTTAAAATTTAAACATTCATTGGATGATCCATTTCTGCCAGAGGGAGATAGTGAATCAGATGATTTTGAGCCCTTGGATATTTGATAGCTAGAACGAGGCTTAGTTTCATAGGTTGTGCTTGTAGCCTGTTATATTTTGATGTTTGAGACTTTTGGATACATGAGACATTTTGATTTGGATATTTATATTGATAGACCATGGTTTGATGTTTTAGACTATTGTTATAATGCTGTTATACTGATTTATACTGCTTCTATTATCATTTATGTTGTTATACTACTGTTGTAACTCATGAATCGGTGATTTATTTGCATATTGTCTTGTTAATAATCAATTATTGACATCTCTCTCTCTCTCTCTCTCTCTCTCTCTATTTATAATATCTTAATATATTTTGAAAATTCACACACACACACACACACACACACACACACACACACACATATTTTAAAAATTTGTATACTGCCGTCCCCTGCCATCCCCTATTGTTGGCTCTTTAGGAAACGTCCCAGAAATGCATCCTCTACTGTCCCCCCGTCCCTATACCCGAAATGCCGTGGAACATAGTATTATGATTTTTACCGACTGTAATTTTCTTTTTCAATCAAAGAAGAAATCACAATTTCCAAACTTAGATTTAGTTTGTTTAATGTAAATACAACATTTTCAAAACTTGAAGGCATACTACTCAAGAAAATTGATTTATCAGCATCAGCTTCAATCTTAGAACTAATTCCAACAAATTGATTGAAAAGAAATTGAAACATACTAGTGCACTGAACGATACTTTCAGCTTCATTTATCTTTAGGAACTAGCCATCTTGAGCCTACAATTATAAGCTCTTACATTTTCCTGCTTATCTTGCCTGTTGTAGATTTCTGTTATAGTTTATTTGTTATTGCAAAGTAGTTTGAACTTCTCTTTAAAAGAGTTTGTAATTTCTTCCATGTATTTTGTGAGGCTAGTTCAATGTTTGTGTACCATTCAATGGCGATGCCTCTCAAGGTGGTAAAATACCAAAGTCAATGTACTTTGTCACTCTTGCCATTTGCTGGCCGAATGGTTTTGTAGGTCTTACATTGTCTAATTGGGTCTTCTAATCCATCTCTTTTAAGCTTAGGTAGCTTTTGCAAACTTAGCTCCTAGAACTTCTTCTGCAAGGAATTCTGATTCGAATGTTCTACTGCTTCTTTAATACTCTTGAACATGTGGAAATCCTTTACTTTTCATGTAGCTTTAATGTTCTACACACTTGTTTCTCATTTTCGTACTCTTCTATAAGCTTTAATCCTCAGCTTTCAAGTTTTTGGCTCAGTTTCTTCTTCTATCAACAAATCTTTGATGCTTTGAGGGTTTCTTTCATATGCTTCTCTCTCTCTCTGTCTCTCTCTCTCTGTGTTTGCGAGGTGTCCTCAAAATTCATCTCCCAAGGAAGAATATCATTGTCTTAAGCATAGTTCACAAATTCCAAACTCAAAAAGTACTTGGCAAGCCCAAAATTTTCAACTTGGCAAATACTTGACAAAAACTTGGCAAAAACTTGACAACTTGAAAGTACTAAAAATTAAAATCTCTTGAAGAAAACATTTTTTTTGTAAAATTCAATTACGAAATTTATTTAATTAAAAATTGAAATTTTGAAAGAGAAACTGCATGGTTTTATAGCAAAAACAACATGTGAAAGACACATTTTAACCACTGTTTTACCTATATCCGACATTTTGACCCGCAATTTTTTGTGTCTAAAAAAACACGAGTTAAACTTGTGAGAACTCACTCAGCAAAAAAATAGAGAGTACTCGGCAACTCGGAGAGTACTCACAGAGTTTGCAAACTATGGTCTTAAGGATGCTACATTGATGTTTCTTATCAAACATGGTTTGCAAGGTTGACACATGCTTTCTTTGGTTACTGAAGATGTCTAGCTCTTCATGCTCACTCTTCCTTTCTAGCTTATTCACAATGAGTTGAATGTTTTGATATCTTCGCTCCTAACTATGATTCTGACTAAAGCTTTGATTTCTACTTTTGGATGGACTTTGGTTTTGAATTTGTGCTCTTGGAGTCTCTTTGGTTATCTCTTGTGGCTGACTTCTTTGTTCTCTTTTATCTATAAACATTAGAGATCTTCTAATCTCTGGTCCTGACTACATTTTTTTATCTTCTTTCATTTATTGGGGTCCAAGGGAATGAATTATCTTCAATCAGACTATCTTTTTAAAATTTTAAGACAATTATGCCAATTTTTTTTCTTTGACCTGATAAAATTAATACTTTAAAAAATGGACTAGAGATGATCAGCCAAGGATTAAATTGCTTTCCCTAAGTATGCAAAGTCTATTTAAAGCACGTGATAGTTTTCATACAAACAAACAACCATCGGCGTCTAACTACTAACAATTAACTACATGAAGTCAACAAGTGAATGACACATGGTTGAGTATAAAACATAACAACGACATGCTATGCTAAGTACAAGTGTAATTGTTAAACTGCCCAAAAAGTTTATAGATAGTTTGCTCTAGATTGTACCTAAGTCTTCGACCAATCCAAAGATTGCTAGAAGTTTCTCAAATCAGCTAAAAATAGAATTGTAGACCTCCCAAGTGACTCAAAGCCACCTATAAATTTCTTTGCATTTTGGATCAAACTGCTTTGAAGTCTTGGAACACAAGACTTGGATAACAACATTTTCTGATATTTCAGAAGCAGTAGTGTCTTATATGAGAAAACAAATTGTTGCTCTCTAAATTTTTAGGTATGATCAATTTATTGGTGATGGTCATCCTATTAATTACACCTAAAAATTTAGAGATCCTATCAACTTGGTGTAATTGATAGAATGACCAAGTTGCCCTCTAAATGTTACAAACTTGTCTGTGCTCAGACACTTGGTGAGCATGCATATAGTCTGATCCTCAGTTGGAACATATTGCAACTATATGGAGCCATCTTCTGCAAACTGTCAGATGAAATGACAATAAGCCCAACATGTTTGGTGCGCTCGTGGAAGACTGGATTCTTGGCAAGTTTTGCACTCATTGATTGCCACAATACAAGGGTGAAGGACCTGCTTGAGACATTTGCATGTTAGAAAGCATCCTTCAAAGCTAAATTGCCTCACATGCTGCTTTTACAGTTCTCCGAAATTCTGCTTCTATCGAGGAAAGAGCTACCGCCTGCTGCTTCTTACTGGTCCATATGATTGCACTTGTGCCAAGACTGAAGACATGCCCAGAAGTAGACTTCTTGTCATCAACTAAACCTGACCAATCTAACTCTATAAAACCAATCAACCAAGGATCTTTGCTTCTGCTGTACAGAATGCCAAAGTCATGTGTCCTTTCACATATCTCAACACATGCTTCGCTGCAACCCAATGTTCAGCTGGGGCTGTCATAAAACGAGATATGTAGCTCATAGTATAACTAAGATAAAGTCTAGTGGCTGTAAGATAGATAAGGCTGCCAACTAGTTGCCTGAATGTAGATTCATTCACCACAGGTGAATCCAATTTAGCTGATAGTTTCAGCCCTTTTACGACAGGTGTAGATGAAGGTCTGCAATCATTTGTCCTGAACTTATTCAGCATTGGCATACTTCGACTGAGAGATGAAGATATGCCTATTGTTTGCTACTGATAAAATAATGCAAAAGTCCCAAATCTATTATATCAAATGACCGGCACAAATTTTGTTTGATTTGTTCTATCAAATGTGTCACACTACCAATAATGATTAGATCATCAACATAGATGACAAAAAGGATTTCGCTACTAGCGTTCCTGACATACAAGTTGGGATCCAATGGACTCTAAAAACCTTGCTTAGCCAAGTAGTTGTCAAATTTGATGTACCATGCTCGAGGAGGCTACTTGAGGCCACAGAGAGCCTTCACCAATTTGCATTATTGGTGTTCTTTACCTACAACTTTGAAACTAGGAGGTTGCAACATATAGACTTTTTTCTCCAAATCACTATGGAGGAAGGCACTCTTGACGTCCGTTTGATGGACTGTCCAACCACACTGTGTTGCAATGGCCAGAATCAACTAGATGGTGCTCATCATTGTTGTAGGAGCAAAGGTTTCTTCATAATCAATGCCTTCATTCTATGAGAGGCCCTTAGCCATCGATCAAGATTTGTACTTATCAAGAGTTCCATCAGCTCTGTACTTCACTTTATAGACCCATTTTCAACCAATGGGTTTCTTTTTTGGTGGAAGATTTGACAGAACCTAAATGTTGTTTTTTTGAAGACTATGATACTCAATTTCCATAGCTTTTTCCCATTCAAGTATCTGTTTTGCCTCTAAATAAGTCTACGGCTCATAAACACTTTGAATGTCGGCCATAAGAGCAAATTTGACTGTGTTCTTGCTCTTGCCTCTGGATGATCTACATCTCAAACATCACCGATAAGCTTTTCCCACCTCTTAGGCTGAAGAGTAGGATTATCTTTCAAATTAGGATGTCCACCATGACTTGGGCTGCCTGGAATGAATTCATCTAGATGTTGATCCTTGTTATCCTGAGGGAAATCTGCTCGTACAATGTCATGCTTAGGAGATTCCACCAGTTCAAGTTCAGATACTTTAGATTCCCTTTCTTTAGGTGGAGAGCCAATGGAAGCCTAACACCTAAATTTCTTTTCTTCATAGGCTGATTTGTAGGAGTCTGGATAGGAAAAGAGAGCATAAAAGGCCCACCTTCTTCATCATAAACCACATCTCTACTTAATGTGAAACAATCAGTGTCCACATCTATTAGCCAATAAGCCTTATGGTTGTCACTGTAGTCCATTAACAATAACTCTTGGCTCTTGGAATCCAATTTTTCTCTCTTGGCATCTGGAATTCAAACATAAGCTATAGAGCCAAAAACCTTCAAATGGCTTATTTTGGACTTCCTTCTAGACCAAGCTTCTTTTGGGGTCATTTTCTTAACGATTTGTCTGGGAGAGTGGTTCAGAAGGTAAACTGTAGTGTAGACTGCTTCAGCCCAAAATTTCTTAGGAACATTTTTATGCTCTAGCATAGAACATGCCTTTTTGGTGATTGTGCAGTTCCTCCGCACAACAACACCATTTTGCTAAGGAGTGTTGTTATAAGCTGACACTTAATGTTGTGTGTAGCACATAAGTTGGAGAAATAAGAGTAACAAATCCCCCCCCCCATTATTTGACCTAAGAGTGATGATCTAACATCTTGACTCTTTTTCAACTAAGGCCTTAAACTTTTGAAATATACTAAACACCTTTGATTTTGCTTCAAGGAAAAACACCCACATTTTCCTATTGCAATCATTGACAAATAACAAAAAATACCTGGAACTAGTGACTGATGTAGTTTTCATTGGTTCGTAGACATTTACATGAACCAACTACAAGACCTTGGATGCCCTCCAAGAGTCCCCATCCGAGAAAGGAGTTCGATGCTGTTTTTCTATCTAGCAAGCTCCGCACACACCATGACCATGCAATTGAATCTTAGGTAATCCAACGACCAGACTCTCTTGAGCCAACTGAGAGAGATAGTGAATATTCAAATGCTTGTACCATTGATGCCAAAGTGTGGTGATGGAAGAACTCTTTGCTGCCATGGCATGCTTCCGAGAATTGTCAATGTCAATAAGACCCTAAAGACCATGATCCTCAAGGCCAACAACAATGGGGGTGGGGGTCTCCTTGTCAGCAATGTTGCACTTATGTCTACTGAAGACGACATCCAACTTCAGAGAATGGCACATAATTTGACTGACAGAGAGAAGGTTTAGTTCCATGCCTGTAACATGGTATACATAGCAAAATATCAGATTTCTCCCTCCAGATGTAATCTAAAGATGACATGATCTTTGAATTTCATGTATTCTGTGAACCAGTCCCGTTGATGAGTGAAATATTGAGAAACTCTAGTATTGATGTACCAGGCAAATGCTTTGACATGGTCTGCTGGTCTTCGGACCATAAAATCATAAAAGGCACTCCTTTTGCTCAATATGCTTTGCAACATGGGCCTTTTGTTGAGACCCTCCTTGCTTCGACTGTTCAACAACCAAGCATTTTTTGCATTCTTTCTTCATATGACCAAACTTGTGACAGGAATTGCACTAGATATTCTTCTTGGAGTTCTCCTAATATTTTCTTTGTCCCTTCTACTACAGGGAGGACTTGCCTTTACCCTTGTGTTTGTCTAAGGTTTTGGCAGTAGAGGCTTGTTCAGTAGAGGATGTGCTAGTGTTGCTTCCAAAATGTTGTTTCTACCGATCTTGTTGTAGAAGCTTGTTGCAGAGATCAGGTAACTTCATATCAACATTAGTGGAAGTAATATTGAGCGTCTCAATGAAATGCTCATAGGATCATGGCAAGATTTTTAGCGTTATGACCACCATATCCTCTTCCCATCTTGCAACCAATCGCCTCCAGTTGATGGCAAATATCCTTTATCTTAACTAGATGCTCCTGCAGGGACACCTCATCCATCATGATTGAAAACATGTTCTTCATGAAGAATGCAAGTCTCATGGAGATCCTTAAAATGAGTCCAAATCTCTGAAATTGACTTGCGAGACGACACTAGAAGCAGTTGGTAATTGATGACAGATAATTTGATGAGCATCACTACTTCACGATTTTGCTCCTTGTACTTGTCCTTGCCTTTTCTCGCCATTGTGGATCGAGACTGAGTTCACAGAGTGACTTGATCAAGACATTGATATTCAAAGATGGTGACCATACACTATTTCCAGGTGTTGTAAATTGTGGCCATTAAAATTTTGACTGCTCTCTAGCATGATGTTAGTGAGAGACGTCATCTCGTCTGCATGGAAACCTAGGCTTTACAAAAATCTTTTTAGGTCAAAATAAAATGAAACTATTTGACACAAATCCCAAGGCAAGAAATTGTCCCTAGATGTTGAAACAAATTGTTGATGAGGCATGAAAAACGAAATCTCAAATAGAGGGCACAAATCCGAAGTAGGCATAGAAAATGAGAATTAGGTATGAACAGACAAAAAAATGACAACTAACACAGATCCCAAGGTCTATAACTTAAAAAAAGGGGCAAACCCTAGGTCACAATAGAAGGCAACAAAAAGCACGATTTTTTTAAAATTGCCAAAAAACGTAGGGTTCCACCTCAAGAAACCTCCCAAATGCAAATTGAAAAAAAAGACAATTTGCAGGTTGCAGAACCCTAAAAAATGCACAACTACAAAAATAATGCACCCGAATCTTGATGCGAGCAGAAACAAATGCCCTAGATGCTGTGTGCTCAGGAGCAAAAATGCGGTGGCTGAGAAATAAGAAACCCTCACATGGCCTTGAAAAGGAAACCTTCACACCACAAAAAGTTGGCGCCTAGAAGAAACCCTCACACAAGGCACAAAAAATACAAATGTGAGCAAGAAAATACAAATGTGGGCTAGAAAATAGAGGTTGCACGAATTCACAAACCCTCCCGCAATTTTGAGAAACGAACCAGGATCAAGAAAAAGGTACACACAAATTTGAATCATGAATGATAGATAGGTTTTCTTAGACAAACCCGAGCTCTGATACCGTGAAACATTGAAATGGTAATTGTATACTGATTAGGAAAACAAAGATTACATATATAGACATACATTGTGGTGTTTGAGATTGAAATAGAAACTATCTAATACAAGTAAACTAAATACAACGAAATGACCATTAAATAATAATTAAATACTCTAATAACTATGAGCAACCATACGAAGGAAGATTGGGTGGAAATGACTAGACATCCTATTGTTGGATGAAGCGTGTGTTGACCTTGTAGACCAATATCGATACGAAGAATCAATACAACCTCCTCTAGATGAGGAATACTTTCATTGGAAGGCAAAGTTCAATGACAACATAGAGAGAGATGGAAGCATAGGAGAGCAACCTTTGAGATGTCAAAGACCTACTAAAACAAGAAACCAAATTAAAACTCTAGGTCGAAGGGTTGGAGTGCACAAAAAGAACTAGAAGGCAAAACAAGTTTGTAGAATGTTGAAGGTGTAGGAAGAGAAGGAAATTCCCATGTGTTTGAGAGTTTTGGAGGAGCGCTAAAATGTCCAAATCAAAACTTCTTGATGAGCAAGTTTTGGACACTGTTTTCATCTTGATGAAACCATGACGACTTCATAATCAAGCCTGATTGTAGAAGTTACCTGAGTTTATAGAAGATGGGTCAGAGGATTGAGTATGACATTGTAAGACCTATGAGACCCTTTGGGAAGCAAATGGCCAGAATGACAAAACATATTGGCTACTGTCCTTACCTATCTCCCTGAGAGTCGTGGCTTTTTATTGGTACATAGAGATTGAACTAGCATCCTGAAATACATGGGAAAAATTATGAAAGGCTTTTGAAGAGGAATTCAAGCTACTTTAAGACAAAAAGGAAATTTTAATAGAAATCTATAGCATCATCCTAAGTAAGCATGAAAGTGTAAGAGCTTATATTTGTAGGCTCAAGGAATTACTTGTAAAATTTAAAAAAGAACCAGTAGATGGTTTAAAGAAAATATGGTTCATTGAAGACTTTATTTCTTTATTAAGTACAGAAATGAAAATTGTAACACTTTTATCATACACAAAAGCATATAATAGAGCCATGGACACAGAAATTGAGGACAAGGTGTCTCCACAATCCAAAATATAATGAATTGAATGGAAGCAATACAGGGAATCTGGAACAGTTCAAGCACTATGGCGAGACATGCTTCAAATGATAAATGAATTGTAGTAAAGAAAACTAGCAAAGAGCCTAAAGAATTATGGTGAACAAATTGCCAAAGCAAAGGTCACACTAAAGCTAGCTGTCACGAGAAAAGGTTTTGGTGATAACTGTTAGATTATGTTCCATTCAATATAAAAGCCCACGCTCTTTGAAGAGTAAAGAGTACACAAGGGTAATAGTCCACTTGACTGAAGTTGCAAAATAACATGAATGCATCTTTGATTGGTTAGCAAAATTAAAAGGTGGGGGAGTGGGGCAGGTCGGAGTTCAACAATGTAGTAAATGGGGAGACTTTACTCGGGATTGCCATAAAAGCCAACATGAAATGGGACTACTTTGTAAATGGCATGGATTTGGAGACCATGAGGATGTCAGATGTCCAAAGCAAAAAGCCAACAACAACATGATTGATGCAGGAAGAGACAACAAAATATTGACAATCACTGAAGCCCATTCTAAGATGTTTGTGTACCTAATTCACGTTTTGAAGAGAGACTTGATAAAGCACAAGAACTGAAGATCACAATGGCAAAGAAATGTCATTGCTCCAACAAACATGCAAGTATGCTCAGTGATAGGTTGGAGTTGGACAATCATACAACCATCCAAGGTAAGGCAAATTGAAAAACTAAACTTTAAAGTTTCTACTTGCTTTTGCGTACAAGTAATGATAAACAATTCAAATTAATATAATCAAATTACCGTACAAATTCCTAATGCTTGGACAACAAATTGTATTGTATGACATCTGAAGAAGGAATTAACGAGTATTTATTTGCCTATCATATGGTCAGCCGCTAAAGGTTTTGTCCTATGGCCAACAATAGAATTGATAGTAAATTTTGAAGAGGCTTCTTTACAATCTTCCCTCGTATGATCTTCCTCTTCCTACTCTGCTATATGCCTAACACTGTCTCACTTCTCACTATGTGATCCATCTAGAGGTTTTCTTAATGGTATGTTAGCTGTAAATACTTCCTTCTTGGTCCATATAACTTCTGACTGCAGCTTGCAATGTTTGAATCTCTTGTATCACTTGTGGATGGCTTGCATTCCTTACACTGTTGTACGGTTGGATCCTTTGTATTAGTCTAATCATTCATATCTTGTTGAACAATTTGATAACAGTGTTGCTATTCTACCTTTGTCTATGTACCCTATTATAGCCAAAGTTGATTCTTCAGTTGCCTTCCAATAACCTATTGAAGTTGACTTTTCCTCACAAAACATGAGTTATGTCCACAAGTTGATGAATTGAGAGCAGGGATATTCTGGGTCTCTGGAAGATCACAGGATTTTCATTTTGGGATTCATTTTGAATTGTGTGAAGATCTGTTTAGTGATTAGCTTGCTGCAGTATTCTTGGAGTCTAGTGTGCAATTTGACTCAATTCAATCAACAAAAAACTTTCTAGAAGGTACTTATCCCTATTTAAAGACAGAAAATTCCAACAGTGCTCCAAGTTCATTCTTTTCTAATAGGTGGGGTTTGGAGAGAACCATATGAATTACATGATTTTTTTACCATGCTATTCTGTTCCCCACTCTAGGTCCGCTCCACCTGGGGTTGTATTTCTGTCCATCTTGCCACATGGGTTTGTCAAATTAAGTTACATCCTTGACCTGAATTATGTAATTCACAGGACAATGCACAAGTTGAGGAATTTCATTTATTATAATCAGCAATTGAACAATGCTTAAACAAAACAGAATTGACAATTCAGACTGGCTGAACAAACTAGATTCTTATTTTAACTGAGAGCTTATAGAAAATGAACACAGTCTATAGTAGAGATGTATGCCTTCTACTCAGATTACATGCTTTGAATTTAGCTTTTCAAGATAACAAATAGCTGTTGGTGAGAACTTAAGAGTCACCACCATACGTTGTAGTATATTGTGTCCTTGGTTGTTGGATAAGGACGATCTTAGTAGAAGACTTAAAAAGTTTGTGGGATTTAGTTAATTTTGAAACCTCTCTGGTCAACGTAACTTATTGCTGGTGAGTTGAAGTTCAAAATTCATATATGCTTTGGAAATCTTAGGTTATGAACTAAACAATCTGGGTTGGATAGTAGTGTGATCTGAGTCCAACAGTCAATTCCTCTCTTAAAAAAAGAAAAATGTAGAAATATTGAAGAAATATTTTCAGAATCTGTCTAAAACTACCACTTGGATGACCTGGGATATTTTCCATATGAATCCCTGGAGGATTTTTCACCCATCGATTGGATAGATAATTTATTTGAATTTCTAATTTTATTTGTCTATTTTCCGTCATAGTTTCACTTTCCATCATTGAATCTGGGTAGCGTAGCACCTCTCCTAACTTACAGAAATTTTAGATGAGTCATATCCTAAATTCAGTGTCTTGAACAAAAGTATCTACCACACCTTGTGCAAACATTCAAAACTTGCCTTCCTTTGATTTGTGTCCAATGCTTTTAGCCAAAACTTCTGCATTAATTCAAAAAATCAACATTACTGTGCTACCACAACACCAAACTTTAAACCTATACTTTACCAAAAGGGCTCAATGGCCAAAGTCAAAAGGAAGGCTAGCTGGCTTAACTAAAATTTAATTTTGAGAAAGCAAGGGAAAGCTTTGGATAGATTTTCATGGACGACTTTTGGCCTTCCCATCTTCAGAGCAGAGCTCCAACCTTCCATTTCTCATGCTTATGCAACTCCGTGTTTGCTATATGACATTTTGTATTATACTATTTCTGCTCATGCACCCCTAACAAACTTATATTGATGGATGGAAGCAGCTAAGATTTTGTGTAAGTCGAAAATCACAGAAAGCCTGTTTATGATTAACTGTAGTTGAACCTTGATTCTGATCATTACCAGGAAAGACTCATGATGACTATTACTGTAGTATGAATTTTTGGCTATGGACTTCAAGTAGAGTTTGGTAAAATAGTAAAATACCATTAATGGTGGATAAAACTGGAAGAAAAGCCACATTAGTTGTAGGCATAAGAGGCAACATTACTAGCTCATGTAAATATCATCTAGACTTTGAAATAATAGTTTTTCCTCAGCTCAATTATTTGTTTGCTATTTGTTTGCTTGTGAGTTTGCTACAAATTGTCTTTTGTTAATGCTTACTAGATTGCTTTCTTTTGACATTAGCACTGACTTGGATTGAGCAACGTTTGCAGGCTTTAGAGAAGTTTATGTTTGAGCAGTCCCTTGGTTCGGTGAAGCAATTCATTGCAGTATTGGAGAGAGAACTTGAAGATTACCAAAGACATGTTGCCTTGTATGGTAAGCCAGGTGATCCAAGTTCCAGAACCAAATCAACTGCAAACAGTGAAACTGATAAACCACATTTGGTTAAAGATTACAGAGGTGAGGATATTGTCAGTCATGGAAGAGTAAATGATTGTAGTTCGGACAGGCTGACAGGTTCAAGGCATGGATGTAGCCTAGATGTCAATAATTCTTTCTTAGTTTCAACAGCAGAAAGCGAGGACAGCGACTCTGAGTTGGATGACTTTGATATGGAGTCTCTAAAAGAGGATGATCTAGATTCTCTCACAGGATCAGAAACTGAAGGAGGGGATTACCCTACATAAATTCTTCTATTGATTTCCATTTGGCAAAAGAACTTCTGTTGGATTTATCTCAAATTAGAGAGTTTGAGTATGCTTTCAGATCATCACCTAAAGGGAAGTAATGAGTCAATTTATGCGTATTCCATCAGATGCAGAATTCAACAGATGATCATGAATTATGCAACTGGGGAGAATAGATGACTTAACAATTCACAATAAAACATTACAGAGAAGCTTAGAGCTTATTGTTTATTTTGGACTGCAAGCACATTCTGGCTCCAAGTTGATATTTTAGGTGTAAACAGTACATATTGATTATGGATCCTGGTGTGATTGACTTCAAAGATGAAAAAGTATAGTTCAGATTTCGAAGTAAACAGTTCAAAAGAGTTAGTACTTTTTTTTTTTTTGGTACATTGCAGACTTTGCGAAATGGCTATGCAGCCCATTATTTCTACCTGATATGACATTTATTAATTAAATTGAAAAGCAAAAACAGTTCAATGATTTTCAATTTAATTAATAAATGTAAAAAACTGTCATGTCAGGTAGGAATAATCGGCTGCCCAGACTTCGAGCATAATCCCTAGTTTTTTAAAAAAATTGTATGTCTACCAGCTGGCAGAATTTACATGTGATATTAGATACATCATATTTTAATAAGTTTCCATAGATTCCTAGCAGATTTGACATGTATTTTTTACTCTTTTACGGAATGATAATTCTGAAGATTCCCATTGATTATATGGTGCCAACTGCCAAAAAATTGTATACACGTAGTTCAAATCTCTTACTCTGGCAGACACGTGTTCACAATTCCCACATAATTTATAACTAGCAATCACACCTTGGTGTGCAATGGTTACATCAAAGAGGTATGGAAGTTCAAATGGATTTTTTTGGTCTATGTTTTTATACATTTGTAGTACATGATGTCAGTTGGTAGGTCGTATTCCAAATGCTATTGTTTGTGCAACACATGGGTCAACAAAGAAGTGATAGCTTCAAACCATGCATCCGCCATGCATCCATGTACATGATCCAAACATGACTAAAATAGAACCTTTGAATCAAAGAAGATAATTAGGCTCCATCACCAGTAGAGTTATATTATGTAAATGTGTGTGTGTGTGTGAGAGAGAGAGAGAGATTAAAAACATGTAAAGAAGGAATAAATTTAGTCATGCGAAATTGTTTAAGCCATGGCAAAATAATGATCAAAATAACACCTAAACCAAAATACTCCCTTCATAGCTTCTCCTTTTGTTCAAACAATTATCTTTTTTTTTGATATTTTGCATTGACATGACTGCATATTGAGTTATTGTTTTCTAACAATTTTTGATTAAAAATAAGAGATACTTTTAATCTATTTTTGTGTGAGTAAGTAAGAGAGAAATGATGGAAGAGTGCTAAGATATAGAAAGAGGGATCTTACAGTTAGAAATACATATAGTGGGAGGATATCAACATTTATGGAGTGTTAATCACATAAAAATTACAACTAAAACCAAATTTTAAAATAAAATGAAAAATATTAAAAAATTAAAAGTTAATCCATAATTTATTTATTTAAATAAATGAAACTTCAAATGATATTGTTTGATAATGGTTTCTATTATATTTATATTATATATTAATCTATATTATAATAAAATAATTATTAAAACAAATAAAAATAAAAATTGTACAAATTTCAAACATATAATTTTGTTTCTTGAAATAGTTTCTGCATTTTTTTTGTTGTGTTTAAGTTTTTCATCAACGTTTTAGAACACATTCCATGATCCATAAAACCTATAAAATAAAAATATAACATTTAAAATTTTCTAAATATATAATTAAGTATTCATACATTATATTATATAATTAACTTTTCATACATTCTTATTATAATATGACAAGAAATATATTTATAATATAAATTAAATATATAATTTTAATTATTTTTAAAATTATATTTAATAATTCATAATACACAAAATATATAATAAATATAATTATAATATGATACCCACCCAAAAAAATAATTGTAATATAATATTATCATTAAAAATAAAATTATAAATATATTTTAAATATATAAATTTAATATCTTATATTAAAAACATATATTTACATTACATTTTACATTATATAAAAATGTAAAATAAAATTTAATTATGATTTGTACGTTGAAACTAAATCTATATTAGAACAGACAATCGATGATATTTCAATCGTCTTGTATTGCTGTCAACAAATGTAGACCATGGATGTTGGACATCAATTCGTTCATTTCAAGTATGAAATGCCTTTGGCATAATTATTTCCTATAACAAGAGTAGTTGTACAAAAGTAAATCATAGTATAGTCTTAATTATTTCTAATGGGAATGTGTCATACACCCTTTTTTTACTTAAAATATTTAACAATATTGTTTAACTTGACAATATTGTTTAACTTGGGCTTGATAATTTCCAATATTGAAGACAACTTAATAATGCTATTATAATTTAAATGTAAATTAAAAATATTTTTAAATATTTGGATGGAAATTTAGGATGAGGGGTCAATTTAAAAGTTATATCGATGAGGTACCTATCTCCATTTGAGGATCATTTAAGTAACTTTGCCCATATTTTCATATTTAAGTAGGACGTCTAAGACAAATTTTTTTGGTTTGTTGGGGGAATGAAAACACTTTGGACTTCCACATTTGGGATCAAGGATGAAAATCCCTGTTTTCAATCTTGACTGAATTCATTTGAGATCAAAATTTTGCTAATTTTTGGAAGGATTGGAGTTTGCTAAAGTATCATTACGATTATTAATATTATTATTATTTTTAAACATTTCATGTGAAGTGCCATTGGGCAATTTAGGTTTGCAAGAAATGTTTCGAGAATCATTGTTATGTATATGTTCATTTTGAGCAGCATTGATGGTTTATTAATGATTGATGTTGATTTTGTTAGCCTCACTAGTCTACTATTCCATTGCAACTTCATTATCCACCAGACAACATTAAAGGAGGGGTGTTTGAGAATACAAGGAGATTGCAACAATTGTAAAGAATTAAATTAACTATTCTTTGATTGTAGTTTTTTTTTTTTGTAACTATCCGGTCTTCAAATAAGTACATCCCTCTACATCATCACCGATAGTTATTACAGGCTTTGAAAAAAGTGCAAGTAGGTATTATAGTTGATTTGAAGCATAAGAGTAGTTTTGAATAAGGGCTTTAGCTAGAAAATTCATTGTGATTTGTAATTATGAAATTCAATTTATTTTGGGTAGTAAATTGAGTTTGGATTTCTCTTGAAAAACAATGTAATCAAAGTAATGAATTGTATATAAATTTGGTGGTTTATTATTAGACTCAGTTGTTGGTTTGTTTGCATAGGTTTTTTTTATTTCAGTTTGAAAATTAAAAGAAATTATAGAATTTAGAAAATTCATAAGTGGAACATTATAGATGCACCTTTTTTGGTACTAGAACGCTCAAGATGTACACTTTGATATTTTGTTTGCAAGGTGTTGTTTGATTATTTTATTCACCTTTATGGCAGTGTTTGGTATGAATTGCACATAAAAGAGTCCCTTGAGCATCTTAGAAGGCATAAATATGATACATCTCATTTCAATGTTTTTGATCAATGTGTTCATTTTTTCCTTTTTCCTATCATTGTACTAATTGCTAGTAAATTGAACAAAGTTTTAATGGAATCCCAATGCAATCTTTCAAGCGACAAAGGAATAGATCTCAAGGATTTCTCGACTCCCTTTGAGTAAGTTAGTCAAACATAACACCCCTTTGTGGTTTGTATTCCAATATTTAATGAAAGAGGGTTTGGTTCTACTTACATTACTAGCTAGAGCTATCCATCCCTTTTTTACCACTAAACATTTTGGTGGACCTAACGTCTTTTGAACTTCCTTTTGATTATGTAAAAGAAAAATAAAATATATTAATACATGCATTTATGTGTCTTTCATTGTATGTTTTATTTCATTAGTTAGAACAAGTTTTTATTTTCTGAGTAAAAACCCAAAATTTTAAAAAGAAAAATCAATCCCCATCTAATCACATTAGACCAATTTTTACTAGATTTTGATGCCCTTAATGAGTCATGTGTTAAATGGAGCCCTTGATGACTTCAACTCTATTGAGTTGTACTCTACATCTCCTAAACCAACCCTTTGCCAAAGATTGTCAACATGACACATGCAATTGACTATAAGTATAAACCTAAGAACCCTAAGATTGTTGTGCATTTTTGTTCAGATGTCCCTTAACCTCAAAACAAACCAGTGATGGTTGTTATAGGTGGTAAGAATCCAATTAGACCTCCTAATTTTATCTTACACATTGCCAAACAAATGACCCAAAGAGATAAGATGAATCAACAACATAGTTATCATACAATCGCTTAAATGTATAAGACAAGAAATAATAAAAAACCTACTCCTATGCAATTTTTTCCTTCCTCTTTTCTTGCTTCTCGAAATGCGCTTCCTGCAATACCTCTCTTTACCCAACATCTTGGAACAACTTCGTGCTACTCCAGCTAAGATATCCCTTTGGGAGTCGATTCAAACTTCGCCTACATACTATAGGATGCTCCAAAAAGCTTTGAAGGTATGTGTTACCTTAATAATGTAGTAGGCATGCAACAAAGTCAAATATTGTATTTCCCAAACATGAGCCAATGTAATGCCCCCGCAAGGGAACCCAAGAGATATTAACCTAAAACATGATACTAAGTTTGCAGAATAATTTTTCTCTTAAATGTTTACAAACAATGATGAATAAACAAGCGGAAGTAAAACATAAAGTCCATAAGAACATAAACATAAACCATAAATATAATCTCCAAAGGTAGATTACACATCTCAAGGGTTCCTTGACGTAGAAACTACAAATACAATTACAACCATGAATTACATATTACATCATAAGTTACATCATAATAATAAAATACACATACTCATCAAACATCTACTGCACATGTCGCAGGGTATGTGATAACAATAAATTGTAAAGTACAAAAGAGAAGTATAAAATCAAGAATAGAACTCCAAGAAGCTAGGAAAGGAAGTAACCGCAATCATGATCATCCAACACTGGAACAAGGGTGTTAGAGTCTCAAATGGTAAAAGAATCACTACCACCGACCTCATGGAAACCTGTGGTTACACTCCAACTGTGCTAAAGAGATAACATCAAATCCCAAATGGATAGCAATACCAAACAATCAGGTAGACCACACAAGGATCCTAGAAGCTCCTATCTCAAAGGTACAACTCATAAACTTCCAAGGTACACATAATAATTCCATAGGCAACCAACGCATGTAGGAAACCCAGAATGAAATTAGGAAAGTTTCATCACATGAGTCAACTCTAAGGTCACATGATAGCCTCACTAGACTCCGGCCCCTAGTGACTTTATGTGGATCAATAGTCCTCTCATGTAGACAAGGAATAACTAACTATGCCAGACTCACCATCACTACTAGACGGGCAAGCGTCTTCTCCCTCTCCCATCCTTAGCCTATACTAGCACTCAAGGCATGGGTGGGGAATCATTATCTTATTAATTCATTTTAATCCCCATTTAATTTAATATTATCACTTAATAAAGTAACCTAACAAGGATACCCAAGTAGCAACTTCCGTGCTCCGACGCCTCCAAAGTAAGTCACTTCCCTTCTAACACCTAGATGACCTACCCTAGGTTTAACAATCTCAAATCATGACTCTATGACAACAAAGTCTCATAATGCTCAAAAGCTAGTTCCAAGAAGTGATAGGAACACATAATACAAAACCATCATAAAATAAATATCCATAAAGGTTGGTTTCATTTGATCAATTTCATTCAAGTATGCAAAGCAAACAAACATAAATAGTAATTTCTAATCCCGCCTCTGGTAACAGTCCTGCTGGGCTGACATACTAAATCCCTCTATACCTCAAATCACATAAGGAAATTAAAAGATAAATAATAGAATTTAATTTAATATTTAGTTTGTAAATTTCATCACAAAATTAATTTATCCAATAATTACTAATAGACAATAATTACATAAACAAATAATTAAATTCTAACCCTACAAATCAATTTAGAACATCCATGAAATAAATTGATTCTAGACATTAAAATTGCTAACCCAATATAACTTTATAGTCTAAAAATACACCAAATTGATTTAATTCATACGTAGCAATCACAATATTAATATCACTAAAATTTAGCCAATAAACTTATTTAAACAATAAATAATTTGCATGAAATGTCCACTTAATATACCCATACAAAAATAAAACAAAATTAATTTTCCCATTTAAACATGCATTCATAATAATAAAATTGTCTTCCATTAGCATAATTCCACAATAGTAAAATTTACCAATTTCATAATTAAATAAACTCATTATAAATCTAATTATTTTAATCTAATATATATATATATATATATATATATATATATATATATATATATATATATATATATAACTTAATATATATTCATACATTTAAAAAACTAGTAATTAAAATTAATATCAAGCGAAATCATATATGTGAGGCCTCACCCCGAGCCTGTCATAGCCATTCAGTTCTACATTTGAGATAGACATATTTGATGATTATATTTTGATGCTCTATGGATTTACCAATACTTTATGATATGGTTTTATCACCTCAGAGTTTAGTTGCACATTCAGTTATGTTATTTTGATGAAACTGTGATTTCTATTTGGAACCTTTATGTGAGATTAAGTGGATTTTATGAATGATTATAAGGTGATGATGATATTTAATTGCAATTGAATTATATATGCAATGATTATGTTATAAGTTGTTAATCTAATACAACCTAATCATTATGTTATGTTATAATTCATAATGGCCAAACCCTCACCATATAGGAAATTCAATTCCACATGCAAGGGTTGGAACTCAACTCCACAGAGAGCTTTGTTTTTTATAAATTCCTAATTCCAGACTCAAGTGTGATTTTCTAATTACTCCTGCTGAAAGCTCTTAACTCAAAATTGACTAATTCTTTTAATAAATTAATTGACTAATTGACTCAATTTTGATTGTGCAACTTAATGCATTCTAATTAATTTAAATAATAACATTTAGTCAACTTAAATTTCCACATGCTAATTTAATTTCTAAATTAATAAATACCTTTAATTTGAAAAGGTTAAATTTACAAATAAATAAATCTAAAGTGAATGTATTTAATTAATTCCCATTAATTAATAATTCTATTTTTACAATAAGCCTTTTAAATAAAACGTTAAATTCAATAAACATTTAATTAATTAAATACTCTCACATTTAAATAGCTAAAAATAGCAAAAATCTAATTTATTTAAATTACATAATTAATCTAAATAAATTATCTAATTATAGCAATCACATCAATAAACAACATCAATTGAACTTAAAGACTCACAACCATGCTCAAGGAAAGGGCTATAAACTCATGTCACCTGGACGAGTTTGGAAAAGGGTAAAATATCAAAATCTTGTCCACTATTTCAAGATAATAATATGGCTTAGGTTAGGATTAAGATCTTAATATTATCTCCCCTCTTTTACCATTGAGACTAGTGATAGGGCATGCTCATCTTGACAATTCGAGAAAGTCGATGCCCGATACCTACAAACCTGCATACAAGACCCATATGTACATACATATATATAACAAGCAATGGTGTGGATCTTACAAGCAGGTAACTATGACTCCATCCCTCAACCATATCAAACACATCATACAAGAAAATAAAAACATACATGATCACCATACACATGCAAGTATGGGCTAAGTATAATCATAATGATAAGAGTCATTTTAAAACATGTAAATCATCATCATAACTAACATCAACTAACTATATCAATATAACAACCATAATCATCCATTTATTAAAATCACCATGCAGTGTCATACATCCAAAACCATAATATAACTGAAATATCAATGCACACATAAAAGTGGCCTAAAAGAGTTTGGCAATATAAAATTGAAAATAAAACTATAGGTGGGCACTACATACACCCCCCTAAAATTAGGCTTACTCTTGGAAGCCTACAAACAAATAGGGATATAAATCTCGTAATCTCACTGTGTCCTCCCAAGTCGCTGACGACTCATCAATAGGGTCCCATTGGACCCTTGCCTGCTCGATGGTATGATACCTGAGGGTCAAAACCAACATGATCCTCTTATGATTCATGTGCTTATCAATGGTAATGCAATAAGAGATACTGTATTTGGAAATGGACTAGGGCTTGATATATGTAGCATAAGCTTGTTTCAAATCAAAGTGGATATCTCTCACATTCAACCTGATTCTCTCTATCTGTGGCTTTAATAATGTTGGTAGACAATTGTTACGTAGGATCACATTTCATGTTAAGGTAGGTCTTGTCATTTTACCCACACCTATCTATTTCATGCTCAATATCTCACATATAACCTTCTAGGTAAACCTTGGATTCATGTTATGCAACTGGTCCCTTCTACTCTTGATTGCAACCTTAAGTTCATTTACAACAACAAGATGTATACCTTAGAAGGTGATAATAACTTACAAAGTTGTTTGCAAATGGAAGTAGCAAATCAAGCTCCTTTAAATTCCTTAGTTCCTTCTACAATCCAAATGGATACACATTCTCCTATTAAAGATACTCCATCTAAAGAGGTACTCTTAGAGGATGATAAGGGGTCACTAGATTTTACACCTTTTTTGGGAGAATATAAAATACCTCAATTGAAATCTAAGACTATAGAGGAATATATGATGACATCCACAATGGATTCAACTTCTTCTAAGCAATATAAGAATAATTTTGTAGTTGCTTCTACTTCAATTAAGTCTTCTAATTTTTCTTTCATCTTTGTTGAAAATGACATCTCTCTCTATGACCCTAGTTTTCATATCTTATTTAAGAGTGGATATAAAGGCAATGGTTCTGACACAAAGGAACAAGGACTAAAAGTTACTTTAGAAGCCTACACACATGAAGCTTCATTTGGACATAGTTACAATCCTTCAAAGCCCACCAAAGCATCTCATTGGCCATCTCTCAATGTGAATGTCATCTCTACTTCTAAGTATCTTTTGGTAGTTAATCCTTAATTGATGCTTGTTATGCTTCTAGCATACCTTCATTTGACATATTTTCAATGGATGATGTCTTAACTGAATTTATTGAAGTATATGACAATCTTCCTCAATATCATCATAATTGTGGATTTCCCTATTATCTAAATGTTGAAACATACTATGGAAAATGTTGAATTATCAGGATCACTGCAAATGTATTAACATTGCCTCTTTGGTATATTTTTTCCAAGAGCAGTGATCTCTCTTTTATATTGGGAAAACACATTGAGAGACATGTCCCTTCATGGGACATGCCTATTCATTATTATTTATTTTATTTTATCAATTTAACTGTTTAGTTATTATGAGAATAATTATAATCTTATATATATATATATATCATTTCTCATAATAATCATATAGTCAGTATTATTTACTGACCGATGCTACAAACATCAACACTCCCTCTTAGCTAGGGAAGGGAAAAAACCATCAATCTAAAAGAGAAACACAACGTTAATTGTGAAATTTTATCTTGATATCACATTACTGTGATGTTAGAAATATGGACTAACTAGGAATATCAAGTCTCATGATATTCACCATAACTCATAGATTTATAAATATCATCTCATGGTATTGGGAGTATTTGTCACATAATATCAAGTTGTGTGATATTCTCCAAATACTCAGAGTAATGGCCTACCGACATCAAGTCACATGATGTCCACCAAGTACTCAAAAGTTTACAAAGATATCATCTCATGATATTAGGAGCATTGGCCTGCAAAATATCAAGTCGCATGATATTCACCAAGTGCTCAGAGTAATGGCCTATCGACATCAAGTCACATGATGTCCACCAGGTACTCAAAAAAATTATAAAGATATCATCTCATGATATCAGGAGCATTGGCCTGCGGAATATCAAGTCACATGATATTCACCAAGTGCTTAGAGTAATGGCCTATCGATATCAAGTCACGTGATGTCCACCAAGTACACAAAAAATGTCCATAGGTAATGTGCACTTACCATAGAAACATTCATATCATTTACCATGATATGTTTCAGCCATCATAAGACGTCTATCATGATAGAAGATTAAGTTATCGTAAGATCGTCACCTTCCAATAACTTCTGCAAATACAAGTGATAATCATTTGGAAGTCATCACTTCCTCATGATGTACATAGGGGGAAAGCCCAAAATATAACATCCACCATACTTCAGTGCAAAGGGTGGAAACAAGGGATTTCACCTCGAACTTCTCTCACAGAGAAGACCTCATTGAGAAGATATAAAACTGATGATCTTTTTCTTCCAAGATTGCTTAAGATAACCTTGTTAGACTCCCTCTGAATCTAATTTCAATCTTCTGAGCTCCTCGTCCAAAGTTACCTCATAAGAGTCAGACTCCCTCTAAATTTGATATCAATCTTCTTTTCCTGCAAGATCATCCTCGAAAAAGATCAAGGCAAATAGTACGTATTGAAATAAAAGAATAAAAGAGAGACTAGCATAATAATCAAGGATATTTCTGCACAATGATATAAGATCATTCCAATGTAATATAGATAAAGATATAATTTAAATATATACCTTGAATATATATATATATAATCACCATATACTTTCAATTATACTATCTCATATAATAGAACTATGAAATAATTATTAATGATAACATATATTTATGAAATGTTCATTACCAATAAAGCGTACTTTATACCCACCTTTACCCTCGATTATATGGTCAGTGCACAATGCCTACAACACCTTATAACCATAAGCTTCATTATTATTATTTAAAGAGTACGAAGGTCAATCTTTATTCCTTTACCATCTTTTAGGGTGGCTCCCTTCTTAAAAATAATCGACGCTCGGTACTTCAATATGCCGATCAAGGTATGAACCTCCCAATTTCCACAATATTTAATATATTCCTCTATCCAAACCCATGGAAGGCGTGATGTCCATGTCACTTTCTTGTTATATGGTGGACATGGCTGGTTACTGCCATGTATACTTGTTGCCTGTCGTTTCACTCAAAAATCTCCACTACTAAAAATTGCCACCTCTTCCATACACACATCTTCATCGATGATCGTGTTCAAGTCGCATCTCATTTAGAAGAATTTTCCAATATTAATCAGGCCTCTTCAACCCACTATTGTCTTCTTATAGTAATTTGGGTTTATTTTAAATCTCTATGCTCATAAGACACTTAGATCTCTACAGTAGACATGCGACATCGCAAAAGCAACTCGAGACCCTAGAACACACGACCCTTTATCCCAACTCGACAACACTAACCATATATCGCATATCCGGAGAGTAAGGGACTCTCCAATTCACCACAGTTGCCTAACGTGGTCAATCCTCTGCACACATTTGGACACAGTTGATGTTAACAGTCTGGTGTTTAATCAAATCGATGACATAACAAAGGCATGTCTATATTCACTGATCTTGTCTTTTGTTTCATTGTTAATGCGACTGTTGTGGTCCCACAACCACGCTCCCCATTGTTAGGCTTTTTAAACCTCAGGGGCCCCCCTTCTTCTTTTTGCTTGTTTTGCTTTGGTCTTTGGTTTTTTCCCTTAGTGGTTTTTGTCAGTTTTTGGCCCTTTCGGCCTTGTCACCCTTTCGCACTTTCGGACGTTCGAAAGTGCGAAAAGCCCACAAGAGTGAGGAGTTAAACGCCCATTTGTTTTCGGCTTTTTCAGCCCTGACACCCTTTTAGCCTTTGCAGAGGTTCGGAACCCCAGAGGTCTAACTCTTGTAGGGGAGTCGGCCTTTCGAAGGTTCGACACCCTTGAAAAGCCCAAAATGACTGACATCCGGGGTGCTTACATCAGCCGTCTGGGTAGCCTATAAAAGGTGTGAAGGATTTTCAAAAGCTCACTTTTACGCCCTCTCCTTCATTGTTTCAGAGCTTTGGTCTCACGCTTTCGCTTCTTGCTTGTGCTGTCACTTTTGCTAGTCGTCTTTGAGTCTTCAGTGTTTGTTCGAGGTTTGTCATCCTTTCTTTCTCTCTTTCCTTTATTTTCTTTCATTTTTTCTTCACCTTCGGTCTTTAGGTTAGGTCTTTGGGTCTGTCAGCTTGTCGGCCCTATCCTTTAGAGTCTAGGGAAAGTCAGCCTTTTCGGCCATAGGGATTGTCAAGGTAGTCACCTTGCATCCCTTGGTGAGTTTGTGGTCAAACTCATCATTGGACTCATTTTTTTGAGTCTGATTGTAAACCCTAGTTTCAGACCTTTGAGGTCCAAAACTTTCAGAGCGCTCCAATCTGTAAAATCCCTAAGTCCTCTTCAAGGATTTTGACATTTTGGTGTTGTCCCACACCGAAACATCCTTCTCCTCCAAAATGCCAAAAATGAATGATAGACTACCCTCCGCCAGAATCTCATGTATGTCGCGGCCTTTCACCTTTTTGGATGTTGAAGATTTGTCTTCTCCGACTCACCGAAACACTTTGTAGCCTAAGGCAACCACATCAAAGCTCTTTTCGACGTTTCAAAGTTTTCAGCTTGTGAAGGTTTTTCTCCTCTGATTTGCTGAAAGAGGGGTTATGTGGACTCAGGATTTCTTCGCATTCTCGATCTTCTCGACCTTTCAGAGGTCTTGCACCCAAGAAGGTCCGAAACGTCAAAAATGTCTTTTATGGTCCCTTTTAAGCTTATGTTTGTCAGTATGTTTTGTTTTCTGAGTTTTCTCTCCCACCATGTTACTGATTCATGTCTTGTCCTTTCTGTAGATATGGTCAAAAAGGTAGTAGCATCACCAATGATGAAGTATCAATTCAAGGGCTACCACCCACCATCCAAAGTGACCAACCTGCATACAGGCATAGCAGATACCGATATCAGGAACATAAGCTGGAATGAGTACTTGAATAAGTGTGCTCAGCTGGTGGGATGCTTAGAGGACTGCACTTCATTAGTCCATTGCTCTCTGGTGAATGCGGTAGCACACCCAATTTCCATCCAATCGGTAGAACTGATCAATACACCGGCCAGTAACTACATGCCAGATGAGCATATGGTCAAGAACAACATTGGAGAGGTGGTCTTGGACCTGAGGCCTGATAATATTGAAGATGTCTTCCACTTGCCCAAAGGGGTAGATAAGTTCTTCAATTTCAATATCAACAAGGGAATGGATTTTTACAACAAGGACATATAGAGGGCTCACAATATTGTTAACAATGAGTACCTAATGCAACCATTGCCCAAGAAAAGATTGGATAGAATTGATATGAGAAGAGGGTATATGAAAGAAGATATCTAGGGAGCCATAACAATGATCAACAGGGTGTACGAGCTACCTAAGTCTCATCAACTGGAGCCTTGGATGATCTTCCTAATCTAGAAAATAAAAGAAAGACAAGTGAGGTTCGATTGGGCCTCCATTTTAAGTGACAATTTAGATGAGCAATTGGTTCGGGTTAAGATAGACCCTAATTTCTAAATGACCTCATATATCATGTACCTGCTAGCTGCACGGGCAATATATCTAGGATTGACCAAAGTTGGGGTAATGGGTGAACATGATACATGTCCATTTAGTTTGTATCCTCAACTGGTGAGGAAGGAATTCTACACACACAATAGCTCAGATTTTAGAATAGTAAATGATGCTTTCATTTTTGCCATCATACGCTCCATTGAGGGAGACTATGCCAAAAGGCTATCTACCGAAGCAGCAGCTAAAGTAAAGGCTATTGGGGCTTTCTACATACAATTCTGGACCTTCACTTACATTCGGGTGGCAGGAAGCACCCTGGCACCGAAGAAGCTACCAAGGTACCCTTTTGATAGAGTAGTCCTCCTAGAGATCGCAAGAAAACTATCTGGTGCACACGAACACATTAAGCACAAGAATCATTGTTGGGATTTTCCCATCTCCATTGGCCCCCACTATGTGCCGGATATGAAGGTTTGCAAGTGTTTGACTTGGGAGTGGGATGAATTCCCACTGTTAACTTACAACGTGGTGAGACCTCACTTTGATGCCATTGGTACCTACAACCACATAATGGGAAGGCACTATGTTTATTAGCCACACGTAGAGGATCATTGGGCCAACTGTGTTGATGATTATGAGGTAAGGGTTTGTGATTACTGTAGAATGAGTCTAGAGCTAGCACAAGGTGCTCTTTTGTTGAAGATTCCGTAGAAGGTGGTAGATGTTGACTCAGATAAAATTTTGGATTCCATATACAATATGGACAAGGTGTTCACAAGGGCCATTTTAAATACAGAAGTGGATCGAGATGAGAATGATAGCATGGATTTCAGAGCCCGACATGTGATTAAGCTGACTAAATCTTGGATTGCTCATCCTTTCCCAATGCAACCGCTCCCCATGAAGCAACTCCCAGAGAAACCCTCTTGAGAAAAGAAGAAGAAGGGAGAAAATATATTGAAACCACAGTTCAAAGAGGCTGCTCCTCTAAAGCTAGAAACTGTATATCGGCATGAGCGCTCCACTGCATATGGTCTGACCACGCACTCCAAGAAGGTAAAAACTAGGATGACTAGAAGTATTGCACTGCCAAAAGAACCTTCATCTAGTGATCATGATTCGCTAGGCTTGGTAAAGAAAACCAAGTTCAAAATCATAGGGCCCAAGCCATCCGGAGTGATCAAGGGTCATGTGTACAAGAGAAAGAGAGGCTCAATGCCCACACAAATGGATACCCTAGTAGAGGATGATGAAGATGAATTGGATGAAGTTCCCCTCAGTAGGAGGACCCAGTCTGTGGGATTCTTGAAGAAAAGGAGGATAATGGATGATGATCCTAAGGATGCTAAAGGGGCTACACAAGGAGAGCCAATAAATCTGGATGCCCTCAGTGATGATGAATTTGACATCACAAATTTTGTAAGATTGCATGGTTTCAAGGAGTCTAAGTAACAAGATCTTATATGGTTTACAAGTCTTTTTAGTGGCATGGGAGAGGGTCTACAACAGGGACCTCAGGGACAAGATGATGTGGAGATAACTGAGGCCCAAAAGGAAACGCAGAGCCATAAAAGGACTCTTCTGTTGGGGTCACCTCAAAAGAAGACGTAGCTACATAGGTCCCATTGGATTCATCTGTTCCACCTCTACCTCCACCTAGGCCTTCAAATCCTCCTACAATTACACTTCAACCTCCCATTACCCCACTTTCCACTCCAGTACAAAACACTTTTTTGCTCAACAACCTTCTTCATCCCATGTTCCCCTTTCGACTCCACCTCCACCAACCCATTCAACCACTCTCCTTGTGTCTCCTATGCCTCCGTCACTCAATATTCCTCCCCAAGTTCACGTTCCCTTACCACAGGTCCACAGTGAATCAGTGCCTTAGAGCTCGCAGGAGCCAAAAAAAGAAGCAGAAGTCACTGGCGGAGAGAAAATGGAAGAAACTCATATAGGATCTGAGGAGCCAGATGACAAGGGAGAATCATAGGTGGAAGAGGAGCCACATACTGAAGAAGAGAAGCCACAAATAGACACTTAGGAACAAATGGCTGATGAGCAACAAATAGCTGATGATGAGGAACACACTCAGGAAGAGGGCAGACAAACTATTGAAGATGAACAGGAAACAAAGAAAGAAGAGGAAAGTCAAGAGGAAATAGAAACAAGGCACCTGATGACTTCTTCCACATTGCTGCTCCCTATGAGCCATTGAATGCATTCTCAAAGCCCACATGGTTCACCAAGGAGGTACAACCAAGATTCAAGGTGTACACAGATGATGGGGTTGATATGACCACGCTAGGGCATGCTTTCCATCAAACAATGCCAATTCCCCGAGCAAGGACAATGTCTTATGTCACTCAAGACCAAGTGGGAAGGTGGAAAGCATAGGTGGTTGTTCCTACAATGGATGTCAGTGCAAATGAGATCACTCCGAATGACTATGTGTTGGAGGAGGTAGATTTGGGGGAGCCCACCAAAGAAGGTAGAAAAACCTTGGCTACATTAGGAATGAAGCATGCTTTAGGCTTCATGGATAAAGACGAAGAGATGATAAAGGCTCTAGTGGAGCAGAACGAAGCTATGAAGAAATTCATTTTGAAAACAGCAGGTCCAATTGACCCAGATAACCCCGAGGCCTCATTACAGGCAATTTTGGAGAAGGGGGATATAGATACAAATGTTCCACATTCTTTTGTACAGGCTTGTGCTAAGTGGAAGCTTGATTTTGAGCAATTCACTAGCTTATCCCTCAGGAGGATCCTAAGGCCCTTCCGAAACCTTTTGGCAGGAATAACCTCCTTGGTGGAAATTATGAGTGAGGAAAATGGTGTAGAGGAGACCATCCTTAATTGGCAAAAGGTGTTGGATGAGCTGACAAGGATAAGGAAGCAACACTTCCAAGTATTGATGAAGATATATGAAGGATCAGAATTGGATAATTTTGAAGAGTGGATCCAAGAGATAGCTGCGGCATTGCCCATATTCGAAAAGGTTCTCAAGAGGTTGAACAAGAGGAGAGATGACAACACGCCTTTTTCGAAGGAGCTGCAGGAGTTCTTTGAAGGCTTAGACCTAGATTTGTTTGATGAAGATGATGATAAGACTATGTACTCAGTAAATGACATCATCAATAAATACCTAGGCATATTTCGAGGGGTGAAGACTAAAGAAGGCCTCCAACAGATGTTTTACCAGAAGGAGGAAATTCAGAAAATGATATCTCGTGTAGAAGAGATAAAAGCTTTTGCACAAGAATTGACCGACTTCCGAGATAGGCAGGAAGAGATCCTTCAAGGGATTAAGATGCCAGACTTTGATGAGGTGCTAGAGATAGTAGATAGGTTTAAGAAAGCACATCCAAAAGTGCCCCCCAACCAGTAAGCCTCCAGTCTGAGATCTGCCAAATTTTGTGTATAGAAAATCCAGTTTTGACACTTAGCCATTTTTGCAGAGCTTGATTTTCGGCATTTCGGCCATATGGGTTCCGGCCTCTGACAAGTCCACAAGTCTGAAATTTTGGAGATGAAGGACTTAGTACTTAGTCAATTTTGGGTCTTGAGTTTTTCGGACCAACTATCTGGATTTGGTCTTTTTTTGGCACGTCCGAAAGTTAACTCCAGTTATCTCAGAGATCATTTTCCAGTCATCTAGGCTTTCTTTTTGGGATCGTTTGTGCATGATTTTGGGATCTCTTCAGTTGGGTCCACATGGAGAAGTTGGAGCCAAAGATCAAGGGCAGAAACATGAAGATTATCAAGAGCATGCACGAGTTCCAGCTCCCTTTTTGAGTTGTTTAATGTCTGATTTATTCAAATCTTTGTAATGCACAAGGATTAATTCCATGCCAGGATAGTTTAGCTAAGCTTTAGAAGTAGTTTCTTTAATGCAAGCTTTGGTTTAGATTTACTTTCAAGTTTTAGTTGCAGTGAAACCCTAGCTACGAGAATAAGAGCAGAGCTCTATAAATTGTAATAAAATGATGTAATGAGGGTCAATTTGATTATTAATATAACATATACAGTTGGTGCTTCATTCATGGTGTGATTTATCTACTATCTATGTGAAATTTGTGAATGTGTGAATTGCTCATTCTTTATTTCAAAGAGCCAATTGGTTGTTTAATGGTTTTAAGTCTGTGATCTTTTAGTTTGGTGTTTGCTAGTATTGTGTTGCTGTGTTGTGACAAATTTTTGAGAAGATTGTTCTTTGTTGCTTGAAGATTAACTTGTCTCACGTGTGCACACATTTGGGGTGGCTTCATGATCTGATGATTTTTGGCTTATCATATGTCTACATTTGTTTGAATCCATTGATAATTGCATCCGTTCAGCTAGAGATTGTGACATGATCTGATCTCTGTTTTGTGGGTTTCTTCATCTTCTTGGTTATTTAATTCACATGGTAGTGTGATGCTAGCATATGTCCATTAGGTTTCTTTTCAGCCAATTCATTTAAAATAACTTGTTACCTTCCATCTTCTAACCCTCCTTGCAAGTTACTTTCAGTAGATTAATTAAATTAGCATTGCTTTCAATCTTAAATCTGAAAATCGTATCGAAAAAAAGAAAAAAGAGAACTTTTGGTTTCCTAAAGTTTGTTTTACAGTTTCCCTTGAGAGAAGAACTAGCAAAGTCCTCCTTGTTAACAAATTCACATTTGTCTTCCGTTAAGCTATCCAAGTGGTTGAGACCCAGCCAGAAGGAACCTTGAGATTGATTCTGTCAGTCTTCCAAGAGGGGAAGTTGCTCACGCAAATTCCTAGCTGTTGTCTTTGTGTAAAAATGATGCTCAACAGTGACCTCTTTCATGGTTTGTCCACTTCAGAACTCTTGTTATTTATGTCAATCGATATTTCAGATGTCTTTGATTGTCTCTATTCTCCATTTGTAGCCTAACCTAGCTTTGATACCATGTTGAATTATCAGGATCATTGCAAATGTATTAACATCGCTAGAAACACATGATTCCTTTTGCTTCTGCTCCCACCTTTGCTCCCGCTTTCGCTTCCCATTTGAATCATGTACAGGCCTGACCATTTGGGTTTGCGGCTCCTATTGCACCTGTGCTTGTAGGTGATGTGTCTTACTTGTTGTTTGGGTCTGATGCCCTTGCTACTGTGGTTGTGCCTGGGCCTTCTCTGGTGGGTAGGCATGTTTCTTTGAGGGTTTTGGAGTCTGTTGCATTTGCCTCTGGTGGTTCCGTGATCTCCTATGTGGATGTGGATAACTTTGAAGCTAGCATTCATGGTCCTACTCGTGCTGGTAGGGGGGGATCCCGATCTTCTCCTATTGTGTATTCTATTTCTGTAGGTAAACCCCTTGTGATTAGTCTTGATGATGATACAGTTGATGAGATTTCAAAAAATGTGGATGACTTCTCCTCCAATGCTACTATTTTCCATTTTAGGGGTTTCTAGCCCTCTCTTTTTGATTTACATGCTTGGATTTCCAAGCATTGGGAACCCATTTTAATCGATATTGTTGAGATATACCTTGTGGCAAGGGGTTTTTTTATTGTAAAGTTTGAAAATGCTGAAGATAGGAAAACTATTTTGTGCAATAGTTATTTCACTTGGGAGGAACGTTTTCCCCTGATGGCCAGACCCTAGTATCAGGGGTTTGACCCTCTTTCTAAATCTTTTAATAAAATACCCTTATGGGTAAGATTTATGAATCTCCCTCTTCATCTTTGGTTGGATTCAGTTTTGGAATATGTGGGTGAGGCTATTGGGGATTTCCAAATGGTGGATTTAGACACCTCTAAAATTTTTAAGATGACATATGCTCGTATTCTTGTGGAGGTTGATGTTTCCAAGGGTCTTCCTGAGAAGATAACTTTGGCTTCTCCTTTGGGCTCTTGGACTCAGAATTTGGATTATGAGGGAATCTCGTTTAGGTGTAGGAAGTGCCACAAGACTGGCCATCTTGCTGTGCAATGTTTATCTAAAAAGGTTAAATCAAAGAAATCACCTACTTGGTGGTTGGGGGCTTCTGATCACCATTAGACGGTTTGCAAAGTTTCTAAGGAAGGGGGTTTGGTTGCATGCTCTCCTCAGATTGATCATGATTTGGCTAGTGTTTCTGTGGATGCCTCTGTTGCTTCTGATGTTGTATTGGAAGCTACAAATGTTGTCTCTGATGTGGCCTTAGTTCAGACTCCTTTTGCTGCCCCTTCTGGTGTTGCTACTATTGTCCCTGACCAGATTGTTGATAGTGTCTCTAGTCGTGATACTACTCCTA
This sequence comes from Chamaecyparis obtusa, assembly GCA_027943335.1. NCBI lineage: Eukaryota > Viridiplantae > Streptophyta > Pinopsida > Cupressales > Cupressaceae > Chamaecyparis > Chamaecyparis obtusa. The sequence goes on along the minus strand of BSBK01007666.1, from coordinate 174,312 downwards.
TCCCTCCTGTGGTTTTTGATTTGACTTTCCCTTTAGTGGGCTCTTCTTTCTCTTCTTTGGCATGGCAGAAGACTGCTAAAAAGGTGGAGGATGGATGGACAATAGTTAAGGAAAGAAATTTAAATCTTCCACTCCTTTTGATATGAATTTATGTTCTCATAAGGATGGGCAAAAATGTAAATCTTGATTTCCCTTTGTTGTGATTTATTGTTTCACTTGGTAGGAACTATGGTTGGTTCCTTTGGTTTGATTGGTGGGGCACCACAGTTGTATTGGTCTTTCATTGTTATATCTTTTTATGCTCTTGTATAAGGTTTCGGGACCTTTCAAATCCCGTTTTTACTTAATCAAAATATTGCCTCTTCAGTATATGTTTTCCAAGAGCAGTGAACTCTCTTTTATATTGGGAAAACACATTGAGAGACATGTCCCTTCACGAGACATGTATATTCGTTATTATTTAATTTATTTTATCAATTTAACTATTTAGTTATTATGAGAGTAATTATAATCTAATATATATATATATATATATATATATATATATATATATATATATATATATATATATATATATATATATATATATATATATATATATATATATATATATATATATATATATATATATATATATATATATATATATATATATATATATATATATATATATATATATATATATATATATATATATATCATTTCTCATAATAATCATATAGTCATTATTATTTATCTGACCGATGCTACAAACATCAACATAAAAGATGTTGAATAAACAAATGATAACTTGGAAGTGACTTAAGAACTCCTTCATCCATTGGATGTTCTTGGATGTAATAATCTTCTTATATTATACACTATAAATGTCATAATTGATACAAATAAAACTATTGAAGTGATTAAAATTGGAAAGTGTCTAGATGTTGATAAACAACATGATCATTCTTCTCTTTTACATGATTTTCCAAAACATTTTGGTTGGAATTATTTAGCTATACTTGGTATTGATCCTTAAATTGTTACCCATAACATTGTGTTTCTCTTAGATGCTAAGCCTACTAAACAAAAAAACTGAAAGATGAATCCCAAGATTGTGCTACTAGTTATGGCTAAGATTGAGAAGCTCCTAGAAGCTAGATTTATCTATCCTATTGGCTATTCATTCACCTTAGATTTAAAACATAGTTTTCATTTCCATACCAAATAATAAGATTAGAATGTGCACTGATTTTAGAGACCTTAACAAAACCTCCTTAAAAGATGACTTTCCCCTTCCAAACATTAACATGATAGTTGATTCCACTATTAGTTTTTACATTACTATCCTTTGTGGATGACTTTTCTAGATACAACCAAATCTTTATTAATCCTCAACATCCATTAAAAAATAATTTTTATAATACCTTTGAGAATGTGTGGTTGGGTTGTTGTTCATTTTGGAATAAAGAATGTCAGTGCAACTTATCAATGTGCTATGACTACTATCTTTCATGACTATATGCATAAAATCTTGGAGGATTATGCCAATGATATTGTCACCTATTCCATTTCATGCCAAGATCATGTCAAAATATTTTGATAAATATTTGAAAATATTCATAAATATAAGATGTGCTTGAAACCTTGAAAAATTATTTTTGGTATTGATAATGGAAAACTATTAGGATTCATTGTTTTGCATCGTGGTATTCAAGCAGGCAAAAATAAATGCTATAGTTAACATGCCACCTCTTATAAATATTTCTCAACTTCATAGATTACAAGGAAAGATTCATGCAATTCCTCAATCTGTTTCACAACTCATGAATTGGACCCTTCCTTTCACATAATTTCTTGTGAGGATAGTGCTTATAAATGAAATGCTGATTGTCAAAAATCCTTTGATGATTTAAAATGTTACCTAGCCAATCCTCCTATCTTAGAACTTATTGTGCCTAATCATCCTTTCCTTCTTTACACTACTGCTTTGTCTAATGCTCTTGTAACCTTACTAGCACAATATGATGATGATGGTAAAGAATCCTATATATTATATAAGTCACACTTGTCTCATTTACAAAGTCCAATATACTACAATTGAGAAATAATGTCTTGCTCTTGTTTTCATAGTTCAATTGTTGAGACATTACCTTTTTAATGCCAAAAGGCATGTTATCATTAAATTTGATCCATTGAGGCATCTTCCTTCTAAAACAATCCTTTTAGGATGTTTAGCTAAATGGGTTATGTTGTTTACTAAATTTGACCTTAAGTTTGTTTCTCAAAAAGAGATTAAAGGCCAAGCTTTAATTGATCACTTAGCAAACGCTCATTCACCATTCACTCTTCCTAATTAAGATACATTTCCTGATGATGTTGTTCATCCTTTGGAAGTAGATAAGACATGGAATTTGTAACAATATTGTTAAGTATGAAGTCCTTATACTTGGTTTGACCATGACTTTATCTTTGAAAATTCAATACTTGTGTATCTTTGGCAACTCACAATTGATCATAAGACAAGTAATAGGAACTCATCAAGAAAAAAAAAGTAAACTATCTCAATATCATGACTTAGTCTTGTCACTATTACATAACTTCACTTCTTACACGATTGATCCTATCCAACATAAAGATAATTAACATGTGGAAGCAATAGCAACCATTACTTCCCTTATATCTCTTAAAGACCCATTGGTAGGCTATAATTTTATCATACACAATCTTTACCTCGCTTTCTATTTTTGATATCTCTAATGAAGTTTATTATTTTAACATGGATTTCTATGAGTGGTACTTCCATATTATTTGATATTTGTGTGATGGTACATTTCCCAATCCTACAACTAAAAACACTAAAGCTTGAATTCATAAACTTATCGTGTGTTACATCATTTTATTTGATGTTCTATATAGAAGAGGTTACAATGGTCTTTTCCATCATTGTCTCAACAAATAAGAGATCCCTATTGCCCTTGAAGAAGCATGCTCTAGTGCTTGTGGGGGGCATTTTTGAGGTAAATATTTTGCTCAAAAATTGCTTTACATGGGTTACCATTGGAAATCTATAGAGAAACATTCCTTTTCCTTTGTTGAAAAGTGTCATCAGTGTTAGCAACACAATAATTTGATTCATACTTATACCCAAGAACCTAGAGCTTAGGTAGCTCCTTTCCCATTTTCCTTATTAGGTTTGGATCTTAATGGTAAAATATTTCCCTCTCAAGGACATAGATTCATCATGAAATCTACATATTACTTTCCTAAATGGGTTGAGGCTATTCTCTTTCAACCTACAACTATTGAAGTAATTTGCTAATTTATGCTAGACATAATTATTTATTGATTTGGTCTACCTTCCACTTAGGTTTTTGGTAATGGTACATCATTAAGAACAAAGAAGGGGATCATTAATCTACTCCTTACTATGCTCAATCAAATGGTCAACTTGAAACTTCTAATAAGATGATTGATCAAATCTATCCTAAAACTATTAAAAAACATGGTAGGAATTGGCATACTCAATTTTCCTATGCTTTATGGGCCTACCAAACCCTTATTTTTATAGCTATAGGTGCTAATCCTTATAACCTTGTTTATGGTGTTGATGCAATCATGTTTTTTGAGTTAGTGATTCCTTCATTGTGTGTTTCACTTAAGAGCATCCTTGAAGATAATTCTCATAGAGAGAAACATCTTCAACAACTTGAAATGCTCAATGAATAGTGTGTAAATGCTCTGGAACATCTTCAAGCTTATAAAAAACTTTGCAACAAAGCTATAACAAATGAGTTATTCAACATTCTTTCTCAATTGGTCACTTGGTGCTTAATAAGAATCAATGCAACGTAAATGCTCTTCCAGATGAAAAAGGAAAACTTAGGTTGAATTATAGCTTAGACCATACATCATCACCTAAACCTACAGTTCATGTGCTTACAATGTAAATAAATTTGAGAAAAGAGAACACAAACTACAAATCATTAAATATAAGATACATGCTACATTATTTTCATTCAAATACATCTAACATTTATAGGATTCACATATCATATTTAATCAAAAACTTCCCAAATAACTTTCTTAAATATATTGTGATGTTTTAACAACTCAACGTAAACACATTCGTACTACTAAAATATTAGCCTATTTAAAAAACTAAAAACTTAAGAATAATTATTATATGCATTCTATGATTTAATATTCCTAACAAAAATACCAACACCCCCTCTAACCCTTAATGACAAACATAATAGGTTTTGTCATCGCCTCATTTTGAACACATATAGTCACTTCTTTGATGAACATAGACAAACAAATATGTCACTTCTACTAATCCATCCTAAAAATCATAGATAATTTACCTCCATATATCTATTTTGAAATCTACAAACATTTTACCTATCCTGAAATCTACAAGCTGCATCATGTATTAAAGATATTTATAATAATTTCATATACTAAAATTTGTCAAGCTTCTCATGGCTCCCTTAACCCTTGTTTCAAATCAAGACAACTCATATCTACCAAACTACACATGTATTATCTCAACATCAAGCTAGAATACGAGTACACCTACCACCGTGGTACCTTCTCAGTGATTTATTCCAACTTGATCTCTATACTAAGATTTGGTATAACACCTCTTTTGTCTTATATTGTCCATCAAGACTAGTGGATGACTTAGCAATATACTTTAACTGACGTGTTTTGAAAATAAATTTTACAAATAATTAATAACACTCACTCGACAATAGCATTTTAAAATGCAAATTACTCATCAAATATTGAGAAACAACATCATCACCTTCATTTATGTCATATTGTTCATTTTTTAAAGATTTGATCAATGCTTCTAGCTTGAGCTTCTCATTGAACAACTCCTTAGCCCTTTGAAAATGATTAGTTTCAATAATGATCAATTTTGTTACAATAGTAACTTGCATAGTGATATTTGAATGAGGATTCCATCTTTACTATCGATGTGTTGACTTTTCTTGATGGCTTTTTTTTCATTAGCGTCCCTTAAATTGAGATGCAAAAGCACTTTATGTTTCATGTGAATGAAAACGTTCAACTTGTGCCTATCTTCTTTACTTTTGCATAGGTAAAGATGACACTATGTCAAAGTCAAGTGTTTGATTTTTTGCAATCAAATACAATGATATATCAAAAGTTCCATAAGATGTTGGCAACTCACTTAGTGCCATGCTAACCATATCTTCATTGGCTATGTCTTTCTTCATAGACACATATTGATCATGCACATCCTTAAGATACATGATATAATTTGGAACCAAATATCCTTCCTACAACTCAGAGGAGTATAGTTGATTCTTCAAAAACACTTATTTTCTTGCTTCCAAAGCCCAATACTTATCACACAACTTCGTCCACAAATCTACAATAGATTTTTTGTTGCAAACTACAGGAATCAAGTTATCTCCAATTGAAAACTTTAATATCAATAAGGTTATCTTGTGGCACTGGTCATAATCTTCAGTATTGGTATTTGGTCTATCGTCCTTTCTAAGTAGAATCTTTGTGAGGTTCATGTATTCACAAATCATTAGGATCTTATGAATCCAAGTAGAGTTGTTTGTCCGAGTCAATTTCTGTGACTGATAGTAAGAGAGCTTGGATGTTCCCCATCATTAACAATTTCGAGTAAGGCTATCAACTATAGTTATGTAGATCCCTAAGATGAAGTTGAGGTTGATAGAATGACGACTAAAGAGAGGATGCCAAATGTCCTTCCTTTGTTGCATCTTGCCTCCAAGAGGTTTTCTACTTATTTAGTGAGTCTAGCTTTGACTCACTTTTAGAATGTTCCATCACAAAATGAATGCCACATACAAACAATAACACCTCTAATTACAATTTAGGCAATTTTTATTTTTGATGATTTGCCACTTATATTTTGACATACCCTATTTTAAAGGAAATAATACAACTTGACTTAGTGACACTTTTAGACACTAAAATGATAATAATTAATGACAAAAAATTCTCATCATGAAATTATTGAAAATAATCTTAACTTCAATCTATTATTAACCAAAATCATCAAATTCCCATGGAATGACATACAAGGCACTTTTCTTCAAATGACATTCCGTTATTCTATATGAACTACATTCTCAATTAGCATGATGCTAAATATATAACTATGAAGACTACCATATACCAACCAGCCAAAAGAAACTTCTAATATATCTAATTAGCAACTACAAACCATGGAAAGATACAATCTCTTGCCAAAAAAGTGCTACCAGCCTGGAATTTGACCATCTTAAAAGCACCACCACCTATTGGGGGATTTGATACCAATTGATACCAACATTTCTAGCTCATCTATAATACGAATATGATTTCTATATGGACCAATGGCATCAATCATATAGAAAAAATCATCTGAAGAAACACTTTGTAAATAACTCTATTATGCACATGATGTGCCAACATAAAATATCACCATTACTTATTCTTCCATGACATTTTGTTCAAATGGAAACTGAGAAAGGAAATTAAAATTTGATGCTAAATTCTCCCTAATTGCCTTGCTTTGATACCACAAATAAACTTGCAAAAAGAGAACGAAAGTTGCAAATCATTAAACAAAAGATACATGCTACTTTATTTTCATTCAGATACATCAAACATTTATAAAATTCATGTCCTTTTTTATTGGAAACTTTCCAAACAACTTTCCTAAATATATTAAGTTGTTTTAACAACTCAACATAAACACATCCATACCGCTTAAATATATGTAGAAACTACCAACCTAACAATAAATATTATATGCATCATATGATGCTATATTTCTAACACAAATATTTACAAATTAGCAGACTGTTGGGTGAGTAAGAGTCGCCTTATTTTGAACTTTTCAAGTTCTCGTGTCAAGCTTCACTCTGTTCATTTTTCCACCTTGTTGGTCTTCCCACGAGTCTTTGCGCATTTGACTTTGTCAAATCTGAGCTTTCGGCGTCGTTTGTATCGGTTTGACCCGTTTTAAGCCAATAACATATCCTTTCAAGGCATTTGAATCACTTCGAACCTTTTCGAACTCCGGTTCAAAGTAGTTTGAAGGAGTTCAAAAGCGGCCCGAGTTCTTTATTACTAACGATGTGTTATGCAGGAAGGCTAGCGGCATTTTCTTCTTGAGAGAGGTTGAACCTCTTCGAGCTCTGGTTCGAAGGAGTTCAAAGTAGTTCAAATGGACTACTAGCGTGATCAATAATGATGGAATGTCCTGACAAGACGCGCCGTGTAGACCTAGCGTGATTTCATTGGACGGGCCAGTGCACGGAAAATGAGGCAATCACTTGCACGATTGAAAAATATTTGGTTTGAGATTGAATAATGATGATTGAAAAGGTGGCGGATCCCGAAGAGTTAATTTGATTTGAAGGCATTTATTGCTTACCACCACTTGGTATCAAAAAATTTATTAATACTCGCGTAATGGAGTATATTTCACGCTTCAAGTGGCAACTAAAAATAGAAACTGGGTAAGTCATTTTTTCCCTATTGTACACTGCGAGGTCTGGGCGCTGGAAGGGTGGTCTGGTCGAAGTGCAAAGCGTACAGGTAGCTTCTTTCAAGCTCTACCTTCTCATTTCCGGTTATTCCTTCAAATTCATTAGTTCAAGCAGTGAGCTGGTAGACTTTCATATTTTTAGGCAGGCATGAGGTCTGTCATGCATTTCTTTGGCAACATGAAGAATCTTGAATGTAAGGCCCCGGTCATAACAGACACGAATCTTTTAGGGGTCTCAGTCGATACTATACCTTCAAAACTCTCAACTCGTGTTGACGAGGAGTACATTGTAGAAGTCCTAGCTAGTGGGTTGTTAGAAGCGGCTGCTTTCCCACCGGCTACTGTTTGTCCGGAATTGGTGCAAGAATGTATCAATAGATACGATGTAAAGTTGAAGAGTATTTTGAACACGGATGGTCAAACCCTAATCCCTGTTAACCGCAGAACCATTTGAGCAGTCTTCAAAATACCAGATGAAGGTCTGGTCAACTTCACGCCTACCCAGTCTCTGGCCCAATTCAGGGAAAATGCTGATAAAAATAGGAGTCACATAGCGAGAAGGTGGACGTAGACCAACTATAAAGGAGGGTTGCGGTTACCCAAAACTCTCACCAAGGATCATATGAACCCCCTAATACATGATTTGGTTGTTCTCCTTCATCGATTAAAAGGTTCAGAACAAGCCCTATCCTTTGATGAGTGGATGTATCATTTTGTAGAAATCATCTTAGAAGGAAGTCAACACATTGACTGGGCTAAAATTATAGCCGCATCTCTTTGGCACCAGCTCAGACGGACTCAGATGACCAAGGAAGGATTTTACATGTCTTCGTACCTGATGTATTGCTTGGCCTGCACTCAGGACCTATACCCTATTCAGAAAGCTCCTTGGAATGGAGATTTATTTATCTATGAGTGTTGTCCATTACTGAGAAGAGATAAGGTTTTGGAGGATTATAGAACAATACATGATATGTTCTGGGGGAAATTGCGTTAGGAATTGGCTGGCAGGCCTAACCAGAGGATTTCAGATAATGCGCAGAGATTAGTTAAAGTATTTGGCAGCTTTTATATTCAATTTCTCCATTTTACTTATATTCGGGTAGGAGGATTCGAAGAAGAACCATTGAAGCTTCCTAGGTACGCTTTTGACTGTTTCATTCTTGCAGAAGTTTGCAGACAGTTGTTCATTGTCATTAAAATAGCTCTCCCGAAAGATAAATGGAACTCTCTGTTCCCAGTGAAGTTAGGCCACTTAATCTGTAACAGCATGCTGGACGCATCTATTGTGGGGAGTAATTTATTAAACTTCCACATGCCTTTCTATGAACCAAGAACAGGGTTCGATAGTAAAGGCTTTGCCAGACAGACCCTGGGATTAGGAAAATGCCCTTCACCAAGTTACCATCTAGAGGACCTGTGGGAAGATCTCGGCAATGAAAAAATGATTTGGGAACGAGATAGAACCAGGCTTACGGTATCTCAGATTAAACTGCTGTAGTTGAAGTTTGATACCAGAAATATAGAAGATAATGATCTAGAGGTTCCCCGTCCATCCACCACCTTTTTCGAGGAGGATGCTATTTCGATCATCGATTGGAGTAGAGAGGAGTCTAGTGATATCAGACTCTGGGCCCGCAGCATTTTTGAGGAAACAGAAAACTGGATCGTGGCGAAGAAGAAAGATGTTCAACTTCTTACAGATACAAGTCCTAACACTGGTTCGCCCATTAAGAGTGTAACACAAGCCCTTGCTAATAGTTCTCTTTTGTCATCAAATGCAGGTAAGAAAATACTAGTGAAGGAGAAAACGGCCTCGGTGAAACATCCAACCACGCCAAGGTCAAAACCAAGGATGAGATCTGAGAAGAAAATCCAAATGGCCTCAGAGGAGCCTGATTATCTGGATGACATCGGTGACCTCAACGATGAAGATCTCACCTTCACCCCTGATCATAAGGGGAAGATGCAGGAAGGTCTCACGCACTGCCAAGACCTATCTCAGAATGCAGATGCACTTGTCAAGACCCTTGACAATTGAATGGTGTCCAGCACAGTCCCACCTTGGCTCACGGAATCAGTTAATAAAAGGAAAAGCTTCAAGCCTCTATCTATGCTAGTTAAAGAAATAGTGACGAGGTACGCAGCTCGTACTCCGAAAGCTAAAAGGATGAAGAGTGATGCGAGGCTAATAACAGATCCTTCTACTGGGAAAGTCACTGCTGAAATTGCTACAGTGAGATCTATGGGAAATACCCAAGATCCTGAGCCCGAGGATTATGAGATAACGAAGATGGATTTTGGAGTGCTAAACAGGGATTCCCGTGATCACATTTTCAAATTCTCTGCTGATCGTATGCTCGGACAGTCACAGAAGGACGGCAGAGAGAAGCGAGAGTTGAAACATATAGTTTCGACCATGGCGGAATTCCTATCTTCGCTTGCTGAGAATGGTGCAATACCTCTAGCGCAGGCTCATCAGGGGTTCGACCCTAATTCGATGGAAAGTCAGAAGCTGTTCAAGCAGGTTCAGCAGGGGAGGACCTGGACAGAGGTAATGAAGGCATGGACAGATGACATCATAGCGGAAGGCAGTGCTTTCATAAAAGAGTTCATGAGCACCCGTACAGACGGTGAAGTTCTCTTGGGGGAAATTCAGACATTGATCCCAATATGGGAAAGTGAAGCTGAAAGTTGTTCAGAGATCATGAAAAGAGTACAAGAAATTGAAGATTATGGAGTGAAGCAATTTCTGACAGAGAACCCCATGAAGCTGGTCGACCCATGTATGCTGTTCATCCTGAAGAAGAACTTCAGCTGGAAGAACACTTTGTTCGAGATAGCCATTTCTCAGATGCGGGTTATGGAAAAGGCCGTGAAGGAGATTCACTCTGACACCCTGAAGGACATTAAAATAGTAAATCCCTTAGGTATTCTACAATTGGAAGATGCAGACGAGGGAGTTGATGCATTAGTGAAGTCCTTTGTGGATGAAATGAACGCTTTCAAAGAAAGTGAAGCACCGATGGTTCATGACCTCACTAGGACCGCCAACATAGAAGCAATGCTTATCTTAAACCGAGGTCAATTGCCAAAGCAAACGGAGAAAATTCAGGAGATGAGATGGGAGAAAAATGCCACGCATGCCAAGTTGACCGCGTTGAAGAACCTGCACGCCCCGCCTACTCAAGAGCTACTCCGAGTTTACCGGTCATGGAAGCTCGTAAAGGTTGCCACATTAGAGGATGCTCAAGAAAACTGAATCAAATTCAATTTTGTTTACTCAATTGACCCTACTTTGACTCTTCTTTAGAAACTGGTTTATAACTGTTAACTGTTTCTTGTTTTAATGGGGTCCGAGAAGCCGAGTTTTTTGGGAGGCTTTCTCGGACTGTTTAAACTATTTAAGCTGGTGCTTAAGACATGGAAGGGGGATAGATTAGAATAGAGAAAAAAGATAGAATTGAATAGAAGCAGTAGTACAAGTTCTTTTCAATTTTTGCAGTAGTTTGAATGACTGATGATAACTGGACTTTGGGCCAGTCTTACCTGAATACTTGTGCATGAAAATATTTTGATCTTTGAATCAAATAGTGAAATATATATGTTCTACTTTGGGAATTATATATCGATCTTGTGTATGTGCTATTCAGTTTCAATCATTTATTATAGTTCTCTGAGTTATAGTTTTTCTGTAGATGCATTTTTGTTAATTAGTCTAAATTTCTCTGAATGGCCGCTGAAGCTTATTTTTCTTCCGCAAGGTAGTCTTCTGTTCCATCGTTTGGTTTTACAAGTTTCTGTTGTTCTACCTCATCCGTCTAGGAACGGTTGAGAGTCCTTTTACTGCTTTTTAGTTAAAAGCTTGTATGTTAAAATTACTTTTTCCATTCGTTGAATATCTTATAAAGGGAGCTGTACCTTTTTGCAAAATTTAGAGGGAAGCAAAGTAAATGCTTACCCGACTGTTGTGTAAACGATTTGTTTTCAGAGGCATAGAGTCGGAGGATAAATATCAGAGTATAAAAAGAACAAATCTGTTTGCTAACAGATTTTTGGTGACTCTACTGGAGAAAGACCAGTCAAGTGCACTAATCCACTTCCCATCGCAATGTCACATAATGGTGCTACCTAATGATAATGTGTTCCCTGTGCTCCAGCCAAATTTAGGTTTTCAAGACACACAGGAGGATTAATCTCAGACCTAGCTGCAGTCGCTTGGAGATTCAGACGAAGTAATCAAGAATTTCAGCGGGTTCAAGAAGTGCTTGAAAGAGAAGAAGAACTTGGTGAACGCTTGAGAGGTATTCCTGTTGCTAGGGAAGCTGTCGTAGTTAACAGGCTTGCACAAGGTCAACCGCGGAACTAAGTTTTGAACAGATTCTTGAACTGGCAACCAGAAGATACACGAGAGGGGAACGTAGTAGAGGATTGGTAGATGAAAATTTTGAACTGTTGGAAAGCCTTAATTTTAAACCAGATTCAAATCTTTCCTGAAGGAAGAAAGCTCAAACTGTCAGTCGACCCTCATCTCCCTCGTGAAATCTAGCTGTCCCTTTAACCGTCCAAGCAATCATTTCTCCGGGTACTGTAATTCTCACTGTCTTAAATATTCAACCTTTGAATCTCCAACTTCCATTCATGGCTAAAAATAGACCTTGGGGTCAACACATTGGGCCTCTGAACTTAAGGGTCAACCAACCCGCTGATCTACCTAAAGGAGCCAATCAAATTCTGCATAAGTTCAGCGGGGACAACAAAGTCTCTTCAGATGATCATCTCAGTGCCTTCCAAACCGCTTGCGGGATCATGAGTGTATCTACCGAAGATGTAGCAGTGAGACTCTTTGTCAGAACTCTAATAGATGCTGCTGCCGATTGGTTCAGCCACTTGCCAAATGGATCTATTATGAATTGGGACACCATGAAGCAGGCTTTCGAAAGAAGGTTCAAAATGCCTGACAATGAGGTCTCTTTATTGATACAACTTAGTCAGCTAAAGAAGGAGATACATGAACCAATGAGAGAGTTCGTGGCTAAATTCAACAAAATTCTACAAAGAATTTCCGCGACTGCTGCTCCGAGCAATGAGAACAAAAAGATTTACTTCCTCAATGCGGTTCCGCCGGATATAAGCTTTCATTTGTTGAAAGACGGAGTGCCTGACTTTGAAGATGCACAGACAAGAGCAATTGAGCTTGAAGACACTCATAATAGCTGGCAAGTGGAAGAGAGAAGCACAAACTCCTAGCAGCCCTTCGACAAGTGCAACTACAGATCCAATGATACAGAGAGTTATGAATGATATAGCAATGCTAAAAAAGCAACAGAATAGAACGACTACTTATCTAGCTCCTTATCAAGATATAAGTCGAAGACAACTGCCCCAACAATAGATGAAAGCACTGCAGTTACCTGGTCCTCAACCAAGGTTACAGATAGAGGCTGCTCCCAAAGAAACTATGTGCTCATTCCATTTAACCACTGACCATGATGGGGATACATGCACCGAATGGTTGAGATACTTAAAACTAAATGCAACCAGGGATGAGGTGAATAATGAACAATTTCATGAAGAAAAGTAAAGTTAGAACCTGAACCCAAGAATAAATATACCGTAATGCCTTCAGCTGAACCCAGAGCCCAAATCCTGTACGAAGAATGTAATTTCAAGAATTATGTTATTCTGTCTGCTCCAGATAAAGATGTTTAGATCAAACCCGAGAGAGAAGAAGATATTTGGAAGATGGAATTCGATGGAAGCTGTTCTAGCTCAGGTTCAGGTGCCAGAGTGGTCCTTTTCCCCCCGAATGGAGACTGTATTCCTTTTTCTTTCAAATTGGATTTCAAAAACACCAACAACACCGCAGAGTATGAAGCCTTGTTGTTGGGCCTGGAGGAATGCAAGTTGAGAAGGGTTAAAAAGATGATTGTGAAAGGGGACGCTGAATTAATAGTTAAACAGGTTCGGGGTCAATTTTCTGTAAAGAATGAGAAATTAAAGCATTACAGAAATTTAGTCTGGGATGATATAGAATCCTTTGACACTTTTTCCATTGAGTATATCCCTAGAAATCAGAATACTAGAGCAGATTCTTTGGCCGTATCAGCCTCCTTGCTTTTGCCGCATCCTGATTTTAAAACTGAAAAATACCAGATTGAAATGATATACAAGCCAAGGGTACCAGACAATGTCCAGAACTGGCAGGTTTTTGATGATGATGCACAACTTAAAGAATTCCTGGAGTGTGCTGCTGGATTCACTGAAACATATTTTGAAGGCTCAAAGAATGAATGTACAAAATTTTACCAGGATGAGAATGATAATGCAGGGGTAATCCAGCTAAAAAGCAATAAGATCCCTAAAGGATTAGTTTCTCTGGAGCACTTATTCAGAAGAAGAGATGACAGTACGATGAAAGAAAAAGTCTCACATGCCCCAAATCCAAAAGATTATGATAAGATCGATATAGGTGATCAGGATTCCCCTAGGTGGATCTCCATTGGTCAAAGCTGTACTGAATCTGAGAAAGAAGATTGGAAGAAGTTATTGAAAGAATACAGAGATGTTTTCACCTGGGATTATGGAGATCTGAAGATTTTCAGAGGTGGTCAGTTTGAGCATCAAATCCCTTTGAAGCCTAGGGTTACTCCTTTTCGCCAGAAACTAAGAAACTATAACCCCAAGGTGTCAGAAGCCATACTGAAGGAAGTTAAGAAAATGTTACAAGCCCGAATCATTTACCCTATTCACCATTCGACGTGGATAGCTAACATAGTCCCAGTAAGGAAGAAGAATGGTGAAGTGCGAATTTGTGTTGATTTTCATTACCTGAACCAGGCAAGTCTAAAAGATAATTACGCACTGTCCGTCATGGAACATGTCTTACAGGCAGTCTCTGGTTCAGAAGTCATGTCAATGTTGGATGGCTACTCATGTTATAATCAAATAGGTGTGGCAAAGGCCGATCAGCATAAGACAACCTTCATCACACCATGGGGTACTTACGCCTATAATAGGATGCCCTTCGGGTTAATAAATGCAGGTGCCACTTTCCAAATGGCAATGAACTCTTTTTTTGAAGATCTCAGGAATAACATCATAGTGATCTATTTGGATGATCTTACAGTCTTCTCCAAAAAGAGGAATCAACACTTGAATGATGTAGAACGAGTCTTGCAACGGTGCAGGGATCATGGTATCTCCTTGAACCCCAAAAAGTCCATATTTTTTGTAGAGGAGGGAAAACTACTCGGTCATATCGTATCGAAAGATGGCATAAAAATAGATCCCGATCGGGTCAAAGCAATCCAACAGCTCAGCCTGCCCTCTAGCAGAATCGGCCTGAAGTCCTTCTTCGGGCAAATCAATTTTCTGCGAGCCTTCATCCCTGAATTCTCTGAGGTAACAAGACACATGATTGAGATGATGAGTGAGAAGGTTCCTTTTAAATGGAATGATGATGGAAAGAAAACATTTGAGGAAGTCAAAATTGCCATATCCCAGGCACCAGTACTGAAAAGCCCCGATTTTAAAAAGGACTTCATTATATATTGTTATGCTTCCCAGCATACCTTTTCAAGCATGCTCACATAGAAGGATAAAGACGGGCAAGAAGCACCCATAGCTTTCACGAGCGTACCTCTCAAGAAGCACGAGCTTAAATATCCTCAAATAAAAAAACATGCTTATGCGGTGGTGAAGACAGTAAAACATTTCAGGTATTATATCCTTCACTCACATAGTACCGTATATGTATCGGAGATTGCCGTGAAAAGCATTTTGATTCAGAAAGAAATCGGTATGAATAATAGAGCCGTATGGATTGCAAAAATCCAAGAGTATGACCTGACGATCAAGCCCACGAATTTGGTGAGAGGCAAGGGTTTGTGCAAGTTGATAGCAGAGGATAACGAAATTTGTGAAAAAATAGATGAAGTTCCTATGGCCTTGCTGGTTAGCTCAGTTGACCCTTGGTTCTCAGATGTTACTTACTTCTTGACATATGGGGAGTGTCCAGATCATCTGAATCAAAAGGAGAGGCGGAACCTAAGGTTAAGAGCCAGTAAATATGTAATTTCCCAGGGCACCTTGTTTAAGAAGGGAGTTGATGGCACTTTCCTCAGGTGCATGGACGAAGGACAAATGAAAGAATTGTTAAGAGCATTCCATGACGAAGCATGCGGAGGGCATTACTCCTCAACCGTGACAGCTTATAAGATTCTCCGAAACAGGTTCTACTGGCCAGGGATGTTTAAAGATGCTTACCACTATGTAAGAAGTTGTGACAAGTGTCAATTGTTCTCCGAGAGACCCTATCTAGCAGCGTTACCTCTGAAGCCCGTTATAGTAGAAGAACCATTCAGGCAGTGGGGAATTGATTTCATTGGGCCCTTGAACCCACCATCCAGCATCAGGGATAGTTACATTCTAACTGCCACCGATTACTTCACAAAATGGGTGGAGGCAATACCCACGAAGAAAGCCAATTCTCAGGTGGTGTGTGACTTTTTGATGAATTTTATTTTTGTAAGGTTCGGGGTACCAATTAAAATTGTAGCAGATAACGCTACTTATTTTTCTTCAGAAGAAATATCAACCTTCTGCTATGAACATGGTGTGGCCTTAGCTCATTCCTCGGATTACTTTCCGCAAGGAAATGGCCAAGCAGAATCCAGCAACAAAAACCTGATCGTCATAATGAAAAAGTTGATGGATGATAATCCCAGAGAATGGCATAAGAAGCTCCACGAGGCACTTTGGGCAGATAGGATTACTTTGAAGCGAGCCATTGGCATGTCACCCTTCGAATTGGTGTATGGGATCGGGGCTCATATTTCTCTGCCTCTCGAGCTATCCTCTGCAAAACTTCAAGCAGTTATTGAAGATGAATATTTTAAAAATCTCCTGGAGAGGCGCATAATGCACCTAAGTAAGTTGGAGGAAGACAGGAAAAATATGGTAGACCATATTACCAAACATCAGCTGAAAGTGAAATAGATCTTTGACATGAGAGCTAGGCCTCGCGGTTTTATGGTGGGAGATGAAGTCCTGCTGTGGGATAAGAGAAGAGCATCAAAGGGGGCACATGGAAAGTTTGAATCTTTGTGGAAAGGCCCGTTCATCATCTCAGAAAACCTGGGCTCAAATGCCTTTAAACTATCATATCCAGATGGTGTTAATCTGCCCTTCACCTATAATGGGCAGGACTTGAAGTTATGTAAACTCTAAGTGTCTGGGTTCGTCCCCTTTGTAAATAGTAGTTAATTTCCTATGTTTTCAGTTTTGGTTGTGTCCCTCTTTTCTTTTCCCTTCCTTTTGCTTGGGTTGGTTTGCGAAATCAATTTTTTGAAGTTCTCTGCAAATTGGGAAGTTTGCAGTCCCCAGTCAGAGCCGATGTTGGGTGAGTAAGAGTCGCCTTATTTTGAACTTTTCAAGTTCTCATGTCAAGCTTCACTCTGTTCATTTTTCCACCTTGTTGGTCTTCCCACGAGTCTTCACACATTTGAATTTGTCAAATCTGAGCTTTCGACGTCGTTTGTATCGGTTTGACCCGTTTTAAGCCAATAACATATCCTTTCAAGGCATTTGAATCACTTCGAACCTTTTCGAACTCCAGTTCGAAGTAGTTCGAAGGAGTTCAAAAGCGGCCCGAGTCCTTTATTACTAATGATGTGTTATGCAGGAAGGCTAGCGGCATTTTCTTCTTGAGAGAGGTTGAACCTCTTCGAGCTCTGGTTCGAAGGAGTTCAAAGTAGTTCAAACAGACTACCGGCGTGATCAATAATGATGGAATGTCCTGACAAGACGCGCCGTGTAGACCTGGCGTGATTTCATTGGACGGGCCAGTGCACGGAAAATGAGGCAATCACTTGCATGATTGGGAAATATTTGGTTTGAGATTGAATAATGATGATTGAAAAGGTGGCGGATCCCGAAGAGTTAATTTGATTTGAAGGCATTTATTGCTTATCACCACTTGGTATCAAAAAATTTATTAATACTCGCGTAATGGAGTATATTTCGCGCTTCAAGTGGCAACTAAAAATAGAAACTGGGTAAGTCATTTTTTCCCTATTGTACACTGCGAGGTCTGGGCGCTGGAAGGGTGGTCTGGTCAAAGTGCAAAGTGTACAGGTAGCTTCTTTCAAGCTCTACCTTCTCATTTCTGGTTATTCCTTCAAATTCATTAGTTCAAGCAGTGAGCTGGTAGACTTTCATATTTTTAGGCAGGCATGAGGTCTGTCATGCATTTCTTTGGCAACGTGAAGAATCTTGAATGTAAGGCCCCGGTCATAACAGACATGAATCTTTTAGGGGTCTCAGTCGATACTATACCTTCAAAACTCTCAACTCGTGTTGATGAGGAGTACATTGTAGAAGTCCTAGCTAGTGGGTTGTTAGAAGCGACTGCTTTCCCACCGGCTACTGTTTGTCCGGAATTGGTGCAAGAATGTATCAATAGATACGATGTAAAGTTGAAGAGTATTTTGAACACGGATGGTCAAACCCTAATCCCTGTTAACTGCAGAACTATTTCAACAGTCTTCAAAATACCAGATGAAGGTCTGGTCAACTTCACGCCTACCCAGTCTCTGGCCCAATTCAGGGAAAATGCTGATAAAAATAGGAGTCACATAGCGAGAAGGTGGACGAAGACCAACTATAAAGGAGGGTCCCGGTTACCCAAAACTCTCACCAAGGATCATATGAACCCCCTAATACATGATTTAGTTGTTCTCCTTCACCGATTAAAAGGTTCAGAACAGGCCCTATCCTTTGATGAGTGGATGTATCATTTTGTAGAAATCATCTTAGAAGGAAGTCAACACATTGACTGGGCTGAAATTATAGCCGCATCTCTTCGGGACCAGCTCAAACAGACTTAGATGACCAAGGAAGGATTTTACATGTCTTCATACCTGATGTATTGCTTGGCCTGCACTCAGGACCTATACCCTATTCAGAAAGCTCCCTGGAATGGAGATTTATTTATCTATGAGTGTTGTCCATTACTGAGAAGAGATAAGGTTTTGGAGGATTATAGAACAATACATGATATGTTCTGAGGGAAATTGCATCAGGAATTGGCTGGTAGGCCTAACCAGAGGATTTCAGACAATGCGCAGAGATTAGTTAAAGTATTTGGCAGCTTTTATATTCAATTTCTCCGTTTTACTTATATTTGGGTAGGAGGATTCGAAGAAGAACCATTGAAGCTGCCTAGGTACGCTTTTGACTGTTTCATTCTTGCAGAAGTTTGCAGACAGTTGTTCATTGTCATTAAAACAGCTCTCTCGGAAGATAAATGGAACTCTCTGTTCCCAGTGAAGTTAGGCCACTTAATCTGTAACAGCATGCTGGACGCATCTGTTGTGGGGAGTAATTTATTGAACTTCCACATGCCTTTCTATGAACCAAGAACAGGGTTCGATAGTAAAGGCTTTTCCAGACAGACCTTGGGATTAGGAAAATGCCCTTCACCAAGTTACCATCTGGAGGACCTGTGGGAAGATCTCGGCAATGAAAAAATGATTTGGGAACGAGATAGAACCAGGCTTACGGTATCTCAGATTAAACTGCTGCAGTTGAAGTTTGATACCAGAAATATAGAAGATAATGATCCAGAGGTTCCCCGTCCATCCGCCACCTTTTCTGAGGAGGATGCTGTTTCGATCATCGATTGGAGTAGATAGGAGTCTAGTGATATCAGACTCCGGGCCCGCAGCATTTTTGAGGAAACAGAAAACTAGATCGTGGTGAAGAAGAAAGATGTTCAACTTCTTACAGATACAAGTCATAACACTGGTTCGCCCATTAAGAGTGTAACACAAGCCCTTGCTAATAGTTCTCTTTTGTCATCAAATGCAGGTAAGAAAATACTAGTGAAGGAGAAAATGGCCTCGGTGAAACATCCAACCGCGCCAAGGTCAAGACCAGGGATGAGATCTGAGAAGAAAATCTAAATGGCCTCAGAGGAGCCTGATTATCTGGATGACATTGGTGACCTCAACGATGAAGATCTCACCTTCACCCCTGATCATAAGGGGAAGATGCAGGAAGGTCTCACGCACTGCCAAGACCTATCTCAGAATGCAGATGCACTTGTCAAGACCCCTGACAATCAAATGGTGTCCAGCATAGTCCCACCTTGGCTCACGGAATCAGTTAATAAAAGGAAAAGCTTCAAGCCTCTATCTATGCTAGTTAAAGAAATAGTGATGAGGTACGCAACTCGTACTCTGAAAGCTAAAAGGATGAAGAGTGATGCGAGGCTAATAATAGATCCTTCTACCGAGAAAGTCACTGTTGAAATTGCTACAGTGAGATCTATGGGAAATACCCAAGATCCTGAGCCCGAGGATTATGAGATAACGAAGATGGATTTTAGAGTGCTGAACAGGGATTCCCGTGATCACATTTTCAAATTCTCTGCCGATCGTATGCTCAGACGGTCGCAGAAGGACGGCAGAGAGAAGCGGGAGTTGAAACAGATAGTTTCAACCATGGTGGAATTCCTATCTTCGCTTGCTGAGAATGGTGCAATACCTCTAGCGCAGGCTCATCAGGGGTTCGACCCTAATTCGACGGAAAGTCAGAAGTTGTTCAAGCAGGTTCAGCAGGGGAGGACCTGGACAGAGGTAATGAAGGCATGGACAGACGACATCATAGCGGAAGGCAGTGCTTTCATAAAAGAGTTCGTGAGCACCCGTATAGACGGTGAAGTGCTCTTGGGGGAAATTCAGACATTGATCCCAATATGGGAAAGTGAAGCTGAAAATTGTTCAGAGATCAGGAAAAGAGTACAAGAAATTGAAGATTACGGAGTGAAGCAATTTCTGACAGAGAACCCCATGAAGCTGGTCGACCCATGTATGCTGTTCATCCTGAAGAAGAACTTCAGCTGGAAGAACACTTTGTTCGAGACAACCATTTCTCAGATGCGGGTTATGGAAAAGGCCGTGAAGGAGATTCACTCTGACACCCTGAAGGACATTAAAATAGTAAATCCCTCAGGTATTCTACAATTGGAAGATGCAGACGAGGGAGTTGATGCATTAGTGAAGTCCTTTGTGGATGAAATGAACGCTTTCAAGGAAAGTGAAGCGCCGATGGTTCATGACCTCATGAGGACCGCCAACATAGAAGCAATGCTTATCTTAAACCGAGGTCAATTGCCAAAGCAAACGGAGAAAATTCAGGAGATGAGATGGGAGAAAAATGCCACGCATGCCAAGTTGACCGCGTTGAAGAACCTGCACGCCCCGCCTACTCAGGAGCTACTCCGAGTTTACCGGTCCTGGAAGCTCGTAAAGTTTGCCACATCAGAAGATGCTCAAGAAAACTCAATCAAATTCAGTTTTATTTACTCAATTGACCCTACTTTGACTCTTCTTTAGAAACTGGTTTATAACTGTTAACTGTTTCTTGTTTTAATGGGGTCTGAGAAGCCGGGTTTTTCGGGAGGCTTTCTCGGACCGTTTAAACTATTTAAGCTGGTGCTTAAGACATGGAAGGGGGATAGATTAGAATAGAGAAAAAAGATAGAATTGAATAGAAGCAGTAGTACAAGTTCTTTTCGGTTTTTGCAGTAGTTTGAATGACTGATGATAACTGGACTTTGGGCCAGTCTTACCTGAATACTTGTGCATGAAAATATTTTGATCTTTGAATCAAATAGTGAAATATATATGTTCTACTTTGGGAATTATATATCGATCTTGTGTGTGTGCTATTCAGTTTCAGTCATTTATTATAGTTCTCTGAGTTATAGTTTTTCTGTAGATGCATTTTTGTTAATTAGTCTAAATTTCTCTGAATGGCCGTTGAAGCTTATTTTTCTTCCGCAAGGTAGTCTTCTGTTCCATCGTTTGGTTTTACAAGTTTCTGTTGTTCTACCTCATCCATCTAGGAACGGTTGAGAGTCCTTTTACTGCTTTTCAGTTAAAAGCTTGTATGTTAAAATTACTTTTTCCATTCGTTGAATATCTTATAAAGGGAGCTGTACCTTTTTGCAAAATTTAGAGGAAAGCAAAGTAAATGCTTACCCGACTGTTGTGTAAATGATTTGTTTTCAGAGGCATAGAGTCGGAGGATAAATATCAGAGTATAAAGAGAACAAATCTGTTCGCCAACACAGACATAGATGGTATGCCTCTCAGCAATCCCATTTATGCTATGCACCTATGTAGATAATATACTTAATCTTGTTTCTCTCTCCTATACTAAATGGTATGCTAGCATTTTCATCTTTAAAGCATGATTTATTAGATATTTAGATTCTCTTTCTATTTAGTGTACATTACTTTATTGATGACAAACTTTTTCATCATCTTGGTTTCATTTGGTAGTTTTTGTTAGGCCCAAAGAAGGCAAGCACAACTAAGAGGGGGGACTAGTTGTAAAATGCTTTAAAACTTTAACACACTTAATCCAATTAATGATCTAAAAGATAAACAGTAATGCAAGATCCACAACACATAACACAAAACACTAGATTTCATCTCTAGGAAACCTGCTAAAGGGAAAACCTTAGTGGGAGTCAACCCCACTAGATAGATGTACTCTACTAAAAGTTCTTGTTAGTTAAGAGAAAATGAAAATAAGATAGGAATGCACATGCATTCATAGGCCCACTGCCTAGAGCTCATTGCTCACAATATAATACACTGATTTGGCCCTCCATCGGGTTCACCAATCAATCTCTGATTACAATTCACAAAGGTGGACAAACTGTCCAATACAACTGAATTGACTCACAACATCAACAATGCCAATACAGTGGATAACAAAAATCCTAACTTTTGATGAAGTTCAATATGCCTGCCGCTACTGCTCCCGTGAGGATTCCCACCCAGCATTTTGAACACCTGGGTGTCGTGGCTAGATTTGATGCTTGCGTTCTGTTGCTGTCTGTTGGCTCATTGCATGGGTTTGCTAGATCTGCGCTTGGGTCTTCTGCTCAAAATTTTTTGGGTGATGTTGCATCTGCCAATTTAGTCATTGCTGCTGGTGGCTCTACAGTGTCCTACACTGATGTAGCAGGAATCCATGGCCCTACCCCTACTGGTAGGGGGGTTCTCAGTCTCCTCTCGTGCAATTGGTTTCAGTATGTAAACCCATTAGGGTTAAGCTAGATTCTGAAGCTGTGGATGAGATTGTAAAAAATGCTGATGATTTCTCTTCCCATGCTGCTATTTTCCATTTTAGGGGCTTCTGGCCCTCGCTCTCTGATTTGCATGCTTAAATTTTCAAGCATTTGGAGCCCATTCTATCTAATGCGGTTTAGATATACCCTATGGCTAGGGGTTTTTTTATTGTTAAGTTTGAAAATGTTGAAGATAGGAAAATGATTTTGTGTGACAAGTACTTCACTTGGGAGGAGCATTTTCCCATGATGGCCAAACCCTGGTATCAGGGGTTTGATCCTCTCTCAGAGTCATTTAATAAAATACCCTTATGGTTAAGGCTGCTGAATCTTCCCCTCCATCTCTAGCTGGATTCAGTTTTGGAAACTATGGGTGAGGCTATAGGGGATTTCCAAATGGTGGATTAAGACTCCTTTGAAATTTTTAAGACTACTTATGCTCGTATTCTAGTGGAGGTTGATGTTTCTAAGGGTCTCCCTGAGCAGATTGCTTTGGATTCTCCTTTGGGCTCTTGGATTCAAAATATGGATTATGAGAATATTTCATTCAGATGTAGGAAGTGTCACAAGACTGGGCATCTTGTTGTGCAATGCTTATCTAATAAGATTAAATCAAAGAAATTGCCCTCTTGGTGGGTGGGGGCCTTTGACCACCACTATACAATTCAGAAAGCCTCTAAGGAAGGGGGCTCAAGTTTGAGCCCGACTCAGAATGATCATGCTTTGGTTGGACCTTCAGTTGATGCTTCAGCTACTTCTGAAGGTATCTTTGATGTTGCTGGTGATGGCTCTGACTCATGATGTTGTTGTTGTCCCTTCTGGCATTGTTTCTACTACCCATGTCCAAACTGTTGATGTTGCCCATGTCCAGTCTGCTGGTGTTGTCTCTGGTTCAGAGGCCTTGTCCACATACGCTACTGGTTTTATTGCTGTCTTTGGTCCAGCTGCTGCCTTGTGTGCTAGAGTTGTGAGCTCTTCTGTGACCTACCCTTTAGTGGGCTTGTCTAGCTCTTCAATGGATTGGTAAAAGGATGCTGGTAAGGTGGAGGATGGTTGGACAACAGTGAAGGGAAAAAAATTTAAACCTTCCACTCCTTCTTTTGACATGAACTTATGTTCACATAAGGATGGGCAAAAATGTAAATCTTCACTGCCCTCTGTTGTTTTAGGTGTGGGCTTTTGTCCACTTGGTAGGAACTCTGGTTTGTTCCTTTGGTTTGTTTGGTGGGGCACCATAGTTGTTTTGGTCTTTAATTGCCATATCTATTTATGATCTTGTATAAGGTTTCAGGTCCTTTCAAAACCTGATTTTACGTAATCAAAACAATGCCAATACAGTTCTAATGAAGTACAATTTCTACCTCAATCATAGAATACAAACATCCTCTACCTTTTTATTTTCTTTGCGCGCGCACACACACACACACACACACACACACACACACACTCCACAATCACAAATGATTGCCCATTTATACATATTACAATGGGTAGTCCACAACAAGGTCAACTAAGACCTATAAGAACAAATTATATAAACATTATACTAAAACTATAATGTGATCCAAATTAAGTCAACCAAGACTTAGATAAGAGCCATAAATTAATCCTCGAACACATAATAGCTTCACTAAATCTGCACCAAGAATCACAACATGTTACTTCACCAAGTTGGCTAGGACCTAAATGAAGAAACACCAACACACTAGCAAATCACCAAATGTGATCACCACGATCGATGTGTACCATCAACATGGTCATAACATGATCCAAGAATATCAACAAGAAGCAAGAGTAGCCTCTTGAACCATCGCATCAACTTAGTCTCAAAATTAAAACACATCTCTGTACTGATCATCAACAATACTGAACATCGAACTCTGTCACACTAAAAAGATAACTTGTCAAACTTTGAATCATGAACAACACCAGTTGAGAAAACAAAAATGAATCCCAACATTACCACCATCTTCACACCAACTGAATCAACCAATACAATCCATACCGAAGCATAAACTCAATCTTTGACACTTCTTGAACAACTAGGACATTGAAATACAAGTAATTGATAAATCAATCATAGCTCACTCAAACTATTATGCAAACCTCTATAGGTTGACCATAAAATATCGCCATTACCTATTCCTCCATGACATTTTGTTCAAATGGAAATTGAGAAAGGAAATTAAAATTTGATGCTAAATTCTCCCTAATTGCCTTACTTTGATACCACAAATAAACTTGCAAAAAGAGAACAAAAGATGCAAATCATTAAACAAAAGATACGTGCTACATTATTTTCATTCAGATACATCACACATTTATAAGATTCACATGTCTTTTTTTATTGGAAACTTTCCAAAGAACTCTCCTAAATATATTAAGTTGTTTTAACAACTCAACATAAACACATCCATACCGCTTAAATATATTTAGAAACTACCAACCTAACAATAAATATTATATGCATCCTATGATGCTATATTTCTAACACAAATACCTACAAATTAGCAGACATGGATGGTATGCCTCTCAACAATCCCATTTATGTTATGCACCTATGTAGATAATATACTTAATCTTGTTTCTCTCTCCTATACTAAATGGTATGCTAACATTTTCATCTTTAAAGCATGATTTGTTAGATATTTAGATTCTCTTTCTATTTAGTGTACATTACTTTATCGATGACAAACTTTTTCGTTGTCTTGGTTTCATTTGGTAGTTTGTGTTAGGCCCAAAGAAGACAAGCACAAGTAAGAGGGGGGGGGGACTAGTTGCAAAAAACTTAAAAGCTTTAACACACTTAATCCAATTAATGATCTAAATGATAAACAACAATGCAAGATCCACAACACATAACACAAAACACCAAATTTCATCTCTAGGAAACCTGGTTAAGGGAAAACCTCGATGGGAGTCAAACCCACTAGATAGATGTACTCTACTAAAAGTTCTTGTTGGTTAAAAGAAAATAAAAATAAGATAGGAATGCACATGCATTCACAGGCCCACTACTTAGAGCTCATTGCTCACAATACAATACAATGATCTAGCCCTCAATCGGGTTCACTGATCAATCTTTGATTACAATTCACAAAGGTGGAAAAATTGTCCAATATAACTGAACTGACTCACAACATCAACAATGCCAATACAGTTCTAATGAAGTATAATTTTTGCCTCAATCACATAATATAAACATCCCCTACCTTTTTATTTTCTATGCACACACACACACACTCCACAATCACAAATGATTGCCCATTTATACATATTACAATGGATAGTCCACAACAAGGTCAGCTAAGACCTATAAGAATGAATTATATAAACATTATACTCAAACTATAGTGTGATCCAAATTAAGTCAACCAAGACTTAGATAGGTCCCAGAACTTCATCCTCGAACGTGCAATAGCTTCACCAAATCTACACCAAGAGTCGCAACACATTACTTCACCAAGTCAGCTAGGACCTAAATGAAGAAATGCCAACACACTAGCAAATCACCAAATGTGATCACCACAATCAATGTGATCCATCAAAATGGTCATAACACGATCCAATAATATCAACAAGAAGCAAGAGTATCCTCTTGAACCATCGCATCAACTGAGTCTCAAAATCCAAACACATCTTTGTACTGATCATCAACAATACTGAACACCAAACTCTGTCACACTAAAAAGATAACTTGTCAAACTTTGAATCATGAACAACACCAATTGAGAAAACAACAATGAATCCCAACATTGCCACCAGCTTCACACCAACTAAATCAACCAATACAATCCATACCGAAGCAGAAACTCAATCTCTGACACTTCTTGAACAACTAGGACATTGAAATACAAGTAATTGATAAATCAATCATAGCTCACTCAAACTGTTATGTGAACCTCTATAGGTTGACCATAATCAACTACAGACATATCTGGAACATCATCTAGAATCACAACAAAAGATCCTCAACATATGACCTGGACAACTAAAATCATTTTCTCTAAACAAACTAAGCACATTATCTGCAACAACAATAGTATGTTGACATCAATGACAAAACACTAATGTCAACACAGATACATAAGGTCTAATCAATAATCTATGACATGCTCAACAATCTTCCCCTTTGGCATTGATGGCAACATATGAAGTGAAAAATTGATCAATGCACAAAGACATCAATATATCCACCTAATCACTCTAAAAAATCCAGCTTCAAACATCTGAGCACAATCTCTCCCTAACACAATCTTTCCTAATTTTCTTGTTTTTCACACAATCTCTCCCTCTTTGACATCAATGGCAAAGAGCCAAAGATATCAAAAGAACTTAACTCGCCTCAAAAGGCATAATAGCTAACTATTTTTCATCATCGTATTCATAAGACTACTCCCCCTAAGGAGAAGTCCCCAAATTCATCAATCTGGAGAAAGATATTTTGATAAATTCTGGATTGATGCTAAGGATAGTATCAGTGCAAAAATTTATCAAAATATCATTCTCTGGATTGATGAATTTGGGGACTTCTCCTTAGGGGGAGTTGTCTTATGAATAGGATGATGAAAAATAGTTACCTAGTATGCCTTTTGAGGTGAGTTCAATTCTTTTGATATCTTTGGCCCTTTGTCTTTGATGTCAAAGGGGTAGAGATTGTGTGAAAAATAGGAAAATAAAGAAAGATTGTGCTAGGGAGAGATTGTGTTGAGAGGTTTGAAGCTAGATTTTCAAAGTGACCAGGTGAATATATTGATGTCTTTGTGCATTGATCATTTTTTCACTTGATATGTTGCCATCAATGAAAAAACACTAATGTCGACAAACATAAACAAGGTCTAATCAACAATCTTTGACATGCTCAACAATTTCTTATTCATAGATTAATAAATTATGCTCTTATGTTAGCATATAGTTCAACATTTCATTTGCCATGTTAGTTAAATCATGTTGTATTTGGTTAGAAAACCATTTTGCTAGATCACATTGACTTTTAGCTTAAACATGAGTACATTACATCATCACTTGTTGCATTTAGTTAAACACTTGTCATAAGTTAGTTTAATCAAATCACACATGTATCAATTTAATCATTGTAGCATTTATTAAGCAATCTCATTTAAGTTGTTTAACCAATCACAAGTGCATTAAATTTGACATGTTCATCATTATGTTTTACTTAGATCTTTGTCACATTCTAACAAAGGAATATAAGACATTATTTTGCATTAAATCACAATTGACATCTATGTAAAGTATGTCAAAAACATGATTATCAACACACATGCGCAAACACACATACACACATAGACGAGTACACACACATAAACTCACAAACACATGTGCGCACGCACACACACTGATGTGCACTGCACATGTGCACACACAAGTGCATGCACACACACACACATCAATTATGGATACGACATATGCAAAAAAATCATCACTGAAACAAAATGTGGTGTACAATCCTAATACATCTCATCACCTTATGTAGGTCCAACAAAATAATAAAGATGACTCTACTCATCCCCTCATGGTTAGAATCCATTAACTCAACCTCCTTGTTCATCATTATCGACTTTCAAGTGTTTTAAACAATCTACCACATTGTTTTCTTGTTATTGTAGCAACCTTTACATGCTCGACATTTTTTTACGACATTGTTGCAACCCTTGATATGTTGAACACTAATTGTGTAATATAATTGTAACATTCTAAGGCTTTAATATCATTGTCCCATGACATTGGCAACCTAATAATACACTTGAAACCAATCAAATTATATAAGGTTTAATTATCATTGTCCTATCATATTAGCAACCTAGTAATACTCTTGAAACTCATCAAATTATATAGTTAACCCTACACACTCTAGACATCCATTATCTTACCAAAGTTGTAACTTTTTATAAGATTTACAACTCATTGTCTACTCATTATTACAATCCTCTACATGTTGCTCATGTATCATTCATATATTTTTAAATTACACATTCATATAAGAAAAATAATAAAATGACAACCTTTAATACATTAGAAAACATCGTTGCCCATTTTTTAAACACTATAAACATTTCAAGGCCACATTTCAAAATAATTCAACAATTATGTAAGCTATCCCATTCGACAATAAACATTTCAAATAAAACAAATGAACTCAACTCAAAACATTAGAAAATTTGAAGTATTCCAAATTAGTTATTATTTGACTTTATTTACTAATCCAAGTAATAAATTAAGATTAATTGTCATAAAATTATTACTTACTAATTTTTATTTTTATATTTATTAACTTTGATGCACTTTTAACAAACATGTTTTCTTCTATGTAATAATAGGTAACAAATGTCTATTATAATGATATTATTTATATTTTTAATATTAAATTATTTAACAGAGTCTAATATTATCCATTTTAGAATATAATTTTAATATTACTAAATATTAATAATATTTATTTATTATGTTTACCATTATTTTGTCTTATAATTAAAAAATCTATACTATAATAAATTTGTTCTCCAACAGTTTATATTAACACATTCTTTTTTTAAGTATAATATCTCAATTGATTTAAATAAGCATTTACACTTTTTTTAATTTGAAACTTTTAGCATAATGCTGAGTTTGTCAATGTTTATATTAACACATTCTTTTTTAATTTTAAACTTTTAGCATAGTGCTGAATTTGTCAATATTTAAATTCTTTCTTAAATTTGTTCAAACCACGAGTATTGTTTTGTCATATCACTGATTTCACATGTGAATATTATTTAGTCATATCACCGATTTCAAGAATACCTTTTGAAGAGGTACCAACTTGAATCAAATCCATGAAGACCGACAAATACAGTGCAGGGAAGTACTTTAGGGAGAAAGTGAGCTTCAAATATCTTATGAACTAAATACAAATACATTATAGGCGCTTTACTTTTAAAAGAGAATTTATTTGTAATTAATCTTTTACAAGAAGTAATTCAATGTACAATGAATCTCACATGTGCAACTTTAACTTTTCCTACTTTGCCTTAGTGGGCAATTCTCTTTGGCCCAACCAATTTGTCATGCGTGTTCAACATTATAGAGTTTATTCGTAATTTATCTTTTACAAGAAGTGATTTGTATAGAGAATCTTAAATGTGCATTTTAGATTTTCCTACTTTGCCACTGTAGGCAATACTCTTTGGGCCGACCAATTTGTCATGCATGTTCAACATTATAGAATTTTCTACAAGTTGCAACTGTACTTGTTCAAATTCTCACGTCGGCATCCGTTGGTTAATCAACTGAACATTCCCAAAGTCTTGGAGATTCTGCACATTTCTTAGAAAATTTGTAGGAATTCAAAAATGGAGTGTGAATCAGAGTAGACAAGTTTCTTCGAAGTAAAATCTACAAAAGCTTCTTACTGGAATAACATACTGAAGATAGGGATTCTACCATCTGGGTTGGGTTCAAGTCGGATTATAGCAACCTTCAGGAATTCAAAACCATCTGGTTATTGCAAATTTCATTTGGGTTCTCTTTCACATTATAAGTCATCAACTCCTTTGAAAAACATGAAACGTTGTTGTCCATTGCTTAATACAAATGGCATATTACACAGTGCAACAACCTGACTGTCGATCAAAGCTATATCAAATGACATGGCTTAGGAGATTGATGTAGAGGAAGGAGTGCCTACAAGAGATTTTGATGCTTCAGGGAAGTTCTTCACTACTGTAGGATTAATAATAGGGACTGCGGTTGGGCTAGGAATATTGGGTTTGCCTGCAGCAACACTAAATGCTGGTACCCTACCATCAACTATGACCATTTTGGGCTCATGGGTGTATGTTATTTCATCTATCTTGCTTGTTGCAGAGCTTTCTTGTGCTGTTATGGAAGACAAAGGACTGGAAGATGTGAGTTTTATTAGCTTAGCAATGCATACACTGGGAGACAATATGGGAGTTCTTGTTGCGGTTGTTTATGCAATTTTGAACTATGCTCTTTTGGTTGCTTCCATTGCTGGCCTAGGTTCTCTTGTTCAGACATGGATGCCCTTTCTATCCTCATTCGTGGCTTGTGTTTTTTTTCCTGTCATAATTGGTGGAATTGTAGTATAAACATTATACTAAAACTATAATGTGATCTAAATCAAGTCAGCCAAGACTTAGATAGGACCCAAAACTTCATCTTCGAACACACAATAGGTTCACCAAATCCACACCAAGAATCGCAACACATTACTTCACCAAGTCGGCTAGGACCTAAATGAAGAAACACCAACACACTAGCAAATCTCCAAATGCGATCACCACAATCAATGTGAACCATCAACACAATCATAATATAATCCAAGAATATCAGCAAGAAGCAAGAGTAGCTTCTTGAACCATCGCATCAACTCGGTCTCAAAATCCAAACACGTCTCTGTATTGATCATCAACAATATTGAACACCAAAATCTGACACACTAAAAAGATAACTTGTTGAACTCCGAATCATGAACAACATCGGTTGAGAAAACAACAATGAATCCAAAATTACCACCAGCTTCGCACCAACTGAATCAACCAATACGATCCATACCAAAGAAGAACCTCAATCTCTGACACTTCTTGAACAATTAGGACACTAAAATACAAGTAATTGATAAATCAATCATAGCTCACTCAAACTGTTATGTGATGTAACACCTCAAAAAACTAAAAACTAAAAGATAAAACCAATGAAGAATCAACCATAAACAAAACCACATAGAACCATAGTAATAATTTTTTTTTTAGAATTACAAATTGGAACATATAAACATAGTAACTACTTCTAAGAGCTTTATAGTTTTCAACTGAATTACATCAGAGTAATAAGAATACTCTTTATTCAAAGACTTAATTTCAAATACAAAATTTCCTTCTCAGCCAATCCTATACATTCTACGAATAGTTCTGATAACTAATAACCAAGAAATGATCTGTTTCCCATAAATCTTAACAGCTGCTAACCACTATCCCATACTCATTGATTTATCCATCTAAAACCTGAAAATCAAGAATAAACGCAAGCACAATTGCAAACAGGGCTTAGTCATATTAATTAAGATAACAAATCATCTCCAGAATTCTGCAACCATAAAAGTCAGTATAACATAACAACTATGCAGATTAAATACAGATGTTATTGAAATCTAATAACATAATTCCATTCTTGTAACACCAAAATCAGCAAGCACTGTATCTCTTTCTAACAGAAATAAACTCACAAAGAAAATGACAAGGTAATGATCCAATAGTTCATGGGTGTCCACATAAGGACCTACGCTATGTATCCGTAAGGAAACCTCGTAGTAATCCATTATGTCTGATGAAACCATAATGTTTTATCTTGTTAATTGAAACCCATATCCCTTGAATTTATAATTATCACTTAATTAAACAACTGACAGAAATTCTTTCCCATAAGGATATAGACTAGTGTCAGTCGCAACTGACAGAAATTCTATCACCACAAGGTACTAGACTAGTGTCAGCCCCCCAATCTAAGGATCACACTTGCATTATCTTAAAACACTTGATCTAGCAATTAATGATTGAAATGAAATAAACTACATTACACAATTTCAACTAACACTCCATTTCTATTGCATCAATTATAAAATTGAAACAGCAATCAGAAATCCATTTAGATCCATGTTTCCATTTTCCATATAACGTACATACTTAAACATGATGTTTCCTAAAAGAAGAAAAGATCACAATACTTTCTCCATCACAAACCCAATCAAATAATAACCTCCACATTAACTTAGCATTATATCTGAAACTATACAATAAAAATGTCCATATTGAAATCACGATTCCATTGGATAGAAAAGAACTAAAATAATCATATATCAATTGAATCAACACAACACCCATCACATTTAACAAACATACAAGCTTGCCATAAACCAATTAATTATAAACCAATTTGCTATACATCCTGCTCTGTTAATTATAAGTTCATACTTTTATATACATGTCGGCGTATGTACATGTATACACCACGGCTTGTGTATACATATACATATTCCAGCAGGTATATAATTATATAGACTTGTAAATAATAGTTCAGAATGATTAACAAAACATTCATAATTATTTACTAAACAAAGGTTCAAAACAAAATTCTAATTCTAAATCGTAACTCATCATTCACAAAATTCAAGTCCATAAATACACATTGGAAAACCATAATAGTCATCTCAGTCCTAACAAAAACACATCTACTTTATAATACTACTGAATCTGCCGATTACATAAAAGGAATAACAGAATAATAAGAACCGTCATCTACATTTAAAAATCAAAGTGGACTTCCTTAATGACTGAAAAAGATATTAATTGACTTTCCTATATATTCCTTGCATTTCCTAATGTCAAAACAAACTATATTTCACACTTGTAATTATTTCTATAAAATCATCTAGCTCGCAGTCAAGATTTGGTACAGCAAAATACCTACATTTTCACTGTTGACTGAACCAAAACAGTGACAAACACCCAAAAGACATAACACATATTCAGATAGCTAAAGGAGTAAACTCAAGAATACCTTAAATGACACCTATGATGCAAGAGTATAAGTACACAATACAACAGGTTCAGGTAAAACTATGAGCTACCACTAATCTCTACTCTACGGTACAAATCTATAAAACATCAATACCAGATTCGTATTAAAACAATGGTAAAAATACCTGATTTCACCTTATGACCAATGAATCTTACATGTTGTAAACATTTTTATTGCTACAATGTTCCTAACAACAAGAATCAGTACAAGAATACCTTTCAAAGAAACTTATTTACAAAACTCATTCTGGGTTTCAAACTGAATTATAAGCCGATACTCATCCCCGAATATCTCCTTAATACTAAACATTAAAAGGTAGACATCGAAACAAAAAGCACTATGGTATAACCATATTCATAGCAACAAACTATTTCCCCATAGTTCACCACAAGCTTAAAGAAAACACTGCCAAACTTCATACTCAGATTCAAAGAAAACCCATCAACACAATATGCTCGAAAATAGCATAATAAGAACATATATTTAATACCACACAAAACCGATCTCCTACTTCCTCAACTTAAAAACAAACATCAAGAGTGAAACAGTCGTTCATTTCAAATTCCTCTGCTAATCATAACATCTATTAACTTTAATAAGCTTCTTAATCCATCCAAGAAGAAACTGGTTCATGACCGAGCTCACAAAGAATACAATCACAAAGACCTTACATTCATCAACTATCTAACAACGACATTTAAACATTCTAATATTTCATTTGCAGAAAATAATGGAAACAGAGGATAAGGTGAGAGAATGCCCCTGCCTGGTATTTGTGTGGGGAGGTATTCAAAAACTGAAGTATGCCAATGCTAGCTCCTGCCTGGTGAGCTTCACAGTCAAACCCTTATCTCAACCACGAAGATCTCTTTCCACTAACTAACCAAGTGTCGTGCAAAAGAGCCCACAACGCAAATACAGAGATGACAGTATATGAAACACAAAACTTCCCAAATGACCACGAACAGAAGGGTAAAACTTGCCGTGAAAACCCCTTTCCATCCCAAGCATCTTATCATATAAAATATAACAGGAAGACAAGTCCATTACTAACTGTTTACCCAAACTGTCGCAGCAATGCATGGTGAAAGATGGAGTCATTGTTCAACTACAACTTCTTCACCAGAGCTAATGACGGACATCAAAACACAAAGATGAATTACATCAATGAGTTCATTCAATTCGAGCTTATCTCTTTCAGCAAACACAATACATTCCCTGCCATATGTCCATCAACGTACAATCCCATAACCCAAAAATAGCTTAAACCCCACTAACTCCACTATGCGATGAATGTGCAATTAAACCCTGCCGTGTGATAAGTCATGTCTTCGAGCTAGGTCACAAATAGGAAGACTTAGGGATAGATTAAATATATCTAGGTTGGATAACATTTGTCGATCTTAGGTTAAAAAAAACTAGCTTAAGCATCATTGATAACAACACATTAACAATTCCAAACTACTAACACTAACCAAACTAACCTCCTTCTAACATAAAAAATAGGGTATGCTAACTTAGATAATTCTTTTAGTTTTAGCAAAAGAAATACCACATAATTTCTAAAACAATCAATCATTTATATATATATATATATATATATATATATA
Source organism: Chamaecyparis obtusa (assembly GCA_027943335.1). Taxonomy (NCBI): domain Eukaryota; kingdom Viridiplantae; phylum Streptophyta; class Pinopsida; order Cupressales; family Cupressaceae; genus Chamaecyparis; species Chamaecyparis obtusa. The sequence goes on along the minus strand of BSBK01007666.1, from coordinate 139,427 downwards.
TATATATATATATATATATATATACATTTTTTTATTTTGAACTCAAAATTTGATTAAAATTAAGTAACAACAATCTCTATTTACTGTCTGCAACATCAAGATACATTTATCCATAATAATAAATCCAATTTTAATTATGTTTAACATATTATTTAGAATTCCAAAACAATGAACCAATTATAAGACAATTGACTAACCGTTTTAGTTGTACTTATTTCCACAATTATGCCAATACTCGAATCTCTAACTGAACTATCCAGTACCATTAATTCAAAAGTCAGTCTATACCAATTCTTACATAAGAAAATCTCATTAAGCTATAGAATAAACATAATTTTCTGAGTGTCTGGCAGAACCAAAATACCTATTATAGAGATAAACATATTTATTCCAAACAAAAAGGTTCAAATGAACGAAGTCAGAGTTCAAACTCATAGAAGTCTAACAGAAATATTGTTCCAGATAAAACGATGCTAATCAAACCAGAAATCCAACCATAACATAAAATTGAAAAGTAAAGCCTGAGACTGTCAGGGGCATGACACCTCTGTAGGTTGACCATAATCAACTAAAGACATATTTGGAACATCATCTAGAATCACAACAAAAGATCCTCAACATATGACACATGAACAACTGAAATCATCTTCTCTAAACAAACTAGGCACACTATCTGCAACAACAATAGTATGTTGACATCAATGAAAAAACACTAATGTCAGCACACATACACAAGGTCTAATTAAGCAACAATCTCTGACATGCTCAAAAATCTTCCCCTTTGACATTGATGGCAACATATGAAGTGAAAAATTGATCAATGCACAAAGACATCAATATATCCACCCAATCACTTTGAAAATGGACAGCTTCAAACCTCTCAACACAATCTCTCCCTAACACAATCTTTCTTGATTTTCATGTTTTTCACACAATCTCTCCCCCTTTGACATCAATGGCAAAGGGTCAAAGAACTGAACTCACCTCAAAAGAAATAATAGGTAACTATTTTTCATCATCCTATTCATAAGATTGTTCCCCCTAAGGAAAAGTCCCCAAATTCACCAAATCCAGAGAATGATATTCTGATGAATTTTTGGACTTATATTGATCATGTGGATATATTGATGTCTTTGTGCATTGATCAATTTTTAACTTCATATGTTGCCATCAATGACAAAACACTAATGTTGGCAAACATAAACAAGGTCTAATCAACAATCTTTGACATGCTCAACAATTTCTTAATTGTAGATTAAGAAATTATGTTCTTATGTTAGCATTTAGTTCAACATTACATGTGCCATGTTAGTTAAATCGGGTTGTATTTGGTTAGAAAACCATTTTGCTAGATCACATTGACTTTTAGCTTAAACATGAGTACATTACATCATCACTTGTTGCATTTAGTTAAACACTTATCATAAGTTTTTTAATCAAATCACACATGTATCAATTTAATCATTGTGGCATTTATTAAGCAATCTCATTTAAGTTGTTTAACCCATCACAAGTGCATTAAATTTGACATACATGTTCATCATTATGTTTAACTTAGATCTTTGTAGAATTCAATCAAAGGAATATAAGACATTGTTATGCATTAAATCACATTTGACATCTATGTAAAGCATGCCAAAAACATGATTATCATCACACATTTACACACATAGACGAGTACACACACATAAATACATAAACACACAAACACATACATAAACACACAAACACATACATAAACACACAAACACATGGACACACACTCACACATGCGCACACACACCATCACATACACAAACATCAATTCTGGATACAACATATGCAACAAAATCATCACTGGAACAAAATATGGTGTACAATCCTAATACATCTCATCACCTTATGCAGGTCCAACAAAACAATAAAGATGACTCTACTCATCCCCTCATGGTTAGAATCCATTAACTCAACCTCCTTGTTCATCATTATCGACCTTCAAATGTTTTAAACAATCTGCCACATAGTTTTCTTGTTATTGTAGCAACCTTTACATGCTCGACATTTTTTTACGATATTGTTGTAACCCTCAATATGTTGAACACTAGGTGTGTAATACAATTGTAACATTCTAAGGCTTTAATATCATTTTCCCATGACATTGACATCCTAATAATACACTTGAAACTAATCAAATTATATAAGGTTTAATTATCATTGTCCTATCACATTGGCAACCTAGTAATACTCTTGAAACTCATCAAATTATATAGTTAACCCTATATATTCTAGGCACCCATTATTTTACCAAAGTTGCAACTATTTTTAAGATTTACAACTCATTGTTATTATCCTCTACATGTTGCTCAGGTATCATTCATATATTTTTAAATTACACATTCATATAAAAATAATAATAATATGACAACTTTTAATACATTAGAAAACATTGTTGCCCATTTTTTAAACACTAGAAACATTTCAAGGCCACATTTCAAAATAATTCAACAATTATGTAAGCAATCCCATTCAACAATAAACATTTCAAGTAAAACAAATGAACTCAACTCGAAACATTAGAAAAATTGACAGCGACAAGAAGCAATGTTCCAAATCATTTATTATTTATTTACTAATCCAAGTAATAAATTAAGATTAATTGTCATAAAATTATTACTTACTAATTTTTATTTTTATATTTATTAACTTTTATGCATTTTTAGAGACACGTTTTCTTTTATGTAATAATAGATAACAAATATCTACTATAGTGATATTATTTATATTTCTTAATATAATAAAGATAATTATTTTCAATTTAAAAATATATTTTTACTATTAAATTATTTAACAAAGTCTAATTTTATCAATTTTAGAATATCATTTTAATATTATTAAATATTAATAATATTTATTTATTATGTTTACCATTATTTTCTTATAATTAAAAAATCTATACTATATAAATTTGTTCTCCAAGAGTTTATATTAACACATTCTTTTTTAAAATATGATATCTGAATTGATATAAATAATCATTTACAAGTTTTTAATTTTAAACTTTTAGCATAGTGCTGAATTTGTCAATGTTTATATTAACACATTCTTTTTCAAAGAAAACTATGTCAACATTTAATAATCAGTACAAAACTTCAAAATATCTCAATTGATATAATTTACTTTTTTAATTTTAAACTTTTAGCATAGTGCTGAATTTGTCAATATTTAAGTACTTTCTTAAATTTGTTCAAACCACGGGAATTATTTTGTCATATCACATGTGAATATTATTTAGTCAAATCCATGAAGACAGACAAATACAGTGTAGGGAAGTACTTTAAGAAGAAAGTGAGCTTCAAATATCTTATGAACTAAAGACAAATACATTATAGGTGCTTTACTTTTATAAGAGAATTTGTTTGTAATTAATCTTTTACAAGAAGTAATTCAATGTACAATGAATCTCACATGTACAACTTTAACTTTTCCTACTTTGCCTCTGTCGGCAATTCTCTTTGACCCAACCAATTTGGCATGCATGTTCAGGATTATAGAATTTATTTGTAATTTATCTTTTACAAGAAGTGATTTTTACAGAGAATCTTAAATGTGCATTTTAGATTTTCCTACTTTGCCACTGTAGGCAATACTTTTTGGGCCGACCAATTTGTCATGCATGTTCAGCATTACAGAATTTTCTACAAGTTGCAACTGTACTTGTTCAAATTCTCACGTGGGCATCTGTTGGTTAATCAACTGAATATTCCCGAAGTCTTGGAGATTCTGCACGGTTCTTAGAAAATTTGTAGGAATTAAAAAATGGAGTGTGAATCAGAGTAGACAAATTTCTTCCAAGTAAACTCTGCAAAAGCTTCTTACTGGAATAACATGCTGAGGACAGGGATTCTACCATCTGGGTTGGGTTGAAGTCGGGTTGTGGCAACCTTCAGGAATTCAAAACCATCTGGTTATTGCAGATTTCGTTTGGGTTCTCTTTCACATTATTTGTCATCAACTCCTTTGAACAGCAGGAAACGCCGTTGTCCATTGCTTAATACAAATGGCATATTAAACAATGCAACAACCCAACTGTCGATTAAAGCTATATCAAATGACATGGCTTTGGAGATTGATGTAGAGGGAGGAGTGCCTACAAGAGATTTCGGCGCTTCAGGGAAGTTCTTCACTGCAGTAGGATTAATAATAGGGACTGCGGTTGGGCCAGGAATATTGGGTTTGCCTGCAGCAACACTAAATGCTGGTACCCTGCCATCAACTATGACCATTTTGGGCTCATGGGTGTATGTTATTTCATCTATCTTGCTTGTTGCAGAGCTTTCTTGTGCTGTTATGGAAGACAAAGGACTGGAAGAGGTGAGTTTTACTGGCTTAGCAATGCATACACTGGGAGACAATATGGGAGTTCTTGTTGCGGTCGTTTATGCAATTTTGAACTATGCTCTTTTGGTTGCTTGCATTGCTGGCCTGGGTTCTCTTGTTCAAACATGGATGCCCTTTTTATCCTCTTTCGTGGCTTGTGCTTTTTTTCCTGTCATAGTTGGTGGAATTGTAGTATTTACATCTTTTAATTTAAATGATCGAGTGAACAAAGTTTTGTGTGTTCTTATGGTCGCATCCATTTCTGCACTTGTGGGAGTGGTGGTATTTGTAAAGAGGCACTGTATATGGGATTCTTTGAACCATGCGGTATGGGCTCCAGGTGTGCTTTTGCCTGCTGTCCCGCTAACTGTGCTCACACTGGGGTTTCATGTGATAACTCCTTTCATATGTAAGATTGTAGGAAGAAAGCCTCAGGATGCCCTTAAGGCTATTAGCTGTGGCGGGGTTGTGCCTCTTGCAATGGTTTTGTTATGGAATGCAGTTGTTTTAGGCCTTGCTCAGTCAAGCATCTATTCCAGTGCATTGGATCCAATAAAACTTTTGCTGTCTCTGAGTTCCTCTGCTGGACCTGCAGTGCAAGCATTTGCCTTTTCGGCCCTCACAACAACACTGATTAGTTATGCCCTCAGTTTTCCTAAACAATTGTATGATACGCTATGCTTTACAAGGCATCCAATTTTTAGCCTTCGCCATATATTGTTTTGCGCCCTTCTTATGCTTGACATTTTACTCATGCAATGAGTTTTATGTTTGTGTTTGAAAGCCACAATACTCACAAAAGAGAAAATAAATTTGTTCAGTCGTGACAAGCAAATCATTTTCTTTGCCTCGGAAAAAGGGAGCCACTATTAATGGTCTTCTATTTTTGGGTCTTGAAAAAAAAGTATTCTTAATAAATCAAACGGATCATCTAGTGCCATTCAGATGATGTATGCTAAAGGAAAATTGACAACCATTCAACATTCTCTTTCTTGTTCAAAAAGAGGAGGCTTTCAATATTTTGGTGTCCTTGCAATCAAACATCCTTGATTAAACAAGATGAAGTTGCAAGTAGCTCAAAGCGAACTTACCATAATTGTCTAATATCAGAATCTAGATTTCCGGTACTACAGAGAAAAAGTTTCATAGAAATAAGTTCAAAGTTGATGGTGTGGGAAAAACCAGGCTTTCTGTAGATTTAGGGCCAAGGCTTTTATTGCTTATTGACAAGGGTTTGAGATGCCAACCACTTAAAAATTTGTCCAAGTTATGGAGAAACATCACGCACACTCCTCAAGCCATTCGCATAAACATCTTTCCTAGATGCTAAGAGAAAGTCCACCCAACTTATTGACTAAGTGAATCTGTTTTGATTAAGCCTGCTTAACCGGGCCTTCAGAGATGTCCATAATTCATTGATTTTAAAGATTGAATATGGTCAAACAGTTGTTAAAATAATAAATTACAATATAATTGATCAGGGTTTAAGTGACTTTGTTAAGAATTGACTTGTTAGAGGGGTCAGGTAATAAAATCTAATTGAAAATTGCCTATATTTAAATCCCATCATGGCCTAGTTTATTTTCAATTCACCCTATCACCATGCTGTTTAAATTAGTAAGTTCTTGACGGTATTGTATAAACTATCTATCAGGAGCTACCTGCTAAAATATGTTTGCACACATTTTTAATTAAATTTTCGGTTCTTTATTGAAACCTAAACCTTAAACATTAACCTTGAAAGGCTATAGTGTAGCTTGAAACCAGGTTCAATATTTGACATCATATGAGGAAAGTATGCAGGAGCGCAGGTATGATTCATATGGTAAAGTCTAAAGTCTGAAATGGCCATGGAACCAAATCCCAGATATTTTTACATTCCACCAAAATGCTCTTTCTTAGTGAAGGTGTGTTGATAGAAACAATACAATCAGTAAAATCCATGCAAGACAGGAATCCAATTCTTCATTTTAATGAAGATTGCTCATCCTTGAACTAAATATTGATCTGCTGCAGAGAGGATAAGCGTAATTGTCACCGTAGGAAGTAGACAGAAAATAACAATTAAATGGGTCTGCAATCTTTACAAGAGTTTGAATACAAGGCCAAAAATTGATAATTAACATAGTTTCTGAAGGGCACTTTCTTTTCTATCCAGCGTCATTGTATTCTCTTTCTTGAAACAAAGCATTTCATTCATTTTGTTTTTTAATTATATCTCATCAGGCATGTCTAATGTGATTGGTTTCCGTTGATTTGATTTTATGCTCTATTTGACCCACCTCATTGACTCCTTTAAATTTGTTTCTATCTATTTTGTTTTTACATTAGATCCTATCAAAACATAATCATGTCCCTTGTTCATTGATATGAAGTATGGTTTTTATTAGATTAGCAGCCCTGAGCCCATTTACAACAAGAGCAGCAAGACTAAAAAACAGCCATCAAAGAACAAAGTATTGAACAGTCAAGGAGACACCATAAACTAAACAATATTGACACTAACCATGCTAAACCTGCAAGGCTATCCAGATAATGACCATATAAATCCTACTTGCAGAAATTAAAAAACTTTAACCAAAACATTTGACTAATATACTTAACCATAGGCAAAATACAAGTGTCTTTAGAGATAAACATTAAACTACTAAAAAATTCATGAACTGAAAGCCTCCAGGGTACGCATACCCAAAACTTAAAAACAGAAGACAATGGACTAATTAACTAATATTATTAGGGACAGCAATGAGGTCCCAGTTCTCCTCGAGGTCCTCCAGAGCCTCCTTCTAGTTGCCCGTCTGCACAGTCTAAAGACTCTGACCTTTCACTCCTTTGTTACTGTCATTCTTCTTGAGCTATTTTTTTATTTTTGATCTTCCAGTAGACATGCCCATCACTGCTCTATTCATTGTTCCCTCAGTAATTTTATGAGGGAAAGGATAGCTTCCTCCATTTCCTTGCTTTTTTCAGCCATCCTATTTTCCAGCAAATTCACCTTCTCATTAAGCTCCAATATAGTTTCCTCGTTGTTCTCTCCGTCCTCTTCATTCTTTTGAGTCTCATGCATGGAATCCCCCTCCTCCTGACATATGTCCATTTGTTCGTGATCAAAACCCTCATTTTTTAGGTTCCCTTCTGTATCCTCAGAATCAATGTTATCCTTCCGAAAATTGACCTCCTCCTCGTCTTGTTCCTCCTCCACTTCGTAGACCTCATCTTCACTATGTTCCTTTACAACAAAATCCTCTTTTCCTTGAGAAGACTCATTATTTTTGTCCTTAAAAACAATATTTTTACAATTAATTTGTGGGGCCAAGGCAGCCTCAACCTGCCTAGCAGATTTTCAACCCCCCAAATAGGACCTCACACATTCTTTCTTAGGCTCCTTTTGTTTTTGTTGCTTTTCCTCTTCAACATCTTCCACAATAGTAATGGCGACACCCTTATTGTGGGAATCTTTGTGGGTTTTCTTTTTTGACCCAAGGTCAATATGGGTTTTTCGCTTTTCTGGGGTTGCCATAAGCAACTCATTAATAGGGGAGAAGGCTTACTAGTCTTTTTCGCTTTAGGCTAGCGATGAGAGGACTTCCGTTTGGCAAGTTTTTTAGCAGAGGAGCTACCAATTTCCAGCCTTCGCGAGACAATGCCAATGTTTTCATAGTGGGAGAGGGAGGAGAAGGTGGGTTATTGTGTTGATCAAGGGGTAGAGGGTTTCCATGCGGGTCCATAGCTAGAGCATGTTTCTAAAACACCATGAACAGTCACTAGTGAAGTAGCGAGGAAGCACCTTTCTCTATGCTTTGTTGTAGGTAAGAAAACAAGAAAAAGGCACATTTATCTTTTCCCGGTGCCTAAAATGATTTAAAAGAGCGAAGTGATAAGCATGAACTATCATGTATCTACCTTCCAGAGTGAAGTAACCCATAATATGTAAACTGACCAGGGCATAGGGAGGGGGAAGGTTCAATCTATCATACCCATTCTGGAATCTCTTAAGCTGCTCTCCATTCTCCAAGAATTTGTCGATGAAGCCCTTGTAATTACCCGAGCTCTTCTTAACTATTCTCATACTGACATCTCTAGACCCGTAGCTTTTGCAATCATTTGGTGGGAGACTTCAAATTGCAGGCTACCCACTTTAACGTCCATTCCCTACACCCAAGAGTTGGGTGAATTTTGATGTAAGGGAATCATTGTAGCCCTGCATGGCCATAAAGAAAGGGGCCAAGCCTGACTGCACAAACAAGTTCTAGAAGTCCAAGTTCTTCTTTAAGGCTTCCCTGTTTACAGTTTCAGATCTCTTACGAGAGCCACTCATCTGTCCACTGCCTCCCAAATGCAAAACCCATGATTGGCTAGTTATTTCTAGTTGAGCTTAACAATTGTTATCGTATACCCTAAAATGAATATCTTGAGGCCGTTTAAAAATCAAGAATAATAATGACACTTCTTTGGGAAATGAGATCGTTCGTAGCAAGTAAATCTTGCCATAAGCCAACTCAAAATTTTGAACTCCTCTCCTTGCTAAATCCCATCTCATGTGGGACACCATCATTGAACTTTGAGTTTCTATTTTTATAGGAAGAATTTTGCTGGCCTTAACAGTTTTCACTTTTCCCATTAATGGAAAAGATAATAGTCTTGTCAACCAAGTGAAAGGTATCTTGGCTAACCTTTTGATGATGCCATCTCTTTCTCTTACTTATTGCATGGCATGATGAAGCCACCTCATCACATTGCCAAGTCTTATTTTCCACCTCCTTTGTGATCTCTTAAAATAGCAGACATGAAGTATGTTATATTTACCAAATGATTAGATTTAATTTTTTAAATCATCATTTCTCTATCATCTTTGCTTTAAATTTGAATATACTCCAAGAGTTTTGGTGTAAAGATAAATTGGTGCTCTTGTAGAGAGATATTAAGTTCAAATTTTGATATTGCAATAAGAAGACTTAACTCGGTGGTCATGCATATATAATAAGTTATAACATGTTCAAGACTAGGACCTCATCATCTCTAATTTTGATATTGCAATAAGAAGACTTAACTCGGTGATCATGCATATATAATAAGTTATAACATGTTCAAGACTAGAGCCTCATCATCTGTAAAAGCATTCATGATCTGGTGACGTTCCCAGTTATCCTTAACAAAAAGGACTAAGCTAAACTTTACTACTATTCACAACAATTTAGTAATGATACAGAAATATTGCCATGATGATGACCTTCACAGCCAATAATCATTTCTATGTTAGATGGTACACCCTCCAGCTTCTCAGTTGCTGGAACAAGTGTGTTCAAAACTTATCCAACTTGGAAAAGAAGAATAAACCAAATAACTGTAGGTAAAGCTTCCATGTTCTTCAACAGCTGGAGTTTATAGATTTAGTTTCTTTATATATCATTTGTTGTATGTTCTTTTAGGGGGAAATTCTACAGGTGCCTTCTGGATATAATATTCACTTTTAAACTTGACCATATTATCATTGATAAAAATGTTTTTATTCACGTATAGATTGCGTTCTTGTTTGAAATCATTTTTAAACTTGAATTACGGCATCATTACTAAGAAAATAGTTTTAAAACTGCAGGGACAGAGGTGTGGGCAAGAAAAGAGTTGTTTTAATTCCCGGAGGAAATGGAACACTAACAGTGCTCTTTGCTATTGCACTTTTCCTTGGATTCAGGCTACCAAGTTAGATCAACATGTTAATAGTAACATGTGGACTGAATTAAAAATTTATTTTGGATATTTTTAAAATAGAAAAAATTTCAAAATTAAATGTTTGATGAAACGTGGTCATGGAGTTTTCTAATTGCTGAGGCATTATAATTCCATCCCACACAGAAGTTAATCAGCTTGTATGATAAAACTTTTTTTTTGTCTCGTGTTATTTCTTTTATAATTTACCACCATACTCCTCTTCATGAAGTATCACTGATTTGTTGACATGGTTGGACGACCATACTAGCTTTTCATGTTTGATTTCTAAAATTTAAAACAAATGAATTCATGAAAGCTTTATATTGGAATTAATAAAAATTAAATTGGAAAATCCAATGGTACATATATGAATTCATCTCCCCTCCCACCCAGCTCCATAAAATATAAGGGAAATTAATCTATGTCAAAAATAAATGTATTTTCAAGAAGATATTACTATAATTCTTTGATATACATCATCTTTTTATGTATAAATTGAATATTTGTGTCTAATTTCTACTTTTAAAAATGTATTAGGTCAATTCAAATTGTATTGTGCTAGGGTAGTTAGAATAGGCTGTAGGCATAAATAGTTTAGTTGACTAACACCACAGGATAGGCACAAATCTTTATAGCCTTGCTGGCTAAGCACAACAAATCTCTATTATTTTTTGATGAAATCATTCTATGTGGTGCTTGATGTTAAATAATTAAGCAAATTTAAAATGATTTAAATGTTACAAAACAGAACAGATCAAACAAAGTGCGCAAAATAAAATGACACAGATTACACGGCTCACTAATTTGGCTACATCCACAGGAAAGACAGGCACAGTATCGATATTGTGAACAAACGCATAAGATACAATGTTCTGATCAAGAAGCTTACAATAATCAATCCCCAAAATATATAGAAGTAGTCTTTTGGGGGCAGTGTAAAACAAAGAAATCAAACATAGAATGTGAAGGGGCAGTCAATAAGTCCATTGAACTTCACATTGTGCAACAATCTCCAACTTGAAGTCCAAACCATGCTGCAGCTCCAAAATGCACCTGCCTTTCCAGACTTATCGTCACACTTTTACCAAACCAAGAGAAGCTCTGCAGAACTCCAGCTTCTCTTTGGGAATGCCTTTGGTAAGTGCATCAGCAGGATTGATTATTGTAAGCTTCTTCATGAAGAACATTGATCTTTTTTTGCTGTTCACAATAAAGATATTGTGCTCACCTTTCCCATAGATGTAGCCAAATTGGCGAACCACTTGATCTGTGTGTCAATTTATTTTGAGCACTCTCTTATCTGCTCTGTTTTGTGACATTTAATTCATTTTGAGTTTGCTCAATTATTTAACACTCGATTGGTAGGGCTGTAGATATTTGTGCCTATAATATCCATAACTCAAATGATTAAGAAAAATGGCATTCAACCATTTAATTTTTCTTGTGTTTCTTCTTTTACATACAAAATGAAGGGAAGTAAGGTTTTACTTTATGGTGCCACTACTGTTACCACGTGTGCCGACACTGCCGAGCGCTTCTATAAAAACTAAAAAGTTAGTCCTCGTGGATGCAAATATGACCTTCCCTCACAATTTCTCAAACAATCATTTCTCTGGATTCATATCCTGCCAGTATGCAAATAGCGTAGTTAACACAATAGCTTGTAAGGTTAAATTCCAATTATTCAGTCCATGCAGAAATCTCTTGCATCTCAAATTAGACAATAACTTATGAGCAGAAGCATTGTGCCAGAGCTGAGTTCCTTACAAGTCTTGAAAGAGTCACATTGCATTCAAATAATTTGCGGGGTATAATCCTACCATTATTGGCAAATTGTTTTGTGCTTAAATCCATAGATGTAGCTTTGAATAATCTCTCCAAATCCAGTGTCCTCGGCAATCTAAGGATAGTGAATCTAGAAAGTGGTCAGATTTAGGGAGGAATTCCCTAGTCTTTATAAAATAACTGCACGAAATTGAGTGTCTTATGGCTATAAAAGAAAATGTGTGAGGGACAGATTCCATCCAATATTTTAACAGCAATAGGCAGATTATCATTAGAGTATATGTATGTAGCACCCACAAAGATAGGCAAATTATGGAGACTGAGGGATCATGAGCTGAACAGCGCTACCAATATTGCAGGAGGCATTCATAATTCCTTGTTTTGCAACTTTACTGCAGAATTGGGTTCACTTCTCTCTTGCAAGAACTATAGCTTCACAATGCTATCTTCTCTCATGAACTGCACTATAATTAAGAAGTTTGTTTGCACCTTGCAACAAGCTTGTAAGGTGAATCCCAGAAAATATGGATAAGCTGACCAAACTGCAAATGATGTCTATGATGGTGAAGCAGCTGTGTGGTAGCATCCCAAAATCTATAGGAGATTGGAGATTTTACTTATTGTTCTTATCACGCCATGTAATCAGTTAGTGCAGTGATACTGCAAGAATTGGCGATGCTGATTCATCTACAAGCACTTGAGCTGGGTACACACCACTTCCATGGAAATAATTTTCCTGCTATCATAAATTATACAGAATTGCAGGCCCTTGGTCAACACTATAATGTGTTGTCAGGATCCATTCCAACAATATTTTATTTCAAGAGTTCAAAACTACAAGAATTTTTTAATTCTTTATATAAATCAATCAATTCACTGGTGATATCCCAAAGTCTGAGTTAGAGTAGTTGAAGAGATGAATTTGGCAGTGTCTACTGAATCCTCAGAGCAGGGCAGCTAGCTCTAAATTTTATTGGAATAAGATTATACGGCTGCAGTGCACCAGGCATAACCCAGTGGAGACCAACAATGAGAGAAGTGAAGGGCCTGCTTGAAAGGATTGTGTATGGCATGACATATGGCAACTTAGAAGAGCATATGTTGGTGCATGTACCCCATGCAATGGGGCTGGCCGTCAAAATACTGCACAAACTTCCTTTAATGATAAATGCAAAAAGAGTTAAAAAGTACAGATTACGACAAGTTATCAGACGTCCTTTCATGACAAATGTTTAAAACTAAATAAAACATAAGAAATTCCAGAGCTCAGCGTCATGAGAAACTTGGTACCCTATGCTAGAATTTTCTTTTATCTTATTTTATGTCGACTTTTATATAATTATTTTTAGAAATTAAAAAGGAACCAGTAGTGAGTTCAATACTAAGGATTTCTTAGATAGTAATCCAGTATTTCTTCTTTAAATTAAAGTGAACTGGTCGTGATCTGTTACAAAATGTTGTTGATTCCAAGCCTTTTCGACCCTCTAATGCATTGGATACATAGTTAGTGGATGCGTAGGAAACAATTCGTCAGACAGAAACAAAATTTCAAAAAAGAAAAGATTAATTGCATTCAAATGTGGAATTAATTTACAAATTGCACAATTTGTTAGTCCAGACTCCGAATATCGCTGAAATCCAATCTAGAAAATTAATTGTACATAAAATGAATATCACGTAACAAACTGTAAATTAAAATATGTGAAGTTCGATGGTAAGTACAAAATGATTCCGAGAGACAAAACTGAAAAATACAATGGACCTATAAAATGTAGCTTGGGCATAAAGCATACAAATTTAGACATTGGAGACAATTAAACAAGTGCGGATCTACCAATGAAGTGATAAATCCTAATTTTTATGACAGCAAGCTAGAGAATAAAAAGCTAAATAAAAATATAGAATTATCATCGGGTTATGCTTTCCTAGTTTGTCAATAACATGGCACTACGCATGTTGAACCCAATTTTTGTTCACACTACGATAAGGTAACCTGAAATTAAAAGATCCAAAGCACTAGCCAAATTTACTTAACTTCATGAAATTTCAAATTTAGTAGATACCCAATAGAAAATTTACATAGCAAATGATAACACTTATCTTGTTCATCAGCTGGTTTTTTTTTCTTTTCATCAGCTGTTTTTTTTTCTTTTTGTTTGCTGTCAGTTTCTTGTAGGCTGATTTTTTTGGTGGACTTTAGGTCTGTTATGTTTCCTTACTTATTTCTTGTAGATAGATCTTTGTAAAGAGTTTCATCCCTTCAAACCTGCATTATCCTTTAATCAAAAACATGCAGAATGAACAACAAATATAGAAAATTGTTACGCAACAATACCCAATGCCACAACCTCCCACACCAATACATCAACATTGTATTCCTTGGTAGCATTGCATAGGAGAACCCTGGCATCTCTAACCACATCCTTTGTCACTAGATCCACTTCCAATGGCACCAAAAACGCTTCCATCATACAGCAAGCAATTGAAGGGCATGCCAAACTACGAAAATTTTATACCTTCCACCATTCACCCTACATTTCAAGGCAACATCAGAGGATGAGAGCTATTATCCATAGGAGCACAAAAAGCTTAACAAAAGTTTAATAAAGGACTTGAAGTATGGAATGCTTTGAAATCCTGGGCACACCATTCACACATCACGCTACTGCACCAATGCCAAAAATACTAGACAGGATGATGAAAAAGTTCAAGCATGGTGGATATAGATTGTAGAGGTTGGGCATGGAGATAAGAAGTATGATCAGGCAGGATTGTATAAGATGAAGATCCTCAACGATCTATACGAAGCAATTACCACCCCATTTGGGCTGTAATTACTTTGGATTAATGTGATCTCACCATTATCATCCCCGCTCTCATGGCTACGGCAAATGAATACAACACACACAAGGAAGGGGAAATCTTTCTCTTACCCGACAAAATAATAAATTCAAAGCAGATCCAAATTCCTTCGCGCTCTACACCCGACGATAAGCCTCACATTCAAAGGCAACGAGTGAGTTCTAGAGAGAACCTAAAAGCACAGAAGCTTTAAATAATGGTATATTCAGTGCAAAAATGATTAAAAGTGATATAATAAAATGTATTGCATCCAAAACAAAATCTAACCTTCAGGCAGAGTGGCGGGAAATGAAGGTTGGCTTTTTCTCAAGTACGCTTGCTAACAAATAATTAACTAGCACTTGCACCTTTGAAGGGTGCAAGGGTTACGTCGATAGTGTTATATATATATATATTACATTATGAAATGAATAATCCATCTTTGTGAATGGAACAATCTAAAATTGATGCTCTCTCTGTCTCTATCTCTTGATCTTTTCAATTCTCAGTCTCTCTTCCGTCTTTCCATTATTCATTTCTCACTCTCCCCCCTCTCTCTTAACCTATCTCTATATCCCTATAACTACCATTTCCTATATGAAATGAATCTATCTCATCATCTTTGTCTCTTATCTCTCCCTATATCTCTATATCCCTATAGCTACCATTTCCTATATGAAATGAATCTATCTCATCATCTCTGTCTCTTTCTCTCCATCTTCCTCTATATCTCTAAATCTCTTCCTCTCCATCTCTCCCTTTTGCTCATCAATGACCTACACTCCTTAATGCATCTTCCTCTATATCTCTAAATCTCTTCCTCTCCATCTCTCCCTTTTACTCATCAATGACCTACACTCCTACCTACACTCCTTAATATGCATTATTTTGCTTTCTAAAGGTTGAACCTATTTCTTCAAACTTTTCCTCTATATCTCTAAATCTCTTCTTCTCCATATCTCCCTTTTGCTCATCAATGACCTACACTCCTTAATATGCATTATTTTTCCCTTTTGCTCATCAATGACCTACACTCCTCAATATGCATTATTTTGTTTTCTAAAAACTTTTCCTCTATATCTCTAAATTTCTTCCTCTCCATCTCTCCCTTTTGCTCATCAATGACCTACATTCCTTACTCCTTAATATGCATTTTGCCCTTTTTCTCATCAATGACCTACACTCCTTAATATGCATTATTTTTCCCTTTTGCTCATCAATGACCTACACTCCTTAATATGCATTATTTTGCTTTCTTAAAACTTTTCCTCTATATCTCTAAATCTCTTCCTCTCCATCTCTCCCTTTTGCTCATCAATGAGCTACACTCCTTACTCCTTAATATGCATTATTTTGCCCTTTTGCTCATCAATGACCTACACTTTGCATTATTTTGCTTTCTAAAGGTTGAACCTATTTCTTCAAACTTTTCTTACAAATCTCACTCCTATTTTGGTAAATATTTTTGGTAAATATTTAAAGGCTTTAAAGGCTTTAAATGGTCAAGGTGTTCTATTGGTGAATGAATAACCTTTATCTTATATTTTCAATTATGAGGTATTTACATTTATAATCTCTAACATTCCTAACTCTAACCCTTTCCATATGCATTATTTTGCCCTTTTGCTCATCAATAACCTACACTCCTCAATATGCATTATTTTGCTTTCTAAAAACTTTTCCCCTATATCTCTAAATCTCTTCCTCTCCATCTCTCCCTTTTGCTTATCAATGAGCTACACTCCTTACTCCTTAATATGTATTATTTTGCCCTTTTCCTCATCAATGACCTACACTCTGCATTATTTTGCTTTCTAAAGGTTGAACCTATTCCTTCAAACTTTTCTTACAAATCTTTCACTCCTATTTTGGTAAATATTTTTGGTAAATATTTAAAGGCTTTAAATGGTCAAGGTGTTCTATTGGTGATTATCTTATATTTTCAATTATGAGGTATTTACATTTATAATCTCTAATATTCCTAACTCTAACCCTTTCCATAAGCTAACTCTAACCCTTTCCATTCCTAACTCTAACCCTTTCCATAAGCTGAACTCTTATATGTGATTATAGTTTTATTTTTTTTATATAGAGTTTCTACCTTTGCTCCATAATTTTTTATATATTCATTGGTGATTTTTATTTTTTATATCATATTTATAGTTTATTAACTTTAAAAATAAACTATTAATTGATTAATTTTTATATTTAATAAAATAAAATATATTTAAAAATAAGCTGAACTCATTATATGTGATTATAGTTTTATTTTTTTTATATAGACTTTCTACCTTTGCTCCATAATTTTTTATATATTCATTGGTGACTTTTATTTTTTATATCATATTTATAGTTTATTAACTTTAATAATAAACTATTAGTTGGTTAATTTTTATATTTAATAAAATAAAATATATTTAAAAATAGATGAATAAAGTAAACATAAATCTTTTTAGAAAAAATCTAAATCCTATTTTTAAATCAAATCTATAATAGAAAATTTAAATCTTTTTAAAGCAAATTCTTTTTAACCACGAGTACACACAACTAACTTTAATCCTTTAAAAAAAGAAGAAACATTTGAAAAATAATTCTTAATGGAGGCTCAGTAACTCCTGTGCATCGTACTAGTGACAAGTTTTTTAAAGCAGTAAGGTATTTAATAACAGGGAACCTGCTTAAGTTTTTACATCGACGAATATTAACTGTCGTCAATTGACTACAATTTGTCAAGTCTGGGGTTACCCTTATATCACAATCTACCAATTCAAGATACATTAGACTTTGCAATTGCCTGAAACAAGGAAACATAAACTCTTCCACATTTTCCATATCACCTATGGAGAGATGATTTAAATTTGTCATCACATCCAAGCCTTGAATTTCTGTCAAACAGTTTTCTGCATTCACAGACATTGTTTGAACATTGTAACAACCGGTCAAATTTAATGGCCCTGGCGTCTCGCTCCAGTAACCTTGAATGTTGATATTTTCAAGTTTTGTACATCCAACAAAATTTAGTGGTCCTGGCATCTTGCTCTTGCAGTCTTTAATGGTGATATTCTTAAGTTTTGTACATCCGGCAAAGTTTAACTGTCCGATAATATTTTGACATACCCAAAGCTTGATGCTTTTAAGTTCCAAACACACATTAAACTTTTCTGGTCCAATCAAATCATCACAGTGTTCAACCTTAAAGAGTTTGGAGGTGACACAGGTGCTTTAGTTTAGGAAGCTTTACTCGAGAGCCATGTCGGACAAAAATATCTTCCAAGAAGTAACACTTCGTAAGATCATGGCATTCTACATATGTATTGCAGTCATGATCTCCCTTCTTCAAATCGGCATGTAGATATCTCAGTCCTCCGAGATTACTAATCCCTGAACACTTGACTTCTCTACTGCAGTCTATTAGATCAAAATAACGAAGGGTTGACAGGTTCTGAAGCCCTTGAATTTCTTTCAATTTATGACAGTTCTCAATTCTAACACTTCTCACAGACTTCATTGAGCCCAGGTATAGCATTATGAAATAACATACAATAAAATTAATAGACATTAATCATTATTAATTAAACTAAACAATTGTTAATTTTTATAAGAATTAATACTATATATTATATTGATTATATTACATTAAATCGATTTTTTCACTTTACACATAAAATACAACTTATATGACAAGCTAATTCCTCTATTGTAGGAGGATTTTTCTTTCTGCAGAATTGCGCAGTTTGTACGCACTGGGATATCTGCCGGTTAAAAATATGTGAACGGTTTTTTTCATGCCGAGCTCATCTCGCCATTTTTTAGCGGTCACTGACACCAGTACCACTATACATTACAACCAAATTAGACACCGACATGTGGAATGTAACATGGAAATGTTGAAGGACGTGGATGTCAGCAGGACAGTTTTTAATCTTCCCTGTCCACCGTACTTCTTTCCACCTACCGCAGGCTTTCTCAATGCCTTGTCGCATGATCGCAAGGCTTTTTTTCAGCTCTTGCGATCATGCGACTACCTCATATTTTTCCCCAGCCTTTATTTGTTACTTTATGCGATACCTTGGCACTTTAATCTTCCCTGCTTTTTCTTCCCACCTACCCGGGCTCTTTCTTTAAGCCTTGTCGCATGATCGCAAGGCTTCTCTCTCCTCTCTTGCGATCATGCGACCACTCTCTGTTTGCCCAGCATTTTTCCTTATGCGAACCTGCGATAATTTTTGTGTGGGCCCCCTTCTCTTTTCATTTTTCGCATGATCGCATAACTCATATTTGGTTTATGCGATCATGCGACCAGTACTTGATGCGACAACCTTTAAACTTTTGATATTGCAGCCAAAGCGCATGGGTCCCCTCTAATGCTCTTGTCGCACGATCGCATGAGCATTATTTTATTCATGCGATCATGTGACTAGCATCTTTTTCAAACTGCCAACCACCATATTAATTGCTGTATATTTTATATTGTTCTTCTCTAACTTTTTGAATCGATCGGTTATTCTCCAGGCATTTCTAGAATTTTCTAGGCAGATTATTTTGTAGAAAAAGAAGAATGTTTTCTCAGTTTTGTACGTTGAAATAGATCTCTGTCTCTACAAGATATATGTGAGATATTCTTAGCATTTGGCAGCTCTCTGTAAATCAAAAAATTTGGCATTAATATATACTCTATTTACTCTATTCTTAGCATTGTATGTGTGTATCTTCCTCCATCAAATTGGTATCAGAGCAGGTTGTTATTGAAGGGAAAAGGTCTGTTGGAGATTGAAGCACAAAAAGGATCTGGGTATTGTTTCCTGGACGAATTTCATTCTGGGTAAATAGCAAATAAAAAAAAAGGGTTTTATAAAAAAGGAGAAAGTGTTACTGGTAAACCATGGCAGGAACCAGTGTGAGTATTTCTCAGCCTCAGATTCCAATCTTTAATGGCAAAAATTATGACTATTGGAGCATAAAAATGAAGACTCTTTTTCGTTCACAAGATGTTTGGGATTTAGTGGAAAATAGGTTTCCAAAACCACCAGATCAGCAGGCATATCAGGCCCTTTCACAAACAAATAAGGATTTATTGAAGGAAAATAAGAAGGATGCAAAGGCACTATTTTTCATTCAACAAGCAATGTAAGAATCAATCTTTCCAAAGGTTGCAGCTGCCACAAGATCAAAACAAGCATGGGACAGTTTGCAAACAACATACCAAGGCACAGGCAAGGTAATAATGGCAAAATTGCAAATACTTAGAAGAGATTTTGAAAATTTACAAATGAAAGAGTCAGATTCAATAGATGCTTTCTTCACTCATGCAATGTCTATAGTAAATCAGTTAAGGACCTATGGAGACACTATTGAAGATCAAAAGATTGTGGAAAAAATACTTAGAAGTCTGCCTGCTAAATTTGATGCTGTAGTAATAGCCATTCAAGAGGTCAAAGATCTTTCTATATTATCAGTAGATGAATTAATGGGGTCACTTTTAGTCCATGAGCAAAGACTAAACCGAACAGGGTCATCATCATTTGAGAATGCATTCAAGACTCAGCTCTCATTTGGAAAGTCAAGAGGGAGATCAAACAACAACAGAGGCAGAGGACATTTTTCATCAAAAGGAGGAAGAGAAAACACACAATTTGAAAGTAGAAGACCACCATCAAGCCCAAATGCCCATTCTACATCAACAAGAGGAAGGGGGAGTAGTCACTCTCAAAGCTATCATCAAGGAGAAAGGTATGACAAATCTAAAATCCAATGTCACTATTGTAGCAAATTTGGGCATTATGCATCAGAATGTAGGAAAAAACAATATGATTTGAACAAGCAAAAGACACATTTCACAAATGAAAATCAGTCAAACACTAGTGAACAAGACACAATATTCATAGCATGCAATGTAGCACAAGAAAGTTCTAAAGAACTGTGGTTCTTAGATAAGGGGTGTAGTAATCATATGAGTTGTAAAAAGGAGATGTTTGCAACAATGGATGATTCAGTAAAATCAAAAGTTAAATTGGGAAATGATCAAAAAGTTTCAGTTATGGGCAAAGGGTCAATTAACATAAAAACAAAACAAGGCAAAGATAAACAAATTTCAGATGTTTACTATGTTCCCGGATTACAACACAACCTTATAAGTATTGGGCAATTGGTACAAAAGGGTTATAGAGTACACTTTGAGAATGGTGAATGTGCGATCCTAGATAAGAAACCAAGCAATAGGCTGATTGCAAGAGTAGAAATGACAAAGAATAGGATGTTCCCACTAAGAATTCAAAGTGGATTAATGATAGAGCCACAAAGTTTGCAAAAGGTTGCTGAAACAGCTTTTAAAGCCTCATACAAAAATGAATCTTGGCTATGGCATTTAAGGCTTGGACATTTAAACTTCAAAGGATTACAACTGTTATAAAAGAAGAAAATGGTATATGGGTTGCCACAAATAGAGCCACTTAAAACCACATGTGAAAGTTGCATATTGGCAAAGCAGCATAGGAAATCATTTTCAGTTGGGGAGTCATATAGAGCAAAATAACCATTAGAGATAGTACATTCAGACATTTGTGGACCAATGCAAACACCTTCCATAAGTGGAAAACTTTATTTCATAACATTCATTGATGATTTCGGTAGAAAAGCATGGGTTTATTTCTTGAAGTATAAATCTGATACATTTGCTGTTTTCAAAGAGTTCAAGGCAAAAGTTGAAAAGGAAAGTGGACATCCTATCAAGACATTGAGAACCGATCAAGGTGGAGAGTATGTCTCAATTGATTTTCAAAATTTTTGCAAAGAAAATGGCATACATAAACAATTTACAGCAAGGTACACACCTCAACAAAATGGAGTAGCTGAGAGAAAGAATAGAACAATAATGGAAATGGCACGTAGCATGATAAAGGCAAAACATCTACCAAATGAATATTGGGCTGAAGTTATTGCATGTTCTGTATATATTTTGAATAGGTGTCCAACAAAAGCAGTGATAAATAAAACACCAGAAGAGGCTTGGAGCAAAAGGAAACATAACATATCACATTTAAGAGTTTTTGGATGTGTGGCATACTTGTTGATACCTCAAGAGTTGAGAAGAAAATTAGATGACAATGGAGAAAAATGCATATTTGTGGGATATAGTGAACATTCAAAGGCATATAAGCTGTACAATCCTATTACTAAGAAGCTGATAATAAGCCGTGATGTTGAATTTGTTGAAGAAGAGGCATGGGATGGCAGCATAGACAAAATAAATTCAAGCACTCCTAATGTTCTACAAGAAAATGAAGAGGATGAAATTCAAGTTGCAAATCCTCCTACACAAGCAAATGCACCTAGAACACCTTCAAGAGCTCCTAGCACTCCAAATCCCACTACAAAAAATAATAACAACAGTGAATCTTCTGATCCTACACTTGCATCTTTAAGGTCTAGGTCCATAAACACATCAAAGAAGACAAGAAGTCTTAGAGAGATTTATGATGAAACTCAAGAAGATGAAAATGCTGATTTCTGTTGTGATTTTGCATTGTTAACACACATGCTGATCCAATTTATTTTGAAGAAGCCTTAAAAAAAGACAAATGGATTACAGCCATGGATGAAGAAATTCAGTCAATAGAAAAGAATGAAACATGGGATCTAGTAGAACTTCCTAAAGGCAAGGATGTGATTGGAGTAAAATGGATTTATAAGACAAAGTATGATGTTGATGGAAAAGTTGCAAAGCACAAGGCAAGACTAGTGGCAAAAGGTTTTACACAAAGACCCGGTATAGATTTCAATGAAACATTTGCACCCGTAGCAAGACTAGATACAATAAGAATGGTCCTATCTATTGCATCCCAAAACAAATGGAAGTTTATCAAATGGATGTCAAATCAGCATTCTTAAATAGAATTTTGGAAGAAGAGGTGTATGTAAGTCAGCCACCTGGTTATGAAGTTTTGGGACAAGAACATAAAGTATGCAGATTGAAAAAGGCATTATATGGTTTGAAACAAGCTCCTAGAGCATGGTACAGTAGGATAGATTCCTATTTTGTGAACAATGGCTTTAACAAGTGCGGCAATGAACCTACTTTGTATATCAAAGTGAATGATGAAGGAGAAATTTTGATAGTCTGTTTATATGTAGATGATTTGATATTCACAGGAGATATGGAAACTAACACATTCAAGGCAGCCATGAAAAAGGAATTTGATATGACTGATTTGGGC
Source organism: Chamaecyparis obtusa (assembly GCA_027943335.1). NCBI lineage: Eukaryota > Viridiplantae > Streptophyta > Pinopsida > Cupressales > Cupressaceae > Chamaecyparis > Chamaecyparis obtusa. Next base: position 116,523 of record BSBK01007666.1, on the reverse strand, counting down.
CTCATGAGATACTTTCTTGGCATGGAGGTAAGTCAAAATGATCAAAGAATTTTCATATGTCAAAACAAGTATGCTGGTGAATTATTGAAAAGATTTAAGATGACAAAAGTGAATCCAGCTCCTACACTGGTTGCATTGGGTTTGAAGCTTAGCAAGGATGATCAAGGTCCATGTGTAGATCCAACTTTATTCAAAAGATTAGTGGGCAGCCTCATGTATTTAACCGCTACAAGACCGGATATCATGTTTGGTGTTAGTCTTATTTCCAGATTCATGGAGAAACCGAAAGAGTCACATTTGAAAGCTGGAAAAAGAATTTTGAGATACATAGCTAGAACAAAGAATTTTGGAATTTTGTATACATTTTTAAATGATTACAAACTGATTGGTTATACAGACAGTGATTGGGGAGGTAGCATGGATGATAGAAAAAGCACTTCCAGATACATTTTTCATCTGGGTTCTGGAGCTATCTCTTGGGCATCAAAGAAACAATCAATTGTCACTCTCTCATCCGCTCAAGCAGAGTATGTAGTAGTAACATTAGCATCTTGTCAAGCAGTTTGGTTGAGGAGAGTACTTTCAGATTTGGGGCATCATAAAAAAGAAGCTACGAAAATTTACTGTGATAACAATTCAGCAATTGCCTTATCCAAAAATCATGTATTTCATAAACGAAGCAAACACATTGATACCAGATATCACTTCATCAGAGAATTAGTAAACAATGGTGACATTCATCTTCAGTTTTGCAGGTCCAATGAACAACTAGCTGATATTTTCACAAAACCATTGGCAAAGAATATTTTTGAACAACTTCAGGAAGAAATCGACATTGCGGACTTATATAACAGTGAAGATTAAGGGGGAGTGTTGAAGGACGTGGATGCCAGTAGGACAGTTTTTAATCTTCCCTATCCACCGTACTTCTTTCCACCTACCGCAGGCTTTCTCAATGCCTTGTCACATGATCGAAAGACTTTCTTTCAGCTCTTGCGACAATGCGACTACCTCATATTTTTCCCCAGCCTTTATCTGTTACTTTATGCGATACCTTGGCACTTTAATCTTCCCTGCTTTTTCTTCCCACCTACTCGGGCTCTTTCTTTAAGCCTTGTCGCATGATCGCAAGGCTTCTCTCTCCTCTCTTGCGATCATGCAACCACTCTCTATTTTCCAAGCATTTTTCCTTATGCGAACCTACGATAATTTTTGTGTGGGCCCTCTTCTCTTTTCACTTTTCGCATGATCGCATAACTCATATTTGGTTTATGCGACCATGCGACCAGTACTTGATGCGACAACCTTTAAACTTTTGATATTGCAGCCAAAGCACGTGGGTCCCCTCTAATGCTCTTGTCACATGATCACATGAGCATTATTTTATTCATGCGATCATGCGACCAGCATCATTTTCAAACTGCCAACCACCATATTAATTGCTGTATATTTTATATTGTTCTTCTCTGACTTTTTGAATCGATAGGTTATTCTCCAGGAATTTCTAGAATTTTCTAGGCAGATTATTTTGTAGAAAAAAAAGAATGTTTTCTTAGTTTTGTATGCTGAAATAGATCTCTGTCTCTGCAAGATATATGTGAGATATTCTAAGCATTTGGCAGCTCTCTGTAAATTAAAAAATTTGGCATTAATATATACTTTGTTTACTCTGTTCTCAACATTGTATGTGTGTATCTTCCTCCATCAGGAAAAACATTGTAGAACCATTACACTTAAACTGAAAAAATAACCAGATATTACTTTCCGACATGACGATTCAAAGGCATTGCAACATTTCCATACAAGCATCTCAACACACTGAAGAAAATTACCGACATGAGGATTCAAAGGCACTATTCTGATTATAATTACCTTGAAAGAAGCAGTATGTTGTTCTGTTGTCTCAAAAAGATTTTTAGAGGGTTTCTTTTCTTCATCGCATAGCCCCCTTGAAATTGAAAGAATAATAGACCAATATTTTTCGGCTTCACGCTGGTGAACTTCAACTTTTTGAATTTAATAATGTCCTCTTTTCTACAAAGCAATATGGGAGATGCAATACTTGTTCGTGGGCTTAAATTTTATTTAGCATCTATTCTTCCTATCCACTAAACATCAATTTTGATTTCAAAGAATGCTTAGTATGCTAAAATACCTGTGAATTGGCTTTCTATGACTACAACCTCCATAATGCTTGATATTTCTCGCTATAAATCCACAACCCTTCTCTCTGCATTCAATCCAAGATTCTCGTTAGCTCATTAAGTATTTAGAGAGTACACCATGCAAATTGTGGAAGCACAAGAAAGACACGTAGTAGAGTAGGTGTCTAAGATAAACAATGACATATAGATAGAAGTTTTTTAAACGTGGCATGATTTGTAAATAACTAAATTAAAAACTATCCCTTACAAGTTGGCTAGATTTGAAACAAAATTATGGATAGCTGAAAATTATGAAATGAACCACTTAAAAATAATAAAAATGAAATCGCCGAAAAGTAGTGCAGGGAATAGCCACGGAAAAAGAACCGCCACCAAAATATGAGCAGAAACTGATGAAGATTTGCGTGAAATTCGACGCTGGAGATCATCTGTCATGGAGTTCCCATGATTGCTTGGCCTCTTTTTGCGAAACAGGGGATGATTGCTTGGTCATACTTGTGAAGCAGATTGAGGGAGCCATAGCTTTGAAGATGGAGAAGGAGGGATTTGTGAGAAGAGAGAAAATGAAAGAGCTGAAGGGAAAGGACAAGGTTGCAGTCATGGAAGGAGGGAGCACAATAAAGGCCACAGCCCATGCAGCCACAAATTTATCAGCCTTTACTTGAAATGCTAAATAATGACACAGCTGGTTAAACATTACAAATTAGGGAAAGCAGTGCCAACAGTTAATGTAATTCTCCTGTATCAGTAACTACTATTTATCTGAAACCATCATTAATACAAGCGCAAAGCCTCTTCTCAAATAATGCATACTATTTTAGAGATGAGAAATCTATTAGCAAATCACAGAGTGAGAAATCTATTAGCAATCACAGAGTTATGGATCAAATTTGCAGAGAGTCAATAAACTGTCAAACGTAGAATGCTCATGATTATGAACTTCAATTTTAATTGAATTTTAGTTGTCTTCTCTCCAAATCATTCACCTGGTCACTCTGCGATAGACCTATATTCTTAATCGCTCCTCAAATCTGCACCTAATGGTCGTATTTTTATTGGAAATGTGCAGTATTAAATATCATGTAATTTGGTTGTCTTCGGGTATAAACGCAAATACACCTGGCTTTGGACAAAGACTGAATGTGACACGTTAATGGCATCCGTTTGTTGCAGCCATTTCCAGGTTACAGGCACATGCGAAGGCCACATTGAGCATCGGATAAATTCAGGTTTCATGTTTTAAACTGCTCTCCCGACACCGCTTTCCTGGTCTCCGGCGTAAGACTACAGGAAAGTCTTAAATTCCCGGCCGACATCTCCTCGGGAGTAAGCCTATCAGCTTAATTAACTATAACAAGACCTGCATACTTATATTTTTAATTTATTTTTTTTAAAAAATTAGCTAAACATATATAGAATTTCAACATATCTAATATTAATAAATATAAATAATTCATCACTATTGAGAAAATAAGAAGATTGTAAATAAATAAGAAAGATTACTAAAAATATCAATTTCACAAATTTATATCTACAATATACATGAAATGCATAAGACCTAATAATTTTTGGTAATATAAAGATTCCATTGCTAAATTTTTTGGATATGCTAACATGCATATATATTCAATTATTTTATTTTAAATGTTTGAAAACCTTTTTAACTAGAAAGAAATACATAGAACTAAATGAACGTAATGAAATCTATAACTCGATAATTGAATCTAATAAAACTTGCTTTCAGATGTATAGTCAAACTTTTTTGCTTTCTTGATAGTACACTTAACCCTATGTTCATCATTATAAGTCTCTTCTTTCATGTGAACTTTAAATATGTATTTATTGAAAACAACTTTCTTTATAATTTCTTCTAGTTTGACATCATCTTAATCTTCATGCTTTAATGTGTTTAATTCCTTTGTCGTTACACCCATAATCTCTTATTCTGCTTTTCCAAAAATAGTAAGGGTGGTCCCACAATGCTGTGTCCCACTTTTTGGCCAACTTTGACATAGAGATCAACATTCTGAGAAAAAACTTCACTTTCGAACACCTGTTGCTGCAAAACTATTAGGAATTTGAAGATGATGTAAACTAGAGTCTTTTAGAAGTTTCTTTCTAGTTTCTAAATATATTTTTCTAAAAAAATATAAAATTCATTTTTTCTTCTCCTTCAAAAAGTGGTTTGTGTGAAAAACTATGTTTTTAAGGAGTTACTGTCATTTGGATCAACATAACTTTTTTTTAAAATATGATAACGATGTAATTCTTTCGAGATTATATTTGTAACTTCAATATCTAAAGGATGCAATTGCTTTCATTCATTTTGGGTCAATATTTCATAGTTTATTAAGTTCTAAAATGACATTTACTTTAATTTAGACATAAGGTCACTTGGATCGCTCTAACTTGATCTGTGTATATCAAAATTCAATTTTTCTTTTTTTAATAGAAAGGTAACACAAATACTCTTTTCCTACATATTTTTTATAATTTACTATTTTTCCCAAAGTCTTGAAGCGCCAAGTTGTTGAATGGAACCTCTCAAGGCTTAAATCATCATATTTTATTAAAAATGTGTCATTTCAGCAAAAATCAGCATGTCTAAAAAAGTGGGACACACTTTTGTGGGACCACCCGTAACCAAAGTGAAAGTTTTTTGGTATTGCACTTTACATTGAAGCATATATATGTAATCACATTTAGGAAAACTCTTATCACATCTTTGACAATACCAATTGCCACTTACATCACTATTCACCTTTGTCTTGCATTGCTTATCTTCAAATTTAAAGGGGCAAGTTGTATAATAAAAATGTCCATCTTTATAAAACATAAGGTAGCTTTTATCACAATCTAACAAGGTGCATTAGATCTACCAAGTCCCCCATCCTTAATTTGTGCCACATTTTTCAACATTTTAGCTTGTCTAAAATATGAGATTTCCTTTGTAATAGAATGGGAAGCAAGATCTTTCCCTTCTATATCAAACTAGGATCTCAATTGATATGCCTCTAGAAGATATGAATTTATAAGAAGTTGGGTTGTGTTGATTGTCCCTATAGACTTTCCTCCAAAATCATTGATGTGTCTAGCCTTTATAGCAAGAATGAAAAAATTTCATAAGTCACAAGGTCTTGGAGTTGTTGGCCTTCCTCGTTGCAAAAACTACCCCACATTGCCAACTCCACTATGAAACTTGACCCGTCTTTCAATTGAAGAGTTCTTTTTTGAGTTTGTTTGACATTCTTTTTTAATATAGCATTTGATGGATCAACTGACAAAACAATACCAATGATATCAACTATAGAATTGCTTTCCATGTCATCAACTTCACTTATTGATATAAAATTAAAATGTAGTTTAGGTATAAAATTGTCTTCCTCCAAACACAACTCAATTGTGGAATTACTTTGTAATAAAATTTCTTAAACATTCTTTAAATGGTTGAAATTTTTGTGTGCAAATATAAAATAAAGGAAAATATCTTAATATATAAACTTAATTTTAAGTGTACCATCCTAAAAAGTAAGCACCCATTAATTGGTGGCTTTATGACCTATTAGAACCCATTTTAGTAAATTCTAGATTTGAATGTCTTTATACTTGATTTCCTGCTTCTGAGACTTTGCACACTACCCAAGCCCCAAAATTGCTTTGAAATTAGCCCTGTCAAGACTAGGCCAACTTAAGTCAACCTTGTACTTGGGCATTAATTTTAAGTGGGCTCTAGGCCCAATGAAGGGGTGTTTTATTTCCTGATCTCAGTTGTGGTCATCCTTACAATATTGAATCCTAAAATGAGTATAAAAGGACATCAAGGCCTCTCATTTTGACATCCAATCTTTGTGTAAGCTATCCTTGTACAAGCAAGTGCTCTCAATCAAGATCAATTACAAGCAAGTCAAGCAATTCAAGTTATGCTAATTGAGGATTTGGATTCAATATTTGAAGGTAAGCACCCATTGAAGATCTCCAAGTCTCCATCTCTTCAAGATCCATTCAAATACATTCTTCCCTAGCTAATGCAAGTTTCTCTCTTATACCCAAGTAGTGGAATTCTCAAGCTAGCAAGGAGATCCATAAACATACATACATTCAAGATCTAGAATTGGCAAGTGTAGATCTATTGTATTTGTGAAGACATCCTTGATTTTATAACACATTTCAAACAAACATACATGCATCTTCATGGGTTTAGTAGATCCTAGCATCCATCCATGAGGGTTTTTCATGCCAGTTGAATATTACATTTACTTTTTTACAATACTTCCCTTATGAAAATTTCTATTTCATTACAAGGTTGATTGCTTTATAGGGGATTAACCAAGGCAAGCCCCTTTCCACAACCTTTTCCCCTTTTTCTTGTGTGCAGGAATGCATTTTTAAAGTTTCAGATCAAGCATTCTAAATTTATAGAACTATTGTCTGATCCTTTACAAAATTTGTCAGATTTGGAGTCTCCAAGACAAGGCTGAATTTCTTCGAAAAGGTGAACTTGAATTGGCATAGTCCTGGGAATCTACAAATTTCATAGTTGAAAGATACAGGTGCTAGGGTTCCAGATCCAAAACAATTTTTGTTCTTGACAGCTTTGCGATAGTAAAAACCATATCTGAAGTTCACTTGTTCCCTCTTATCTTTCAAGGTAAGATCTTTCTTCCCATTCTCCTCTAACATTTACTTTTATGCATCAAATATGATATTACATATTGTTAGTAGTCATTTCCTTAGTCATAGCATCAATTTCCTTTCATGCATTTACACATCTTATCACACACATTCCACATATTTGTAAGGAAAGTAAACCCCCAATTCCTCCACTCTCATTTGGATCTTGCATTATAACCCATTCATCCTATTCGATTTGTGTTGATGTAATGTGCTTGAGGGTGAGATTTTGAGAGCATACTTACTTTCCCTAGTGTACATACCACCCCAAGAGTTTGGTGAGTGATTTATTATTCTCTACATAGCATTGCTCACCATTTTCTTATGTACATTTTGGTGAACTTGACTTATAACATTTTCATTCTGATTTTAGTGGTATATTCCCTTTCTTACAATTACTAGATCTACTTTGTGTACATTTACATTCAATCTTTTCTACATTGTCTACATTCATATCTACTTTGAATTCGATAGTTAATCTAGTTTTTTTAAAAAGACTTTCTTTTGGCATATTTCTCTCAAATCTCATAATTTCATTTCATTTCTCTTTCCTTTCATTCCTTTGTGCATGAGTGTTGTCACTTTGAGTCCAACCTATAGCATTCCAGTTAGAATAAGTCATAGACTTATGGGCTCTTTTGATCCCGAACCCTCATTCTTTCCTATGAATCTTGATGAGACTAACATGCATATTAATGATATTGATCCTATCATGGAGAATAAATCTTCCCATGATGAAGATGAATTCTTAAGGGTTCCTCCCGACCAATTTCAAACACTTTCCCAAGATTTTGAAAAGTTTGAACAATGGTTGACTCAAGAAAACCACAATCCTGAAGCCCTTTCCATTGTAGAAGGCATAAGGAAACTGCGTAGCGTTTCTCATCTTGTTCGTTCCAATGTCAAACCTCTTATGGATTGTGCTCAAGATTTAGGCCTCACTCCACCTACTACAAGTGTTGAAGCCTTTTTTCCTATCTCTATTTCCATTTCTAGTGTGTCCACTTTTACTCCACCTATCATAACAACTTCAGTCCAAAATTCCAATCCTACACATGTGAGTCTTCCTAATCCTATTCTTCTTTCTATTCCTTCAAGTGTGTCATGTGTTTCTTTGCCTTCATCAATGCCCACTTACCATAGTGTGCCCTTTTCATATTCAAATCTCCTTACCAACAATGCTCCTAACATGCTTCATGCTTCTCCTCCTACCATTTATTCTACCGATTTTACCATTAATATCTTAATTCAAACCGTGTCTTCTTTGCAGCAACAAATTGCGTCCATGACTCAATCAAAGTTTAACATTCCTACTTGTTATTTTGTTAGTCCTTTATCTTTGGATATCATTTGTGTTTTTATCTCGCAAAACATTGAGATTCCTCATCTTGAGACCTATAATGGTAGGGGTGATCCTTTGACTCATGTTAAGACTTTTCAAACCTTGTGTAGTGATTTCTCTCACAACCATAGGTTCATGACAAAGTTGTTTATTAGGACCTTTTGAGACAAAGCCTTGTAATGGTATTGTTCTTTACCTCCTTATTCCATTGATTCGTTTCACAAGCTTGATAATTCTTTTATTCAACAATTTCAAAATAACATTGGTCCTCAAATTTCTTTGACTAATTTTATGCATTGTAAACAAGGAGTTAAAGAAAAATTTAGTGGCTTCATTGGTAGATTCAAGCATTTGCATGCTCAGATTTCTTATCTTATGTCTCATGTTGATGTGCAACACATTTTTATTGCTAATTTATAAAAAGACTTTAGAGATAAGATTCCTCTTTTAGAATTCTCTTCATTTTCTCAATTGTGTGCAGTGTTTCAGCATTATCAACTACAAGTGAGTCAATTTGAGAGAACCACTCCAATGGATCATCAACCCATTGATAAGAGTGATGCCACATCCAATTTTAATAAGTTTCAGAAACTAAAAACTTTTATCAAAGTCAATAACTCATCCAACACTGTTGATGAACAAGTGTCAACAACATACAAAGGTGTGGCTCCTTTGTCATCCATGTTTAAACATGCTCATAATTTTAATTAGATTTATGAATATTTGCATAATGTGATGTTGAAGTTAATTAATGCTAATGTGTTAACACTTCCTCCTATCAAACCCATTGATCCTTCTAAACCTAAATCCAAATAATTTGATCCTAGAACTTTTTGTTAATACCATCGTCAACTTGGCCATGATACTTAAAGGTATTACTAGTTGAAATATGTTACTCAAGACCTTATTGATTCCAATGTTATATCTATGGATATTGACAATAACAATACAAATAAATCCATAGCACCTCCTAACCAAAACTTGCAAATCTATACCAATCCTTTTCCATCCCATTCAACCAATACCATTGACTAAACCCAACATTCTTCTTATTCTCCTTGCATTGAATACAATGACAAAATTGATGAAGCTAAACATGTGGTGAATCAATTTGAGCAACCCAAACCTAAATCTAAACCTTCACCTCAGATTTGCATTAAATTTTATTCTTTTGAGACAATTAAATCACCTAATGGTCCCCTATACATTGTTGCAAAAGTTTATGGCCTTCCTACCTATGGTGACCTTATTGATCCAACTTGCACGATCAATGTGATAATTGAAGAACATCTCTATAGTAAAGGATTGCAACATGACTTCTATGATAAATATGATGTTATGATCCAAACTTGTAATGGTTTTCATTATCCTTCCCATGGTTCCATTTTATTTCATATTGAAGTTGGTGGGAAAATTGTAGATGTTACCTTCACTATCATCCCAACTTCTAATCAATTTCAAGTCAAACTTGGTCTTCCTTGGCTTAATGCCATGAAAGTCTTGGCTTCTCCTATTCATAAATGTGTTAAATTTTATCATAAGGGAGAAATCATGATTGTTAACCATAATCTTTATTAGTCTTCCATGTCTCGAGACTTAGTTGACCTTGATTTATTTTGACCTTCCATGCCTCAACTAACTCATTCTCATCTTGACCATCTCTTTCACTCATACCAAGCCTATAAGGTCTACAAGATTTGTGAAATTAGCGAACCTAAGGATGATCCTAGATGTGGACTTGTTCCTACACCACCTATACCTCCTCTTCCTATTGCTTATACCCATACTTATCAACCCATCTCTCAACCTAGTGTGGTTCCTTTTGATCTTCCTCCTAAAGAAGAAAAGGACTCGGTGTTGACTGATCCTATCCCAAATCAAATTTCTATCAAAACCAAACACAATCATCATGCCCTTGACCATCGTGGAAAGAATCATTCTAGAAATTGTCAACGTGCTTCTCAAAACATTGCTTCACGTCATACACCTCCTCATACTTGTTAGCTTGTGGTGACTGATCAAGAAAGTACTATCTAGGAAAGTACTATACACTTTTCCTCCCGACCTTGATTTTTTTTTAGGCTGACATATTTTCGGCTATTTTTGGGCCAACATATTGTAACTCATTATAACCCTAAAGTGGAAAAATATTGTATAATATGGCTTAGGGTTAGGGTTTTCATAATGTATGATTTTAGTACTTGCGACAGAATTGAGATGTAAGGGATTACAGATTGTAATAAGGTTGTAATCACTGGATAATAATAATATTGGACTTGCTATTGGTGGACGTAGCCCAGGGATTGGGTGAACCATGTTAAATCTTTGTGTATTGTGTTCTCTTCTGTTTGGTTTATTGTTTTCTGATATTGGTTATATTTGCATGTAATTGTTATTTCTATCTTGTTAATCCTAACAAGTGGTATAAGAGTGAGGTTGTTTTTTAGTTATCCTCTGCAGGAAGATCTCACGGTTTAGTGGGAGTCTCACGGTTGAGTGGGAGCAATGGCAGATGAGGGTAGGCTGAAGGTTGACAAGTTTAATGGGAAAAACTTTTAGTTATGGAAAATGCAAATGGAGGACTATCTCTATCAGAAGGATCTATGGCGGCCGTTGGAAGGAAAAGCCAATAAATCGGAAAGCATTTCTTATGAGGACTGGACAATTCTTGATAGAAAGGCTCTTGGTAGTATTTGATTATGCCAGACACAATTGGTGGCATTCAATATTACACAAGCAACGACGATTGAAGATTTGATGAAAACCCTAGCAAAGTTGTATGAAAAGCCCTCCTCTTCAAATAAGGTATTTCTCATGAAGCGTTTGTTTAATATGAAAATGGTGGAAGGTGGGTCATTTGCTGATCATTTAAATGAGTTTAATATAGTTACCAGTCAATTAACTTCTGTCAATATTATTTTTGATGAAGAAGTCAGGGCTCTCTTGATTTTGTGTTCTTTGCCTGAAAGCTGAAATGGCTTGGTAATGGCTGTTAGTAATTTTGTTTCTGGTTCTAATACCCTAAAATATGATGATGTTATTGGTGTTATTCTGAGTGAGGAAATTTTTAGGAAAAGCTCAGGTGGATCCACACGAGGTAGTGTCTTAAACACACAAAGTAGGGGTAGAACCAATGAGAGAGGAAACAACTCTGGAAATCATGGGAAATTAAGAGGAAAATCAAAGGGAAAGAGGTCTGAATCCAAAGGGCCAAATGATTGCTGGTACTGTGGAAAACCAGGTCATAAGAAGAAAGATTGCTGGTCTCGGAAGAATAAGGAAGGAGACAAACAATAAGGTAACAAGGAGGTAAATGTGGTAAGTAATAAATCTAAAGAGGATGCTTTGATTCTTTCTTTAGAAAGTATTGATGATTCATGGGTTTTAGATTCTGGGGCTTCATTTCATGCTACACCCCATAGAGGTTATTTTCTTGATTATGTCCAAGGGGATTTTGGGCTAGTTTATTTGGGAGATAGTGAACCTTGTCAGATAATTGGAAAGGAAAAAATTAAGATTAAGTTGCAGAATGGGAATCATTGGCTACTACAAGAGGTAAGACATGTTCCAAGGCTCAGTAGGAATTTAATTTCAGTAGGGCAATTGGGTGATGAGGGTTGCATGGTTACTTTTAATGATAGAAATTGGAAGGTTTCAAAAGGTTCCTTAGTAGTAGCAAAAAGTATGAAAGTAGGCACCTTATATCTTTGTACAGGTCATACTGTTCCTTCTACTTTAATTGTTTCAGAAGATAATGAATGTTCAGGAATAGGGGCTACAGTTGAGCAAGAAGAATATCAAATTGTTGTTGTAGATTTTGACACAGCACTATGGCACAATAGACTCAGGCACATGAGTGAAAAAGGTATGAAATTACTTCATTCAAAGAAAGTTTTACCTGGTCTAAAATGTGTCAATATGGATTTTTGTGAGAGTTGTGTGTATGGAAAATAAAAGAGAGTTAGTTTTGTGAAGAGTGGGAAGGAAAAGAAAAATGAGAGATTAGAGCTTGTGCATATAGATGTATGGGGACTAGCTCAGGTATCTTCCCTTGGTGGCTCTCTGTATTATGTTACATTTATAGATGATGCAACAAGAAAAGTATGGATTTATTTTCTTAAACATAAATCTGATGTATTTCAAACTTTTAAGAAATGGAAATGCTTGGTTGAGAATGAGACTAGTAAAAGGTTAAAATGTCTCAGATCTGATAATGGTGGTGAGTATTGTAGCAAAAAATTTGAAGATTATTGTTCCTCCAATGGTATTCGTAGGCAGAAAACTGTACCAAGGACTCCACAAGAAAATAGAGTGGCTGAACGCATGAACATGACAATAATGGAGTGTGCAAGGAGTATGAGGTTGCATGCTAGGCTGCCCAAAAACATGTGGGTAGAGGCTATGAACACTGTTGTTTATTTAATCAATAGAGGCCCCTCTACTCCTTTGGACTGTGGTATTCCAGAGGAAGCATGTACTGGTAAGAAGGTGAGTTATTCTTTTCTCAAAACCTTTGGTTGTGAAGCTTTTGCACATATAGATTATGAAAATAGAACCAAACTGGAAGCTAAGTCATAGAAATGTGTATTTGTTGGATATGACATTGATGAATTTGGTTATAGGCTTTGGGATTTTGAAAATCATTAAATTGTAAGAAGCAGGGATGTCATATTCAATGAGAAAGTATTGTACACAGATCTGTTGTAGTAGCATGAGAAGAAAGAAAATGATTATGTAGTATTGGATGATACTCCAAAAGATGATGTTCTAGTAGTTCCTTATGCTCTGCAACAATAGCAACAAAAAATACCACACACCCCAGTGAATGTTAGACGGTTAACAAGGCTAAGTAGACCTCCAGAGAGATTCTCTCCCTCTTTGTATTCTATTTTATTAACAGATGCTAGTGAACCTAAATGTTATAATGAAGTTGTGCAGGTGGATACAAAGCTTCAGTGAGAGTCTGCAATGATAGATGAAATGGACTCTTTGTTGAAAAATCAAACATGGGATTTATGTAAGTTACCTGCAGGTAAAATGGCTTTACAGAATAAATGGGTTTACAGGCTGAAAGAAGAGGATGGAGGTAAGAAAAGATTTAAAGCCAAGTTGTAAAAGGATTTGCACAGAAAAAGGATATTGATTTTGATGAGATATTTTCTCCAGTTGTTAAAATGACTTGTATCCATACTATTTTAAGTATTGTGGCTACTAAAGATTTTCATTTAGAGAAGCTTGATGTTAAAACAACTTTTCTTCATGGTGATTTGGATGAAGAAATATATATGGTCTAGCCACAAGGATTTGAGGTCAAGGGTAAGGAGAATTTGGTGTGTAGATTGTAGAAAAGTTTATATGGCTTGAAGCAAGCACCTTGGCAATGGTATATTAAATTTGACACTTTTATGAATGAGCATGGATATAATCGGTGTCATTCTAACCATTGTGTTTATTTTAAGAGGTTGGATGATGAAAGCTACATTATTTTATGTTTATATGTTGATGATATGCTTGTAGCTAGGTCTAACATGGATCACATTAAGGGGTTGAAACAACAATTAGCACATTCATTTGCTATGAAGGATTTGGGGGCAGAAAAACAAATCCTTGGTATGAAAATTTGTAGAGATAGGAAAAATAGAAAGTTGTCTCTATCTTAGGCTAATTATATTGAGAAGGTGTTGCAACGTTTCTCTATGGAGAATGCCAAAGTTGTCAGTACACCTTTGCCTGGTCATTTGAAATTGACTAAGGAGATGTGTCCTAAGACATCAGAAGCAGAGGCAAAAATGTCTAAGGTACCTTATGCTTTAGTTGTAGGGAACTTAATGTATGCTATGGTATGTACTAGGCCAGATATTGCACATGCAGTGGGAGTCGTTAGCTGATATATGAGTAACCTTGGTATTGAGCATTGGAATGTAGTCAAATGGATTCTCAAATATTTGAGAGGTACATCTAGTAAGTGTTTACACTTTGGGGGATCTACTACTACTATACAAGGCTACTATACAAGACTATGTTGACTCAGATTTGGTAGGAGATATAGATAGCAGGTGGAGTACTACAGGCTATGTATTTACTGTTGGTGGGACAATAGTGAGTTGGATTTCTTGACTAAAAAAGGTGGTTGCTTTATCCACTACAGAGGTAGAGTATGTTGCTACTACAGAGGCAGCCAAGGAGATGATATGGATTCAATTCTTCATGGAAGAATTGGGACATCCATAGACGGATAATTGTTTACAAACAGATAGCCAAAGTGCCATTCATCTTGCAAAGAATTCTGCTTTGCACTCAAAGACAAAACACATATAGTTGTGGTACCATTTCATTCGGTCAATTTTGGATGATGGGAAGTTAAAGTTGGAAAAGATTCATATAGATGATAATCTAGCAGATATGTTTACAAAGGTAGTAACAAGGGAGAATTTGAACTCATGTTCATCTTCAGTTGGTCTTCTAGACTGAATAGAATAAAGAAACAACTGAGTTTAGGGTGGTTCGATCCAGTGGGAGCCTCATATGGTAGCGGTATTGCTACAAGATCAATCTCCAAGTGGGAGGTTTTTTAGTGTGGATTCTGATCAGTCACCAAGTGGGAGATTATTAGCTTGTGGTGACTGATCAGGAAAGTACTATTTAGGAAAGTATTGTACACTTTTCCTCTCGACCTCAAATTTTTTTTGAGGCCGACATATTTTTGGCTATTTTTGGGCTGACATATTGTAACTCATTATAACCCTAAAGTAGAAAAATATTGTATAATATGGCTTAGGCTTAGGGTTTTCATAATGTGTGATTTTAGTACTTGTGGTAGAATTAAGCTGTAAGGGATTACAGATTGTAATCATGTTGTAATCACTGGATAATAATAATATTGGACTCGCTATTGGTGGATGTAGCCCAGAGATTGGGTGAACCACGTTAAATCTTTGTGTATTGTGTTCTCTTCTATGTGGTTTATTGTTTTCTGATATTGGTTATATTTGCATGTAATTGTTATTTCTGTCTTGTTAATCCTAACAATACTTCTCTTCCCTTTGACCAACCCATGCTTGAGCCAATGGAGGAAGTGAATTTAAACAAGAATAAAATGAACAAACATGACAATGCTATTTGTATCTTAGATTCTATTGCAATTAATTTGGATGAAGAATATACTCTTGATGATGATATTCTTGATGCTAACAATGATATTCATGCTGGTAATTATGATGACTATGAAACTATTGATATTGATCATGATTTACCAGCTATGCTTTCACAATAGTTATCTATCACTCCTAGTGACAAACAAAGAAACCTATCTTCACAATAGGGTCCTTGTTTGGAATTGACTATTGTTCCATATGTTGTGCTTGATGTTTCTGATCCTCTTGTCCCTCCTTCCCAAAATATTATAGCCCGAGATGGGGCAAGCGATACACTTGACTAGCTCCTCTTATGTGGTGGATTCTGTGTGTTTCCTTGTTGTATTGTTCTTCCCCTGTGATGTGTTTCTTGTTACATATTTTGTTGAGATTTTTTTGAATGAATCTTGTTTCTCCATTGGTGTAAGGTGATAAAGAAATCACAATGTCATAAACATTCTTATATTTATATCTCTCTTCTTCTATACATTGTTACATGTTATGTTGTATTTGTGCCACTATTCGTAAATGTTCCTTTGTGTTGTCTTCTTGGGATGATGCCAAATGGTAGCTACCTATTCTTTTTGGTCTCCATGATGTCAGCCTAAAGACACTCTTCTTTGTAACCCTTATGTACTTTTATTCTATTGTGTTTGTAGTTCTACTACTTTTGGGGGATGATGACATTTCATTTTGATATTATATTTCACATATTATCATATGATCATATTGACCCTATAGTTAGTAGATCCCTTTCATGCTCTCTTTTGTCATGTGCTCATTTTCCTTGATTTGTCCTTTCTTGGGGGCATCTCACAGTGGAAACATTTTTTGTGGATGCATGTACGCTCTATTAAAGAAATTGCTCCAATTAAGGCATTTGTAATCGCTTTAACATGGGGGCATACAGTATGCTCTATGTTTCACATTTTTCACACACGCACTGATTCAATGCTACTTTGCATTTGGTCTTTTGATAGATTGCCCTTTAGACCCCTTAATGGATATACTTTCCTTAAGGAAAGATCCTCCTCCCTTTTTGATCTCTAAGGAAGCTTACCATCCCTTAGGATAGATCATCCTTTGGATCCCTTAATGGATACACTTTCCTTAAGGACATATCCTTCTTTTCTTTTTGATCCTTAAGGAAGCTTACCTCTCCTTAGGAAAAATCATCTTTTGGATCCCTTAACAGATGCACTTTCCTTAATGACAGATCCTCCCTTTATTTTTTGACCCTTAAGGAATCTCACCTTCTCTTAGGATAGGTCATTCTCTATTGGACCCCTTAACGAATGCACTTTTCTTAAGGATAGGTCCTTGATGGATTGAACTAGCATAACACAATCTGAAAGAAACACATGGTAGGATTGGTATGGTGCAATAATGGTATGAAAACAATTTTAAAATATAAATAAATGAATCTAGTTTCATTTCTTTTTTTTGTTAATCCTATTTCATTACGTTTTGAATGAGTTATGAAATTTTTGGTGAGGACAAGTCTGTGATAAAACTAGGGGTTCCAAAGAGCATTAAGAAAACTATATCTTTGTATTGCACAATCCAAATAGGATATAAATTGGTGAGTCTTCTTTAAATTTCTGCACAAGGTTCCTCTAATAGTATTTACATTATTTTATCATTAGGGAAAGATATAGAGGTTTTTGTGTGTCTTTTCATGGTAAATATTGTCATAACCCTTGGTAAAATGAGAGTTTAATATAATAATACATTTTTGAGTTATTTGATGAAATTATGATTTTCATTCCATCATGATTCATAATAAAATTCCATTATCAATACAATATTGTATTTCCTTGGTAAAGTTTTGATAACATATGTCAATCGGCCAAAGAAATAATGTATCTAAGTGGTGTAAATTGGAAAGCACCTTGAATGTATTTAAGTAGAACTTGTATATTGATTGATGTTAGTCCTTCCTCTATATAAAAGTGGTATCAAAGATTAGAAGGCCTGAGAAAAGGAGATTTTTTTTTGTTGTGGTTGTGAGTTTGTGTTTGTGCAAGCTGAGAAGAGAATCTAGTTTCCAAAAGACTAGGTAGAGAGGAGAAAAAATTTAGTTGAGGCAAAGACAAAGTGGAAGCAAGGTTAAAGGGACTTTCTTGAAGAAGGTGGATTTGTTGAGAAGGTACTTTCAAGGTGAGAATTCATCAAAGAAGAAACAAGAAAAGAGAGGAGAAGAAAAAGAAAGGAAGAGGAAAGAGGAAAATATGGGGCAAACAGAGTTTGAGAAAATGATTAGAGGAGTGGAGCAAGCCGTGGAAGGGTTAAAAAAATATTTTCCCTAGAAAGAAAAATATGACAATTATTGGTCAAGAAGATCACATGCTCATTAGAAAGATTAGTCAAAATAGGAAAAAGAAAGAAATGACAATGACAATAGAGGAAGATGTAAATAATGAAGTGGTAAGTATTCCTATCACTATTTTTACATCATCAAGCATTGTAGAAGTTCAAAAGGATAATATAAATGTAGATGTGGATGAATCCCCATGTCATTTTTAGTTGTTTGAATCTAACAATAAAATTGCACAAGTGAAGGGTATATTGTTGTAGAAGTTGATGATAAAGATGTTGATGTTGCTAATAACGTGTTTTTTGATCATTTTGAAGGAGTTTGGAATATAATTTTCATTGATGTTTTTTATTAAAGAAAACAAAGTTTTGAAGGGACCCAAAATCCTTTACATGAAGATCACAAGAGATATATCAAGAAAGGACACCCAAAAAAAGATGAATAGAGAGACATCATAGATGATAAGAATAGAAAAATAGAAGAAGCACCAGCCAGACACCAACAAAAATCCAACAAAAGGACAAGTCATCTCCAGAAAAATGAGCATCCCTAAGAAAAAATATTTAACATCTTTGCAACGATAGCTTCCAGCTGGTTCATTTTTTGGGCCACATTTTTAAGGTCAACAATATCTTGGGGTAGATTGTTTTCCTTCTTCTTCATATTGGCCCTAGTTATTTTTCTTGGGCTTGAGGTATCCTCATTCCCCATATCCTTATCTTGCTCCAAATCAATGAAGGCCCCATCCTAGTGCATTTTCTCAATCCCAAACATCAAAGTATTCATGTTTTCAGCCGAAGACTTGATAACTTTATGACTATGATCCATGATCTTTTGAAGGATGACTTCAATTTTGTTAAGCCTTTCATCAGCCTCACCAAATTTCTTGTCATATATGTATTTCATATTTTCAATAACCTCAACATTTTTTGAAAGGCAATCTACAACTACCTTGTTTCCCCCCTCAGTCTAGAGAGAATTGATAGTAGCCACCCAAGGATTCTCCTTCATACCCTCTTTGGTTTGTGAGTTAGTAGAAACATGGATGATCTTATTCATACACCCTTTGGACTGTAATTCATCAAACTTAGAGGAAAAATATCTCCATTTAATATATATCTTGAAAGGCCCATCTAATAAGCCTAAAAAATTACACAGTCCCATGTTTAGCCATTTCCAAAACACCAAAAGGACTAGGATTTCTCCTCTGTATCATTGGATGGATCAAGATAATGAACATCCACATAATCAGGGGGTAGATAGGGTCATCCTGCTCCTAAAATCTAGCCAAAACATCAAGGGCAATATCTTTCCCTTTCCCAAGATCCTTCTTCACATATTTTCTACCAAAAAAAGGGAAGGATCCTTACCCTTGCTAGTCCCAACAAACAAAGGGTTGATCATATTCTCAACATCCTATCTTGGGTTTTTACGAGGAGGGGGGTAGCCTCCTCCTCATCAACCTTAGTATTCCATCCCTCATCCTCTGAACAACCACTTTCCTCCCCAACTTCCTTAGAGACAGAGAAATCCCTATAGAAGTTCTCATAAACCCTAGCCTTAAAATGTTCATAAATAAGCATGATTAAACGTTGGTGGATAATAAGTTTATTGTGGGGATTATCTCTATGATCACTTATGATGACATTCAAAGATGAAAGAAAATACAACAAGGATATCTTCAACTTATATATGAAATGATTAAGTATAACAGAATGGTAGCCATAAACTCTCGTGAACCAACCATCGAGTGTAAAAAAATCTATAATTGCTTTGAGAAACTCCCTCCAAATTAATTTTATCTTCTTGGACTCAAAATGGGACTTTTCATCCTTAACCAAGTTCACTTTCTCGTTAGCATACTTAGGGAACTTCTTAATTTCCACCTCTGAAATCTTTTTGTCTTTGTAATACTTAATTCCCTTCATGGAAAGACCACTAAATTCTACTACAAGGCCCTCATCGACCATAACAGAGCTCCCAAATAGATTGAGTTTTCCATCTTTCCATTCCTTAACAAAAATCTTAGTTATTTTGTGGTCATAATCATGGAGCCTTTCAATGTAAGGGGTAACCTCCCCCTTTTGCAACAACCTCCAAATGATCACATTGGATCTCCAAGCATCAAAGTTCACTAGATCAACCCTATGCCTACCCTCCCCCCCCCCCCCCATATCACCAAAAAACAAGATCTATAGATGGAGATGAAGGAAACAAAAAATGGACTCCACAAGACCAACAAACCCCAAAAAACCCCAAACATCCCTGAAAGCATGTTGAATATAAATGAAATCAATATCCACCAGAGCTTTTAGACAGTTGCCACGATTCAAAATAATTGCAAAATTAGTACTTGGCATCATCACATTGTAAGGGTAAATTACCACATTTTATATGTGTTCAATCATAATTAAGAAGGGCCTTGACATCATCTACCAGACTGTCTTCCCCATGCAATATTATCTTAGATTTGGATCAAACACTAATATTAGCAAGACAATCGACAACAATGTTAACTTCACGAAAAGAATGAGAAATAATACATTTCTCAAAGGCTTTTATAATTTTTGTGGATGAATCTATTAAACCCTCAATGGTCCATGAAGATCTATTTTACCCTTTGAGGAATCTAATAATGTTATTAGAATCTCCTTCTATTCAAAATTTCTAGGTCCAAGATCTAATAAGCTCACATGGATTTCACAAGGTAGTTAGACTGGCTACAAAGTTTCATTGATGTTATTGATCAAGTTGGTGTTGATACTCAAGTTTATAATGAATAGGTTGTAGGATTATTTTTTGATAAGATGTAGTAGATCAAAATAACTCCATTAGATGAGGTTATGTGGCAAAAGTCTCCAAGATAGTTTGAGAGACAAGACACAGATTTCATGAATGATATTGATACTAATTAGGTTATTTTTGTGAATGAAGTTGATATTTTATTTATCTTAGTCATATAGGAGGTTTTTATTTCTATTTTATAGGCCCAAGTACCTAATCAAAATGATGAGCAGACCAAGAGTGAAGATGAATCAAAACTTGGATGCCAAACTATCCAAAAGAGCAAGAGATAGTGCATGTTTTCAATACCTAGTTCATTGGAAGTGTCCACTAGATGGAGGAAGAATTTGGAGACTAGATAAGGATGTGATCAAACATAATATTGTTGCAGATCCTCACTCAAGAGTACTTGAGTTTTATTTCCATGGGGAGTACGGTGTAGGAGCACCCTTAGGACCTAATATGTCTATAGGAGGCAAAGTTTAAAATTTATCTTTGTTTTGGGTTGTTTAATATTTGTACAGTCATTTTTGACCATTAATGATTATTTTGGATCATTGTGTCAAGTCTTGAGTCATTTGGACAAGAATTGTAAAAGTTGCTCAAAAGTTGTCAAAGTTGTCATAACAACTTTTGCTACTTTATGATAATTTTAAAAAAAGTTTGTTAAAAGTAATTGATGGGTAGTTGTAGGTTGGTTGGGGGGAATAAGTGGATTTAAAAAACATAAATTATGGCCTCCAAGACAAATTGCGGGTTGGATATGGTTGGGTATTGTTGGATATTGTGAAGAAGAAGAAACCCTTATTTTTATGTTTTATTTTTGAATTCTTCTCATGTTGCAGAATCTTGGTTTGTACATATTGTTTATTTCATCTAATGATAGAAAATTTGTTGCAGAAGTTATATATGTGAATCTACTTTCATTTTAATTGGTATCATCCAATTTCATTAAGTTTTGTAAAAGTTATGGCATTTTTGGTACTTGTTTCCATGAATGACTTGTTTTTCCTGTAACAGTACGAAAGAAACACATGGTACGAATTGGTATGGTACAATAACGGTCTGAAGACAATTGGAAAATATTACTAAATTATTATAGTATCATTTTATTTTTGTTTGACCCAATTTCATTTTGTTTTGAATGAGTTATGACATTTTGGCGAGGACAAGTCTATGATAAAACTAGAGTTTCTAGCAAGCATTAAGAAAACTATATCTTTGTATTGCACCATCCAAATAGCTCAAACTTGGTGAGATTATTCTTTGAATTTCTGCACAAGGTTCCTCCAAAATTATTTTCAATATTTTATCATTTGGGAAAGATATGGAGCTTTTTGTGTGTCTTTTCATGGTAAATATTGTCATAACCCTTGGTGAAAGGAGGGTTTAATAAAATAATACATTGTTAAGTTATTTGATGAAATTATGATTTGTATTATATCAAAATGCATAATCAGAGACAATGATTAGTCTAATATTTTATGTCCTTGGTTATTTTTTGATAACATATGCCAATTGGCCAAAGAAATAATGTATCTAAGTGGTGTAAAATGGAAAGCACCTTGAATGTATTTAAGTAGAACTTGTACGTTGATTGATGTTAGTCCTTCCTCTACATCATTATTGGTCTTGTGTAGGTGCAATCTCAATTATTTTATCTTGCATTTTATATATATATCTAGATTTAGGAAATCCATGGATTAAAGTTTCACATGGATAGTCTTGTTCCGTGTCACTAGCTAAATCAGTGTCACTTGGACTTTGTTCACTATTGTCAATGTTTTCATTTTTTGTTTCAAGATATTCTTTCCAAATATTTTTTCAATTAGACATTTTTCATTTTGTATAACGTTGTCTTTGTTAATTGATTGAAATCTTGCATGACAAGATTTGGTCGTGTCATGCCCTTTTAGAATGCATTTTTATACTCTAAACATCTTTTAAGGGAAACTGAAAGTGTTGTTGTGTTGTTAATTGATAATGGTAATGCTTTTTGTACAATGTTAATATCAACTAAAATATTTACAATTGAACCGGCTAGGCCCATTTGAGACCTTTTGTATCCTAATTCCCAAATTCGTGCAAATGCAATTTATAGTGAAACAATTCTTTCTTCTAACTGTGTAAGCATTTCAACATATAGAATGACATATTAGTTCAAATATTTTGTGGCATAACATACTTTGGGAGAATTGACTCCTTCAATGACACATCACATATTAGACAAATAGAGTGTGCAAATATAACATTAGTAGATTTGAGTAGTTTACAATATACTTGTTTTTTTTCATTATTGAATTTTATCATGTCTTTTTTGAAATGTAGTAGTTGGAAAATTGTACATGTATATTTTGTTCTATCTTCATTTTTTTTCAAAGCATTTAGTTTCTGACAATCCTTTTTTTTTAACTTGAAGATGGTATTGCCTAGTTATTGTATATATGTTGATTATTTCTCTTATTCAACTTGTTTATTCTATATGATTTTTTTTGTATTTTTACAAATTATATTTTCTATTACTCTTGATTGCGCTATTTTCTATTTTTAATAAACTTCTTCACCTTTGTAAGCGATATTTGTTCCTTCAAAATATTTTTTGACATTGCAACTATAGTGACATTCTCTATTTTCTTCTTTTTTGTACATCTTCTACTTTGATGTTCAACATTATCTCTGATGGTTTTCTTTAGCTATCACAATGTCATAGTTTTATGCCTTTTTGGATATTGTGTTTGCATGGTTAAAAGATGTTCAAAATATACATAAAGTGGATTCTTATAATGGAAAAGTATTGAGTGAGATTTTGTGCATGTAGTTTGGTTGAAATTCAAATATATTTTTGCTCTTGATGTTGACAAAACACATATCTATATATTTAACCACTTTGTGAGCCATCAGATGCAAAAGATATCTCCCCAAAGCCCTTTTCCATTGTTAGCCATGCTTGGTTTTACATATAATCGCATTCTTTACAAGTATGTTTTTGGATCCTATATTTTGTGTAATCCATGTATTGTCTAAGGATGTAGTTCATGCTTGTAACAGTTAATTTCTTGGATGTTTCTCCTTTTGCAAGATATGTCTGAAAGTAATCTATAGTTCCTTGTCGTAGTTGAATTGATTTGTAGCATTTTGATAATAGAAGTTCCAATGAATCAAATTTAAGAAAGCTCCAACATTATATTCGAATGTATTTAATCTTTATAGACCTTGTTGTACACACTAAATAGTGCACTTCTCTAAGTCTTTACTTCCAAGGGAATCCATGAATGGGAAACCTTGAGAAAGTGACCTAGAGCTCCCTAGGCATGGAGTCACAATATTGTTTGAATATCCCTCTCAGCTAGAGCTATTGAAGCATGCAACCTTGCTAGTAAACCACACAATGGGAGATTCAATGAGACAAGGGAAAGAGTGCCAATATCTTCAAGAATCAACAATGAAGATGCAATGCAACTATGCTAAGAATGAAAATGCAAGCTAAGCTATGGAAATGAAAATGAAAGTATTACAAACCCTTGCTAATTAAGCTATGCGAGCTAATCTAAAACATAAAGGAAACTAAGCTAGATGCCATGAAAGCTATGATGCAAGAAATGAAACTAGAATGCAAGAATGATCTCAAAAAGCTCCAAAGTCTCCAAGAAATCCTACAGCATAAGGTTAGTATTCAAAAGATGGATCCTAAAATGAGAAGAGAGCTCTCCTTTTAAAGGAATTGAAAAGGAATGGACCATGGAGATTAATAGGCAAAAGATTTAATCAAGGGTGGAGCTTGAAAGAGGAGCAATCCATGTGCACAAATATCCTCCAATGAGAAAATAAGAGTTGACTTTTGTGTCCATATGAGACAAAAAGTGTTTTTCTCCTTTTTATAAAATAAGAATAATGCTTTATTTGTGCAACTTAGGATAAGAGGAAAAGTGGGGGCTTTTTATTTATTAAAAGGGGAGGAAATTCCTTTTAAATAAATAAAGACTTTAGGATAAAATGGTTAGCCCAAGGCAAATAATAAAAAATGATAAAATAGGATTTGATCAAGGAAATTGATATAATTGATAAAATGCTGATTTTTGAAAATACTGATTCAGGGATTTGATAAATTAATGAAATGGGGCCCAAAGTCTAGGCGACCATTTTAGGGTGCATACATTTTCCCCTCTTTGACTAATGTGAGATCGATTTGGGATCACATGCAGTCAAAGAATGGAATTGAAATGTGAGATCGATTTGGGATCACAAAACAATCCAGACATGTGTTCGATGGATGGGAACATATCAGGACAAGCATAAGCAAAAGCTGACAAAGATAAGCTAAAAGACAAGACCAACACCTACATAGCTAGGTGATAATCAAGTCTCAAATAAGAGATAATAATCTCAAGCAAAGCTGATTGATAAGTTGAATCAAAGATTAAAGCTGATAGGTATTGCCCCCTCGGAATTGAAATCAAAATCAGGTAGAGGAGAACAGTAAATTGATAAACTTGATCAAGTCACTAGAAATCATAATCGAAGGTGAAAGATGATAGGATAACCATCAAGCAGTGAAGACATGCCCTAGTTTGACTAGGTTTGACTGAGAAAGATATAGGATAAAAATCAAGTCAAAACCTCAAAGAGATGAATCGAATGAAAATGAATGAAAGACTAGAAGGTTGAAAGAGATGGGGATGAAGAAATGAAGATGCCCCAATAAAGATCAAAAGATCAGGCCTCAAATGGTCAGCCAATTGCGCGGAAGAAGGAGAAAGTTTTGAAATGTGATTTTGACTATCAAGATGAACTCAGATTTCGATTTTGATCCCAAAATGAATAGAAAATGATGTGATATGAAAGACAAGAAGTGAAAGACATGACCGGGAAGAAGTGAAAGGTGAGTGTAGTTTGACCAACAAGTCCACGAAAGATGAAAGGAGAGCTCTCTCCATATGCAAGATGCAAAACTAACTATCATGAACTTAAGAATGCAAGCTACTATGAAAAGTGGTTTACTTGCAAGGTCACAAAGCTATTAGACTCTAATAATCATCATTGAGCTTTATTGGTAGCATCGTAAGATCATACTATACACACTAGTATAACTATGTGAATATGAATATGATCTATATCAGATAGGTGTGTGGGAACCCCACCTAAGCATCAAAGACATATAAGTCAAGATGACTAGTGTAGTGAGATTTCCTAAGTTTGATATGGCAAGATTATACTCGCATCGAGACGAAAGAAAGTCAAGATGGCTATAAGCATGCACTTGCAAAAACAATCAAGGATAATACCATGTAGATCCCAATGTCAAGTGGAACAAGCATAAATGCTAATGACAATTAGGATCAACAAAATATACCCACATGTAGAAAAAACAATAAAACATGTCCTCATGCCCTTAGTCTTCTAGCTATGCATCATCAAAAACTATCTTTGGGAGAGAACACTCATCAAAGAAATCATCATAGACAACACACATAGAAAACAAAGTCAACCAAGTCTCAGCGAGTTGAGCATTTAAGTGCGTGTGTGTAGGTCATAGAATCAATCTTTGAGTATCACATTTACCAGTGAGAGATATCATATTGAATAGAGGTAAAATGGATTCACCACTATTTAGATAGAAAGGGAAGGGGAAAATATTAAGATCTATTCTCAAACCCAAATTCCCCAAGGAAGAGATCTGATTTGATCAACCAAAAGGTTAATGCACAATCGAATCAATTTATGGAAAAGAGTAGGAAGAGAGAGAATAAATCCAATATTTCCCTATGAATGGAATTTATGCTTGGAATATGAAATAATTGAAATACAACTACTAACCTCAAAATTAGGGCAAATCTGGAAAATGTTGAATTCTGATGTCTGTGTGTACTTTCTAGAAAATCTGAAACCTGTCCTAGATTGGAAATGCTGAGACAGAGAAAACACAAAAATATTTCCTCAAGATAGCTCAGCTCGGGTTTGACCCTCATAAAAGGTCAGATACCACATTCTTTATTTGAAGTCTGATTTGAATTCTGTTCGCAGATCCCAGAAGTTTGCCGAAAAGGGTATCCAAATTCACTCTTAGATCTGAAACTCCGCACCTATACCTGCAAGAAAATAGGGGTTTTTGTTTTATGGGGGGTTTGCCTTGGTCAAACCCCAGTTTGGAATCAACCTTAATATTGAAATTGAAATGGAGAATGCTAGCAAGTAGTAGAAAATGATCTAACAATGAAGCTATGCAATTCAATAGATATGAAATTGTATTTGAAATGTAAACAAGTATATTGATATGAAAGCTTGAACACAACAATAAATGTGAATCAAACCTCCATGGTTGTATGCTTGGAATCCTCCTTGGTAAGAGAATAAAATGGATCTTGAAGATGAACAAAGGATCTTGAAGGAAGATCACACCATCATGATGGCTAGATCTAGGGTTTGAATGATAAATCTTGAATGCTTGAACCAAATCCCTTCAATGGCTTGAATGCTTGAATCCTTGATCTTCAATGGAGAACTTGGATGGAGAAGAAGACTTGAATGCTTGAATGAATGCTTGCTTGATCACTTTGAGAGCTTGATTGAGAAAACTTGATGTGAAAATGAGAGAGGAAGGCCTCCTTTTATAGTGATCTAGGGCACACTCCTCTAGATGAGCCACCTTGGAGAATTAAATCCCAATTAGGTCCTCACCTTTAGAAAATATACCTAGATTAAATGCAATTAAAGGATTTACCATCCTGAAACTCGAAATGGCAGACCCGAAAGCGGGAAAATAAATCTCCCGAAAGCTTGAAGCCCGAAGATTCTGGAATTTGAAATTTTGGAGAAAGGGGTCAAAGTCGACATTGACCCTGACCTAGTCAGGATCAACCTAAGACATTGACCTTTTTCTTAGGTTGACTCAAAACTAAATTAGGAGGTCCCAGGGATGCCCAGAAACCTAGAATTGATGCCAGAACAGGAGAGAATGTCAGGAATAGACATAAAATCCTATGATTACTAAAATGAAGGCCAGGAGGATCCATTTCTAAATCCTACCTAGAAAATAGAGCCATGGAAGAGGGAAATTCAGGAGAATCCTTAAGATCCTAACCCTAATTTCACCTAGAATGAAGCAGAAAAGAAGTGGAAAGTGGGGAGAAAGCCAGATCAAAGAAAAGATCAATTCAAGGCATCGAATATGACCCCAAACCACTTACTTGGAGGGCTAAACGCTCTTAACATGGAAGTGCTTCCATTTTAAGACGATACACATATCATGCTAGACTATGGCGTAGGATTATCTGATAAGTGTTGAGAAACACTTGACGCTAGGGTAGTGTTGAAAAACACAGTTTGGGGGTTGGTGTTAAAAAAACACCATTTGCAAGACATCCTAAAGACCAACGCATCCTAGAGACCAAAGCTAACATAGTTATGCCCCCTAGACAAAGACAAAGACCAATTCCAAACCAAGGTAACAAAGGTCAAGGCAAGATGGAGAAAGGCTAAGTGTCGAGGGCACATGCTAAAAGACAAGGGTGCAAAGGCCTTAAGTAGCGTCTATTTCTAAGTTTTCACCACTTGGAGATTTTTTCAAATTTTTCAATTTTTTTGTATTTTTGCTACCAAGGCACCTATTTCCAAGTTTTCACCAAGGCACTTTTTCTATTTTTTTGAATTTTTTGCATTTTTTGATTTTTTTGTATTTTTTTAGGACTTTATATGCTTTTTAGGATTTTTTTAACATCATATATGATTTTTTTTTTGGAATTTTTTCAGGATCAATAAGTATGTACAAAGGATGCCCCTAGACAGAATAGGCATCATGGATAGAACTTCTTGAGGTGCAAAACATTGATAGGGTCAGGGAGCTGTTCCCCCTCTGGATCAGATAGTAAATAAGCACCTGTACCAAAAGCTACAGTAATGATGTATGGTCCAAGCCAATTAGGCTCGAACTTGCCCTTTTTCTCTCTATGTTGTTGGTTCTTAGGGTTTTCTCGTAGGACAAGATCCCCCACTTGAAATTCTCTAGGGTGAACCTTCTTGTTGAATGCTTTAGACATACGCTTTTGGTAGACTCTCATGTGATCAAAAGATGCTTTACGCTTTTCATCTAGAAGCTCCAATTCTTGAAGTCTCATGGCACGGTAGTCTTCATCTGACACTAAACCTTTAAGGGAAACTCTAAGAGAAGGAATCTCCACCTCTAAAGGTAACACTGCTTCAGCACCATAAGTGAGGGAAAAAGGAGTAGCCCCTATAGGAGTACCAATACTCATTCTATAGGCCCACAAGGCCAGATTTATTTGTAGATGACAATCTCTACCATTCTTGTGAATTGTTCTATGAAGGATTTTGAGAATGGTCTTATTTGAAGCCTCTGCTTGTCCATTTCCTTGCGGGAAGTAAATGGAGGACCAATGCTATTTTATCTTGAATTTCTTGCAGAGATGTTTAAGGTCATTATTTTTAAACTGACCTCCATTGTCAGTGATTATTTCAGAAGGCACTCCATATTGACAGATGATATGGTTCAAAATAAACAAAGAAACTGTCTTGCTTGAGGCAACAGAAAGTGGGACAACTTCTACCCATTTGGTAAAGTAATCAATAGCAGTGATAATGAATTTGTGTCCACTTGATGAGTTGGGATGAATTTTCCCAACAAGGTCAAAGGCCTAGCGCTGAAATGGCCAATGAGAAATAGAAGGAATAAGTTCCCTGCCTAGAGCATGTATCAGGTTTCCATGTTTCTGACACTTTTCACAAGATTTAGCAAAAGCTACTGCATCTATCTGCATGGTAGGCCAATAGTAACCCACCCTAAGCAACCTTAAAGCCATGGCAAGACCATTAGAATGTCCTCCACAAATGCCCTCGTGAATGTTAGCTAACGCTTGTTCAGATTCCTCCTTTTCTAAACACCTAAGAAGTGTCCCATCTAAACCCCTCCTATACAGATCACTAGAGATGAGGGTGTGGCGAGAGGCATTTCAGGTTAGGTTTCTTCATTCAGAATGATTGAAGGTTTCAGGGATAGTACCATCATAAAGGTATGAGTAAATGGCACCATAGCGGGATGACTCATGGCCAATAAGGGTACAAACAACTTGGCTTTCTTGGGAGTCATAGATAGGGTATCGTAGCTCTTCCACTAGGAATTCAAATCTGGACTCATGCTGTTCTAGCTGAAGAAGTGAAGCCAATGTAGCCATAGCATCAGTTGCTTTATTCTCTACTCTAGGAATTTGTTGAAATGTAACAAAGGTGAAGTATCGTCGCAATGAATCAACCATTTTCTTATAGGGTACCAATTTTTCATCTTTGGTTTGGTATTCTTCATTAACTTGGTTGACTATCAATTACGAATCCCCATAAATATGCAGCTCTGTGATTCCCCATTCTATAGCCATTTTTAGTCCATTTGTTAAGGCCTCATACTCAACAATGTTATTTGTGCATGGGAATAATAGTTTGTAAGACTTAGGAATTGTGTACCCATGAGGTGAAACAAACAACACTCTTGCACCTGAACCATTTTGCATGAAAGAGCCACCAAAGAACATCTTCCATGTTCTCGCAGTCATGTACATTATGTGCTCATCTAGAAATTCAACTTGAACTAGTGTTTTGTCTTGAATTGGAAAATCAGCCAATTGGTCTGCAATGGCTTGTCCTTTTATAGCCTTATGCTCAACATACTCTATGTCAAATTTGGATAGGATCATCATCCACTTAGTAAGTCTACTTGTGAGAGTAGCCTTACCAAGCAAGTATTTTAGAGAATCAATTTTTGCAATGAGGTGTATTGTATGCGCAAGCATGTAATTTCACAACTTTTGGGAAACAAACACCACCGCTAGGCAAGATTTTTCAATACTAGTGTAGTTAACCTCATATGACACAAGAGTACGATTGATGTAATAGATAGCTCTTTCTTTTCTAGTATCATCAAGTTGAGCCAATAATGCCCCCAAGGAAGATTCTATTGCTGACACATACAATATGAGTGGTTTTCTTGGGATAGGAGGCATTAAAATTGGAGGATTTGCTAAGTATTTCTTGATTTGGTCCATGCTTTACTGACAATCTTCATTCCAGACACATTTAACCCCTTTGTGTAAAGTCTTGTTAAAGGGTTGAGCTCTATCAGCCAGTTGTGAAATAAACCTCCTTATAGATTGAAGGCATCCTTGAAGACTCCTCATTTGACTGATATTTTTGGGAGGTGACATATCCATTATTGCTTGAACTTTTTCTGGGTCCACCTCTATTCCTTTAGCTGAAATGATAAATCCTAGGAGTTTTCCAGAGGTGACTCTGAATGCACACTTTTTGGGATTTAATCTAAGTTGAAATTGTTCCATACGATCTAGAATTACTTCCAAATTGCCTAGGTGTGTATCCCTTTTTTTGGATTTTTCCAAGGTGTCATCCACATAGTCTTCCATATTCTTATGCATCATGTCATGGAATATAGTTGTCATAGCTCTTTGATAAGTAGCTCCGCAATTTTTAGGCAAAATGGCATGACATTCCAGCAATAGGTTTCCCATGCGCAAGTAAATGTAGTCTTTTCTTGGTCTTCAGAAGCTATTTTGATTTGATTATACCCAGAAAAGCCATCCATCAAAGAATAGATCTCATAACCCGCGGTCATGTCCACTATCATGTCTATGTTTGGAAGTGGAAAGTCATCCTTTGGGCATGCTTTATTAATATCTCTAAAGTCTGTGCAAACATGAATGGACTTGTCATGTTTTGAAATTGGTACAATATTGGATATCCATTTGGCATAATCAATGGCTCTTATAAATCCTGCACTGAGAAGTTTCTCTAATTCAACTTTGACAAGAAGAGCTATGTGAGGATGCATTTTCCTCAATTTCTATTTTACTGGTTTGATACCTGGAGCTATGGACAAGTGATGCATAATGAGACTAGTGTCCAATCTTGGCATGTCTAAATAAGTCCAAGCAAAGTTAATTTTCTTGCTCTGTAGGAACTTGGTATATGCCTCTTTTTCCTGTGTTGATAGAGACTGAGCTAAGTGCACAATTTGTGGAGCCTCTTGTGTATTCAAGTTAAATGGCTGTGTAGGCTCAACAAGCACTAAAGACCTATCCTGAAAATAGCTTGGAAGATGATCAAGTACCTCATCCTTAGGTGCCTCAGAGAGGTTTTCACCTTTGGATACATCCTTTATTTTTACTTTTTTAGGTTCTGATACCGCCACATAGTGGTTTTTACCATCAGAACTCTTATTCTTTTTTTCTTTTCTTTTCATTTTGTGACTAAGGTATTTGATATCTGGTTCTGTCATGCTTGTAGTTGGTTCGCTGGTGGAAGAGACTACAGGTTTGAGAGCATTTAGGTAATAGGCTATCTCATAGTCATTTTGAAAAGTTGGGAGTTGAGGCTCTTGATAGCGCTGAGACCAATCAATTAAGTGAGGGTTTGCAAGGGGTAGGTCAATGACTGGTTCAATATTGTGTATGTGAATGGCATCATCTCTGGTGATTGCAGAGTTAGGATTCATCAAGTATCCCTCTAAGGTACCCAAATCAGGATATATCCTACCAAGTGAAGCATCGTCCACTAAAGCAACTTGTGGATTCCAATCCTCTAATCCTACACTAGACTCATTAGCTACCTCAAGTTGGGAACTATATGTATGGACAACATCAATGTCGATGTCAACTGTAGAACAATCAGAAAGAGAATCCCATTCATACTCATGTGAGTCTGTATCTGAATCCTGGCTGGGATGTTTACACCAAGCATGTTTTTTAGGCCTTGAGGTAGAGGCTTCAATGTCACCAAGGGTAACACCTTCTTGAATATTATTTGTATGCTGATGTTCTTGAATAGGATCCTCGACATTATCTTCAATAGTGGATTTTTCTTGTTCTAGGTCTGAAGCAGTTGGATTGATAACTGAAGCATCTAAATCTCCCCAAAGGAGATTGGTGGAAGGGACCCAATCTTCACACCTATCTTGTTGATTTTTCAAATTGAGTATGTAGCTAGATTCATCATCACTATCCGTCGCAGCAAGGATAGGAGCAATTTTCTTATTCTGATTTTCAAAACCTAGGCCAACTGTTGTCTTAGATCTATGGCCAAAGAAAGTGTGATTAAGTGGTTCAGCCTTAGCATCTAATCTATGACTGAGAGGACCATGACCTGGGTAGCCCATATTTTTGACCAAAGTATATCCTCTCCCATAAGCTTTAGGAGATGGGGAGAAATTTTCATTATGTTGGTATTTTTCCTCCTTGTAAATCCAATCTCTAATAGCTACCTCTTCTTTTTCATCCTGTATGGGTACTGAGGACTCTACAAATGTATCAGACAGAGTCATTGTTGAAGATGAGGGACACATCTCTTGTGAAGGTTTACCATAGGACCTAGGTGAGACTGACATTTTTTTGAAGGACTCAATTTGATAACCCCCCATACCAAGGTCTATTGGCTTTGAACTTATTCTACCATTGTGCCAAAGTGGCATCAAAATCCTCTGCTTCTCTGTTGAGAGGAACATGGGTCCCTGCTGAAATTGCATTAACAGATAATGTGCTATCCTCGAGCATACAAACTTCTACTCCATTATAGGGGAACTTGACACATTGGTGGTAGGTGGATGGCACTACTTGCATGTCATGGATCCACGGTCTACCAAGCATAATATTGTAGGCTAAAGGACCAACATCAACAATTTGGAACAAAATGTCCTTTTCAATGGGGCCAATCCTGATAGGAAGGACGGCCAAACCTTTGGAGCTTCTCTCTACCTCATCATAGGCTTTAATGGTGATTTTCTTATGAGTATCAATAACTTTCTTAGAGTAACCCAGTATTTCAACAAACTCAAGGAACAAATATTGAGCCCAACACCCCCATCAATCAACACACGCCTAACACAGGTCTTGTGGATCATGACTTCAATATGAAGGGAAAGATTATGTGGATGGATCAAGGCTTTATCATCTTCTTCTGAGAATGTGAGGTAGTGAGGGCTGGCAAGGTGGTTAACCATGTTTTGGAATTGGTCAACATCTATGTTGTTAGGAACATTGGCTATACGCAAAGCATCCTCAAGGACACGCTTATGTCTAGGAGACAACTCTAGGAGCTCAAAAATTGAGATTTGAGCTGGTGTTCTTTGTAATTGGTCAACAAGATTGTAGCTCATTTCAGGATTGACTGCTGACTTTGTGGTGACATTCTTGGATGTCACTTGCTTGGGTTTGCTAGACTGGTTGGAATTAGGACCTCTAATGATCACATGACCTTGACCTTGGCTTCTGGTGACAACATTAAGAGCTTGGGATGACCTTTGAGAGTGAGGACCCCTAAGCACCACCATGGGTTCTTCATCAAATATAGGAGGAGAGCCCACATCATGACTATAAGAATCTTTGTTTTGCATCATGTTGACATTTTCCTCAACAATCTCAAGCATATTAACCACATTTTCTGCACCTGCGTAGGTATAGTTGATTGCAGCTTTTCCATTCTTGGGTTGAGAGGTTTCCCCCTTTTCATATTTGGGCAAAGGTTCTTTGAATGCCTTGTGGTCTGCATTTGTATTCAACCCATCAATCTGAAGTTTACCACTTTCAATAAGATCCTGGATGAGGTGCTTAAGTTTCCAGCAATGTTTGATCTCATGTCCAATGCCATTGTGGTATTTGCAAAAATATTTTTCATTCCACCAATGTGGCTTAACATCAGGTATGTGAAAGTTTGTTGGATCTTGTGGTTGCACAAGATTATTAGCAATAAGGGTCTTGAAAACAACCTCATAGGAGTCACCCAATTTAGAAAACTGTCTCAACTTTTTCTTGGGCTTTTCTTGATACTTAGGTTTACTCTCTTATTGGTTAGAGGATGTATTGAGTTTCATAGCTTGGATTGCACTATACAAATGTAGGACTCCTTGATCCTTGGGTTGGGAAGAGTCCACAACTCCATCGTTGACTACTTGTTTATTCTTGTTCCAGTGCGAGTGCTTGCTTTTGTCCTTATTAGCATTGTTATTATTTTGACCATTATTGTTGTTCTTGTTGTTGTTGGTCAAAATGCCTTGTTCTTTTAAGACATCCTCTATTCGACATGCTATCTCAACCATAGTATCAAAGGAATCAAAGACCATTTTTCAAATCTCACAATGCATTTCAGGCACCAAATTACTAACAATGATGTCAATCCTTTCATGCTCAGGAATAGTCCTAGAATAGTGGGAGCACAATCATCTCCACCTTTGCAAGAAGGTCACAAAGGATTCCCCTTGGTTTTGTTTCAAATTGCATAAGTCCAACATAGTGATTGATCTTGATAAGTTGTATGTAAAATGTTGAATGAATTTGTGGACAAGTTCTTTGAAAGTTTTTACGGGAGGGGTTATGTTGGTAAACCACTCCATGGCTTGGCCTTTGAGGCTTCTTGGAAATAATCTCATAAGGTAAGAGTCATCTTGGTGCAACTCAAAACTCATGATATAAAATTGACGCACATGATCATGTGGATCACCATTGCCATCATACTTGTCGTATTGGGGAATTTCAACTTTCCTAGGAAAATCTGTCATAGCCACACTTTTGTCAAAAGGATTGGGACAAATAGAATAAAGTGAAAAGGAAATTTTAGGTGCCAACACCTTTTCCATCATTCGTTTGAGTTTCTTGATTTCCTCTTCTTGAGAGGGCCCTTGTTTCTTGATCCTCCTATCCACATCAAATTTGTAAGGGACTCTAGCACCTTTGTTAATCAGACTCTCTAGGAACCTATCTTTATTTTGATCAAGGTACTTCTCCACATATTGTTGGAATAGTGGCTCTTGTTGCATTCTCATGAAATCTTGATCATCAAAACTTGTACTACTTCCTCCATGTTGAGAGCCATGATGAGCTCGTTGGGAGGGTTGTCTTGAGTTCCTAGGAGGTTTTCATCTCCTATGTTGTGAAATCCTTCTTCCTCTAGGACTAGGAGATCTTGAAGGGGTCCTTGACCGCGTTCTACTTCTTGGGGTTCTTGAGGGAGTAGAGGGTAGAGAGTTGTTTCCACTGTTGGTACCCTCGTTGTTGAATTGGTTGTTAAGTTGTTGAGCTAACAACCCATCTTGTTCCTCTTGGAATGCTTTTCTTCTTAATTCCAATAAGGCTTGTTGCTCTTCCTCTAGGTGTCTAAACGTTTCTTCTTTAGTGACTTGTTCATCCAACAAGGCTTTCTTTTCATGCTCAATCCTTTTAAGCCTTTCATTAGCATATCTTGATGTTGTTTTGAGCAGAGAGTTGGACCTTGAGTGTTTGAACAAGTCATTAGTGAATGCAGCATTCACATGAGCATCACTAGATTCGTTGTTTTGGTCTTCATGTTGTGACCGTGCATCTCGGTGAGTTTGCCCAAAATGTCTTTCAGCTCTTTGATGGGCATCTAAATATCTTGAGTTAATAGGGGCAATTCAGGTTGATTGTCATCACCA
Organism: Chamaecyparis obtusa; assembly: GCA_027943335.1. Classification (NCBI taxonomy): domain Eukaryota; kingdom Viridiplantae; phylum Streptophyta; class Pinopsida; order Cupressales; family Cupressaceae; genus Chamaecyparis; species Chamaecyparis obtusa. The sequence goes on along the minus strand of BSBK01007666.1, from coordinate 80,654 downwards.
AATGACATGTTACCCCTATGTCTTTGGAAAATGTCATCAAGAGTTTGATCCATTGCTTCTCTTTGTCTCCTAGTCAAAGTGTAGCTCATGTCCATATTTGATTGAGAGGATGGTAAAGAAGTACTCAAATCACTAGGATTTCTCTTTGGGTCAAACCAAGCCTCAGATTCACTCCTAGGTGATTGATCAAAGACGGGTTTCTTCCCCTTTCACTTTTGATGAGTTTGGACTAAGGGTAATTGTTCAAAGACAACTTGAGGTCATTTTCCTTGACTAACTTGGTACCTTGTTGTAACCGACATGAAAGAGAAAAGATCCTTGGTGATAATATGACCTTATGAAATGTTAATACCAAACAAGGATAGTGAAAGTGTTCAATTGTCCAAGAAGAAATGGTAAGATAGAAAGCTGCAAAAGGTGTAAACCAATCTTGCCATAGAGGTGCATAATAAAAGGATGAGTATCCTAACACATATGGGCCAAGAAAATGGATTTAACCAAATATGTAATTGAAATTGAATTTTGATGGAGGTGAATTGGACAAAAGAGTACTAAAACTCTCCAAGCGTGTTACCAAAGAATCTAAAGGTGTACTTTTTCAACAATGATAATCCCTAACTTATCGATGTCAAACAAGACTACTTTGTAAAATCAGAGAACACTAGTTCAAGGGGCCTAAAATCAGGAACCCAAGGTACAAACAGGTTTCTAGTAGTAGAGTAAGTCACCTACTAAAATCTAGTCGACTAAGGAAAGACTGAAAATTGTATAAATTAGGCAGACAACAAAAAGACTCTGTGCGATATTTTCCAGGCTAATAGGGCGATAATTTCTAGCTAGGCGATATTTCATAGTAAGCAGTGCGACAGTTTCCAAGCAGCCTGTGCGATACTTTCCAGGCAAGTGGTGCAATAGTCTTCCAGTGACGAACTATCACACAATATTTCTCAGTACAGGGTGCGAGACTATTCCAGTGTCATACGATTCTTGACCAGTAAGTGCTAAAAATCTTAGTTTTAAGGGCAATTTGTTCAAAATTTCAGTTTGAAGGTTGGATTTTTCAATTTCAAGCACAATGACAACAGTAAATAGATAGGTTTGCAAACAGTAGGTGATCAAACATGTCATAAAACACTTGAAACAAGGGCAAAAGAAACCTTGCCAAGACAAGCAATTGTGATATCAAAGCAATAAAATCTTATGAATGCTACCATGATGTTTGATGTTTGAGAATGTTTACACGGGTAGATCACAATGAAAACACTTCAAGCACTTACTAGCCTAAAAATTCAATGGCTCAATACTTAACAACTTGGCCCACACTTGATGTCCCATTGCCTCACACAAAGTGGTTACCTATAATAGATATTGGCTTTGTCGTGGAAGTGCCAATGACACAACCAAAGGAACACAGATGGTGAGTAATCTTGGGGTGATCCAGGTTATTCCACTTGGATCAATCCTTGCACCAAGAAGCTAAGCGGAAAAATAGGGTAGCTTCTATCTATGGTTCTTAATAAGGGCTTCCGTTCGTAATACCCCTCTTGCTCCCCAAAAGGGACTGGGACCTCGCGACCACAAGAGTACCTTAAGCATTCTTGCTCAACACTTTCCTCATGGTCACAATCCCACAAGTACTCACATCAAGTGAAGACAAGTACTACGTCTACCAAGGTTTTGTGTCCTTGATAGCCTTGAGTTTATAGTGGGTTGGAATAGCTAGTGAAAAGCTTGCCCCCACTTGGGTCATTCCTCTTGATTGCTCAAGAGCAGGCCCACTAAAGGATTCTAAGAGCTAAACAAAGAGTGGATCAACCTTTGAGTGTTAGGATTTCTGTTTCACCTCAAGGGTGAAGAGCATAATCTCCTAGCTCAAAAATATCTCCCAAACACACCAAGTAAAGGTTCAATTACCCTCTTGCTTTCAAAATCTAAAGATGGGTCAAGATTTTCTGGTTCACCACAAGGGTGAAGAGCATACTTCTCCTACCACCCAAATATTTCTACAACAAGATATTAAGTGCCTACTAAATGAAATAACTAGTAGATGCCACACTCAAAACAAAAGTAATTAAACAAGCACTTAATTTGTTTTTATGCTTTGGGCAGCCCTACAAAAACTGTTAGTAGCCCTTGTGCATTTGAAGCTTTGACATGCATTCTTTTAAGCAAATAATCAAGCAATAGGAGCACCTACAAGTGCCACTTGTTAGCCCTACAAGGGTTAGCACATCAAAAACCAAATGAAATCTGCAAAAAAAACTCTGCCTAACCACAACAAACTAAACTAGCAAGCTAATTAGATCGACACTCGGCAAGAAAAAGCTAATAAACAACTCTCTGCCAGGCACAGGCAACAGTACAGTTACCAGAAATATCGTGTGATATTTTCCAGCATACGGGTGCGATAGTTTCCTCGTGTGCGATAGTTCGTGTTACCTGCAGGTGACATAATATAAAATACCAGTATGACAGAATCTCTCACAGAGCACGATACTTTAACTGGTAAAGTATCACACTAGTATAAGACAAATTATTGCACAACACTGGTGAAGTATCGTACGATAATCTTCTAGAAGGAAGTAAAAATCTGTCAAAAATAGTAAGCTAAAATGTGACAAAAAAAGTGCGGAAGTGCATAAAAATGAAGGACAAAACAAGAGTATTCTACCCCATGATGGGTGCCAAAAATGTACACACTAAATAGTGCACTTCTCTAAGTCTTTACTTCCAAGGGAATCCATGAAAGGGAAACCTTGAGAAAGCAACATAGAGCTCCCTAGGCATGGAGTCACAAGATTGTTTGAATATTGCTCTCAGCTAGAGCTATTGAAGCATGCAACCTTGCTAGTAAACCACAAAATGGGAGATTCAATGAGACAAGGGCAAGAGTGCCAATATCTTCAAGAATCAACAATGAAGATGTAATGCAACTATGCTAAGAATGATATTGCAAGCTAAGCTATGGAAATGAAAATGAAAGTATTACAAACCCTTGCTAATTAAGCTATGTGAGTTAATCTAAAGCATAAAGGAAACTAAGCTAGATGCCATGAAAGCTATGATGCAAGAAATGAAACTAGAATGCAAGAATGATCTCAAAAGCTCCAAAGTCTCTAAGAAATCCTGCAGCATAAGGTTAGTATTCAAAAGATGGATCCTAAAATGAGAAGAGAGCTCTCCTTTAAATGAATTGAAAAGGAATGGACCATGGAGATTAAGAGGCAAAATATTTAATCAAGGGTGGAGCTTGAAAGAGGAGCAATCCATGTGCACAAATATCCTCCAATGAGAAAATAAGAGTTGACTTTTGTGTCCATATGAGACAAAAAGTGTTTTTCTCCTTTTTATAAAATAAGGATAATGCTTTATTTGTGCAACTTAGGATAAGAGGAAAAGTGGGGGCTTTTTATTTATTAAAAGGGGAGGAAATTCCTTTTAAATAAATAAAGACTTTAGGATAAAATGGTTAGCCCAAGGCAAAAAATAAAAAATGATAAAATAGGATTTGATCAAGGAAATTGATATAATTGATAAAATGCTGATTTTTGAAAATACTGATTCAAGAATTTGATAAATTGTTGAAATGGGGCCCAAAGTCTAGGCGACCATTTTAGGGTGCATACACTTATTTCTTTAATTCATCATCAACATTGCATATTGCACGTGCTAGTGTAACTTTGTAATTGTCAACATCTTCAAAATCTATCTCTAGTATTAGAACACTCAATTTGAAGTCTATCTTTTTAAGCACAATGCAACTTTTATAAGACACAATACAAAATAGTTTACAAGTTTGTTGCTAATTGGGCATTGATATGCCCACTATGTTACTATGAAGTACCCTTGTTATGATGATGTTTTTTTATCCTATACAAAAATTGGGAAAATAAAATTTCATTTTATATTTATCCCTTATCTAAGTACTTGATGACATATTATTCTTTACATTTCTTATTGGACTATCTATCATATTTCTCTTATATATTTTAAGAGTAAAGTAAGAATAGTGCATAGATCATTATAATTACAAAATGGGAAAGCCAACATGTATTCTCTTGCCATAGCTTTTATACATTTCAATCTTTGTACAAAATTAGATTTATAAACACAATGGAACATGTAAGAACAACTTTACCTATTTGTCTCACAATTGAAAATTGACTTTTTTGTGGGTCCTCATGTCACCTTTTCTTCCAATTTTTATTTAACAATTCAGTCTCTTTTTCCTTGCAAAACCAAATAGACATTGATAGTCGAAATGATTTAACAAAATAGGGAAATAAAATAGAACCTAAAAGCTTCACAATAAGTATACATGAATTATTTCATGTTTAATATGCAATTTATTAAAAAAAGCACATTTAAGCCACAGTTAAAAATCTTTTCAGCTTCACACCTTGCATGAAATAAAACATGAAATGCTTATTTCATAGAAGATAACACAATATAATTTCAAAAATCAAAATTCTTTAAACTTTTTGTCATACTCATTTTCTAACAAAAGTCAAGAGAACTGTAATTGCATATGCATATGCAATTTAATTTTGTTTTCAAGGCCCAATAGAATTAAAATGATACTTATTACTAATTGAGCACTAATATGCTCAGTATGTTAGTACAAAGCACTCTTGTTATCGCAATGTATTCTTCTCCCATACAAAAATTAGGAAAAGATCGATTAGTTTCATATTTATCCCTTACCTAACTACTTGATGACATATTATTCTTTCCATTTCTTATTTCTATCTATTATATTTCTTTTGTATATTTCAATAGTAAAGTGAAAATAGTGCATTGATAATTACAATTACAAAACATGAAAGTAAAAATGCATTCTTTTCTCACAACTTTCATAGTTTGTGTTCTTTGCACAAACTTTGCTTTATAAATACAATAAAAAATGTAAGAACAACCTTACCTATTTCTCTAAAAATTGGCAATTCACTTTCTTTGTAACTTATATCATCTTTTCTTCAAACTTTTAATTAACAATTTACTCTGTTCTTCCTTGAAAAATCAAATAGACATTAATAGTCAAAATAATTTAAAGAAATTGGGAAATTAAATTGAACCTAAAAGCCTCACAATAAATATACATGAATGCCTTTATGTTAAATATATAATTTACAAAAAGCATATTGAACCATGAAAAGTACTGTAAAAGCTTTTCCATTTTAGCTTTCAATGACATAGATCTTAAACTTATTCCTTCCTAGTGTGAGTTAAAATATGAGAGTTTAAGCTTTCCTAGCTAGAAATCCATAGGAGAATAAGTTAGAGCCACTTCAACTTTATGAAAATACATGCAAACAAACCCTCTAAAACAAAAGATATTGACAAATTTTAAAATTTGAAAAACCCCACAGAAGTTCAAGAAAAGATTTTCCCTTTTAGCTTTCAATAACATTGTTCTTAAACTTATTTCTTTCACAGGAAACCTAAAATATGATGCTTTGAGCTTTCCTAGCTACAAATGCATAAGACAAAGCAGAAAAAGTTGTTCAAAGCTTCAATTTTTTAAGCAATACCTTTTCACAAAATTAGACTACGCAATTTCAAAAAGTGCAAAGCAACACCAATTTTAGTTGTCAATAACAAGAAACAACACTCACCGTCAACACACACGAATGCTGGTCAAAACATCTCTAAACTTCAACACACTCTTTGCAATAAGTCAACGCAAAAGCCCACAACCAGAGAACAAAGATAGATAGCCTATTACATTAATGCTCAGTTAATGCCAACAAGCTTTCAATTCACTGATATTTGTGCAGACTGTTTTCGGCAATAGTTGGCTCTTAATTTTCTTTTGCACTTTCCATTTTTTTTCACCAACAAAAATCCAAATAAATAGCCTTTCTTCGATTTAAAAAATATGCCCAAAATCACAAACTTTATACTAGATGTTAGGACTTAAAAAATTCTAAAATTCTCAGTTCCCCATTTCAAAATGTACAAAGCAATATCAATTTTATATCTAAATAACATGAAACAAACCCTTTGTAGAACAAAAGATATTAATAAATTTGTGATTTTAAAGAACCCAGAAAAAATACAACCACTTCAACTTTATAAACAACAGAGGCAAACAAACCCTTCCAAGACAAAATATATTGACAAATTTCAAGATTTGAAAAAAATAGAGCTTTCCTACTTACAAATATAGAAGATAAAGCAAAAAGGATTGTTCAAAGTTTCTAATATTTTTAAAATATTATCCACACATTTTTACAAAATTAGACTTCCCTATTTTGAAATCTACAAAGCAACACCAAATTTCTTTGTCAATAACATGAAACAACAAACTACAACCATTTCAACTTTCAATGACATATAACTTTGCTCCCTGGCTCCATATGCACAACATGAAGGACAAAGAGTAGCCAATACCTCTCACAAATGAAACTTCTAAGTCTTTTTTCAACATCCTAGCCCACCCAATACTTTAACTCACACAATTTCACCACAACAATAAAATTATCAGAATTTTTAAGTTCTCTAGCTACAAATGCACAAAAAATGATAATATTAGCTCCTAGCATCGCATAATGTATTTTCAGCCCACCAAGCAAAATATCTCAGAGATGGCAACACAAAACAAACCTTCTAGCACTAAGAAAAGCTAACACAAAATAAACCTTGTAGTAGTAATGGAAGACACTGCTAAACAAACCCTTGTGAGTAACAACCAACATCAACATGCGAGAACCTTAGTTAAAACTCCTCCAAACTTCAATGCAGTCTTTGCAATATGTCAAAACAAAAACCCACAAATAGAGAAGAAGGAAAAACAATTTGTTGTATTAATGCCGGTTAATGTGAAAATACTTTTAATCCAATGATATTCATGCATAATATTTTTGAAAATAGTTACCTCTTCAAAAAGATTTTGCAATTTTCGTTTCAAAAATTGTTTTTTCTCCTTACTCTTTGTTGTTGTGGCCAATAGGAACTCAAACAAATAGCCCTTCTTTGATTTTAAAAATATGCCAAAAATTACAAACTTTATAGTGCACTTTAAAATTTAAAAAATTCTATTAGTCTGAGTAATTGCATTTTAGCATCCTAAAGAATGCAATAATATACTTGTCTATCACAAGAACTAATAATGGAAAGCTAGGTTTTATCCATTGCAACATTGAATTGAAACCCAACACAAAAGATTAGAAAAGTGAAAAGAATATTGTGACCTGAGAAAACTTATACCATATTTAGCATGTCTAGAATGGGTATTGAAAATAATCATCTGGGCAAGTTTGTGGACATTTTTTGAGACACCCTCTATATTTTAGCTGCATCAAATGTAGAGGTTAGCCAATCTACTGTTGACTTCTTACTTTTCGAGCTTCTACCCTGTAAACAAACGAAGCTTGAGAATAGATGGCATTCACAAAATAACAAAATAGCAAGAAGAATTTAACAAAAATAGAAAATGGATGCAGTCTAACCCTGATTAGCTTTAGAGAGGGCCAATTACAAAATGACAAAATAATAACAAGAAGTACTTATTGTGATATTGCTATCAAGATTCAACTGTGTAGTTTTTTGAGTCAAACTCATTGACCCATGATTCATGAGTAGTGGTTCACACGAACCCATCTCTCATGAGAATGAATGAAACACTTAGCACTCATTGGATCTAGGTGATGCTCACAGAGGTGAAGCATCGGGACTTCCCGGGAGGTCACCCATCCTAGTACTACTCCATCTCGAGCGTGCTTAACTACGGAGTTTCCTCCATGGCTAAACCCACTCTACTTGCATCCTCATTTGCAAAACCTTCACCAAGTGTTGTGCCTTATGAACCATTCATTAGAAAGCCCCTTAAGCTCATCAATTGATAAGTGTTGTGGAAAATATCTCCTACTTATCAAGAAGTACTTATCAAAAATGAAAAATGTTTAATGGATGTGATTTAAACCTGATTAACTTTATAGAGGGCCAAAAAACTGTCAATATTAAACACGACGACAACTGTAGCATTCAATTTGTATTAAATGACATAATGATAGACTATCATAGGATTTTTAAATTTCTTGCTAATTAATATTTTCAAATATTATTTTTCTCATTACTTTTTTTTGTGAGCCAATAGAAATATAGATAAATAACATTTTTTTAAAATATGATAAAATTCTCAAACTTAAGAAAATAAAAAAATCTTTAAAAATTCTAAAATTTGATTGGTGCGAGTAAATTAAATTTGCATCTAATAGATGCTATAGTTACCTGGAGGAACTAATAATAATAATATGATACCAAAACCCAACACTGATACCCTCCAAAACGACGGTGCTGTCTATGCCAGGACCAAAATACATCTAATTAGACAATTTATTTGATTTATTAATTAATTTATAAAAATTACACTACAATGCTTTTCTGAATTTTAATTTATTTAAAAAATACAAAAAATGCATTTTGGCCCTGCATAGCCAAAACCCCAAAACGACGAGGGGAAAGAATACCATCTACGAAACCTACAAAATTAATTCATCCCACCTTGGCAGATCCTCTCAAACGCCACAAAAACATCGCAACTATTAAACAGATGCTACCAGAGATTCACAAATATACCGGATCATCTCAAACTCAATCTCATGATATATGAAACCTCCTTGAATTCCATGAGGATTCAGCTCGGGAATTAAAACCAATGACCTTTAAACTTACCCTTATTTGGAGCCTAGGCAAGGAGATTTTGTTTGTAATCAATCTTTTACAATATGCGATTGAATTTGTTTGAATATTCTGATGTGGCTGCTATTTTTAATCCAGGGGCCATTTCCAAAGCCCTTGGAAACTCCCTCCCATCAGGCTGCAATTTTTAAGCCAGGGACCATTTCCGAAGTCCTTGGAAACTCCCTCCCATGCACATTGCTTTGGAAACTCCCTTTAATCAATCCTTCTTTGGAAATTCCCTCCCGTGCATGTTTCTTATAGACCATTCCAAAGAGGTAAGCAAATAATTGTATGAAAATTTCTTCCCGTTGAACTGCAGAGCTAAACTTCCCACAGGAATACCATTGAACTACAGAACAAATTTCTTCCCACAGCAATACCATGTTGAGAACACAAATTTTCTCATCTGGGTTTGGCTCAAGTCAGGTTGTAGCATCCTTCAGAAATTCAAAACCATCTGGTCATTGCAGATTTCATTTGGGATCTCTGTCAAATTATTTGTCATCAACTCCTTTGGACAACAGGAAAGGCTGTTGTCCATTGCTTAAGAAAAATGGGATGTTACAGAGTGCACCAACCCATCTGTTAACCAAAACTATATCAAATGCCATGGATATGGAGGTTGGCATAGAGGAAGAAGGTTTTGAAAGAGATTTTGGAGTTTCAGGTGAGCTCTTGACTGCAGTAGGATTAATAATGGGCACTGCAGTTGGGCCGGGCATATTGGGTTTGCCTGCAGCAACACTGAATGCTGGTACCCTGCCATCAACTGTGACCATTTTGGGCTCATGGGTGTATGTTATTGCATCCATCTTGCTTGTGGCAGAGCTTTCTTGTGCCGTTATGGAAGACAAAGGAGTGGATGAGGTGAGTTTTACTGGCCTAGCAATGCATACATTGGGAGACAATGTGGGAATTCTTGTTGCAGTGGTTTATGCAATTTTGAACTATGCTCTTTTGGTTGCTTGCATTGCTGGCCTGGGTTCTATTGTTCAGACACGGATGCCCTTTCTGTCAACTTTCGTGGCTTGTGCTGTTTTACCTGTTATAGTTGGGGGTATCATAGGATTAGCATCCTTTAAGGCAATTGACGGCGTGAATAGAGTTTTGTGTGCTCTTATGGTCACATCTATTTCTGCACTTGTAGGAGTGGGGGTATTTGTAAAGAGACACTGTATATTTGATTCTTTGAACCATGCCGTGTGGGCTCCAGATGTTCTTTTGCCTGCTGTCCCTGTAACGGTGCTCACACTGGGGTTTCATGTCATAACCCCTTTTATATGCAAGGTAGTAGGGAGAAAACCCCAGGATGCCCGTAAGGCTATCACCTATGGCGGGGCTGTGCCTCTTGGAATGGTCTTAGCATGGAATGCAGTTATTTTAGGCCTTGCTCAGTCAAGCACCCATTCTAGGACATTGGATCCAATAAAACTTTTGTTATCTCTGACTTCCTCTGCTGTACCTGCAGTGCAATTATTTGCCTTTTCAGCCCTTGGAACAACATTGATTGGTTATGCCCTAAGTTTTCCTAAACAGTTGTATGATACCATATGCTTGATCAATACAGTTGCCCGAAAGCATTTTAAAACATATTTGGGGAACTTTCCCAACAAAATGGAAGCTGAAAAAGTTGCACAAAGAACCAATGGAAGTGGCAGAGAGGCTAGCTTGGATGACCTGCTAGAAGTTCTCGAACCTGGTAGAATGGGTTCCCCTAGACAACAAGAAATAGCTTTGAAAGATTCTTCTAGTAGTGGGTATGGAATGAAAATATCTGCTTATAATGAGCTGATCTGCGCCCAACATGATGGAAATGTATTGAACACACTTATCTATGGAGAGGACAAGAAGTTTTGTAGACATTCCTTTGGTAAGAGCCTGAGAAAAAGGCTAACACACTATGGCATAAACGGTGGCAGCATTGGAAGTAATAATGAGACCTTATCCACTGAAACAGAAAACTTGTCAAGTTTCAATCTTTCAAAATCAGGAGAAGCCTTGATGCTATGCCTTGTTCTAGGCCCTCCCATTCTTATTTCAACCTTTTCCCCCAAAGCTTTTGCAGCAGCACTTGATTTTGCTGGGGTATATGCCAACTGTTTTTTATTTGGCATCTTACCTCCATTGATGGCATGGATCTATCGCTACAATAACGTGAGAAGGTATGTTCTAAACCACTTTATGCATATATGGATATGTCTTGATAAACTTTCTTGAATGGATGATAGGAGTGTTATCACCTTCCTGTTGAAGTTAACTGTAAGCTGGTTTTTGAGTATTATCAACTTCTGGTTTACTACTCATCAATGCTTTGAACTACAAATCCAAGACACTGTTTCTTATGCTTCTTTAAGTGTAATGTGTTGCAGAGAGTGATAAATAAAAGGTCCTAGAGTCCAAGTTTGTCATCTAAAAAACTCTAGGAATTCTATACTTGGTTAGTAAAATAAGCTTAGAGACAATTAGATACTGAATCATCAGAATTTTCTTATAGATGCCCTTGTCATATTCTAATTCTTTTTTCTTAAAAGAGAACAAATTCACCTAAGGGACATGAGAATAAGTTAATATGCCTTGTCATTTTTTCATTATCCGGTAGTTAAGTTTACAATTATATGCATCTCTAAAGAGTAATGCACAAGATTAATGTATTACAAGGCATCCAATTTTTAGCCTTTGCCATATATCTATTTGTGCCCTTCTGTAGGCTTGGGATTGTATTCATGCAACAGGTTCTATGTTTGTGTTTGAAAGCCACAATATTAATAAAAGAGAAATGAAACTTGTTCAGTTGTGACAAGCAAATACTGGTCATTTTCTTTGCCTTGTCATCTATATTCAGGTCTTTAATAACCATTTATCTGCAGTACTTTCTACTTCAGCAAAGATTATCCTTAACAAATCAACCATTATACTAAAGATTATCAACCATTATAATAAAGATTATCAACCATTGAGCATTCTCTTCCTTGTTCTAAAAGAGGAGGCTTTCAATATTTTGTTGCTCTTGAAATCAAATATTCTTGATTTAACCGGGTAAAGATGCAAGGGGCTCAAATCATACTTACACCACAATGGTCTAAGATCAGAATCCGGAGTTATGGTACCATGGAGAAAAAACTTTATAGCATTTAGGCTGATATTTTGGGAGAACACCAAGCTTTCTCTAGATTTTGGGCTCAGATTCCAATTGCTTATTGAAAAGGGTTTGAGGTACCAACCACTTAGTTATGTCTTGCAAAAATCTTTCCACATTTGTTGGTCATGCATCTTCTTCAAGCCATTTCCAGAAAAATCTATTCTAGACGCTACGAAAAAGTGCATCCAACTTATTGCCCATAAGAGAAAATAGTCCAACAAAGTACAAACTTATAAAAGAGAAGCAATACTCACAAATTATTTAAGCTATGACATAAACAAAAATACAATACACTTGATGTCACCTGGGAGAACTTTTTCAGGTCAAAAACCTAAGGCAATAGCCCTCTTATTATTCGCCCATCCATGCCTGAGTGTATATCATGAAAATTATGCCAACAGACTAAGCCAATAGAATCATGTTTCGATTAATTGTGCTTGGCCTGGCCTTATAAAATGTCCATAATTCATTGTGTCGTTAAAGATTGATTATGGTAAACAGTATTTTAAACAATAATTTAAATATAATGATAAGGCTGTGAAGTAAGTTAAGAATTGACGCAGGTCAGAGGGGCCAGCTAAAAATCTTGGATTGAAAATTGTCCATACTTTATCCCCATCAAAGTCTATTTATGCATTTACTATCAAGCCTGTCATCATGCTGTTTAAATTGATATGTTGAGGACCATGTTGTATCAACTAATTTCCACATGTTTTCAATTGAAGCCTAAACCTTATCAATCAATCTTGAAAGGCAATAGTGTGGGCTTGAAACTGGGTTCAACATTAAATATCCTATGAGGAAGGTATGCATGAGTGCAGGGATAGGTCATATATTAAAGCCTAAAATGAAAGTCTAAAATGGACATGGAACCAAATCCCAGATATTTTACACCACCAAATTGCACTAGCTTTATCCAATCCAATCGACACAATATAAACAAGACAATCCACACAAGACACATGAACCCAATTCTTCATTGTAATGAACATTGCTAACTCTTGAACTAAATGTTTATCTTCTGCGCAGAAGATGACGGTAATTGTTGCTGTAGGAAATAGACAGCAGTATATAACAACTAAATGGTGCATCTCTTTTTTCAAGAGTTCGAATTCAAGCTTAAAACTGCTAACATAGTTTCTCCAGGGTTTATTCTGTTTCCTCCTGCAGCATTGTGGCCCCTTTATTGAACAAAGCACCTGCTTCATTTTATTTTTCAAAATTAGATTTCATTATGCATGTCAAGTGTCATTGAGTTCTGTTGCCTTTTTTCTATGCTTTAGTGGATCTGCCCCATTGATTCCTGTTAATCTTTTTCTATCTCCTCTTTTGTACTGGGTTCTGTCAAAACATTGTTCTGTCCCTCCACTGACAGGAGGTATGTTATGCTTTCCCAAATGTTTACCTTTAAATTATCGTATCTTTAGAAGAATTGTACTGGCAGGTTTAAAAAAAAAAGAAAAGGTACGAGTAGTTGTTATAGCTAACTTTGTGCACCCACAAATCCTAACAGTATATCGGACCTTGACAATGTTTCTTGGTTGTCTTTGTATGCGACTTAACTGATTATAGCTATTGTTGGGACTTTTAGGTAGTAAAACAATGTACATTGTGGATCTGTTGATTTCAAAGTGTTGCACGATACTGATGCAAGGCAGGTAGGGATGAGGGGCCAACGACACACCCTAATCCAAATCTAACTTGCAGAGATCACACACAGAAGCAACAACACACAAAGTGAGAGAGAGAATGCAGATCAAATCCTTATATTTCATCAGATAGATTCATACATGCCGGGTTGTAAGGCCTTCTCGATTAGCGCCATATATTATAATTCAATTACAACAGTCCTCCAACATGTGAGGATTCAAAACTACCTTCAAACTTCTAATCTGATACCATTAATCTTCTATCTCTAAGACGATGTCCTAAAACTACAACCAATGACTACATTATAGACAAGAGGCTACCGAAACAAGTTGGCCTTCAGATCCACCATTAATCGATACCAACATTAAATCCGCGACCACAATTAAGTGCACAAGTCGGCCTCAATAAAAAACCAAAAGAAACAACTTGGTAAGCAAGGATAACCGAGCACCAGGAAAGGATAACCGAGCTCTAGGGAATTAACCGACCAACTCGGTTAAAGAAGGAACCCGAGTAACTACCGAGCCAACTCAGTCAAAGAAGGAACCGAGCAACACAGAAAACTCAAACTTGTTTTTGGTGACACATGATTGCCAAGGACCCGAGATGCTCCTACATTAGAAACTTGGGGTTATTTGAAATGATCTTCTGAATCATGTAGCAGGTACAACCTGAGCTAAATCCAACTCAGATTGTGAAATCCACAAATTGTCTTCAATCGGTCTGTTCTTCCACTTTACCAGATATTCCATATATTGTTTTCCTTTTGTGCTTCTGCCAACTCTTTGTTCCAATATCTGCTCAACTTCTTCTGTCTGTCTCTTAGGATAATCATTCGGTACTGTCATTTCTTCATCCGATTCATGGTACTCATACAAATCAACAATGTTGAATATAGGTGATATATCCATGTCATCAGGTAATTCAATCTCATAAGCATTTCCACTGTCAAATCTCCTCAATATTTTGCATGGACCAAACTTCTTCATTTTCAGCTTCCCATATGTTCTAACAAGAAATCTGCCTTTCTTCAAGTGTACCATTACTTCATCCCCAATTGCAAAAGTCTTATGTCTTCTTGATCTATCAACTTTGTCTTTATATTTCCAATTACTTTTCTCCAACTTATGTTTCACTTTTTCATGCAATGTCTTCATGAACTCAACAAACTTTACTCCTTCAACACTTCTCTTTTCTTCACCAACAATATCCTTCAAATCTGATATACCCCATTTACAATCTCAAAATGTGTTTTCCCAGTACTCATATTCACTGAATTATCGTATGCAAACTCTACTTGTGCCAACACAAAATCCCAATTACTCGGTGTATCTCCAACTAAACATCTCAAAAGATTACCTAAGTTTCTATTCACAATCTCTGTTTGTCCATTAGTTTGTGGGTGAAATGTAGAACTATACCTGAATAGATGTAATTTTGGAATCACCTCTATTTGTGTAAGTGTGTGGGGAACATGTAAGATTCAATCCTAAATCCAAATTCCCAAAAGAGAGATCTAATTTGATCAACCAAGAGGTTAATACACAATCGAATCAATCTATGAAGAATATGAAAGAAAGAATAAATCCTATACTTCCCTATAGTTGGATTAATCTTGAAATCTGAAATAATTGAAGTGCAAATACTAACCTTGAATTAGGGCAGATCTGAAAAATGCTGAATTCTGGCTTCTGTATGAACTTTCTGAAGATTTTGTCACTTGGTATGGACTGGAAATGCCGAGGCAGGCAAAACCCATAAATCTTTTCTCCAAATTCACACAGGTCGACTTTGACCTTTTAAAAGGTCAAAGACCACATTATTTATTTGAAGTCCGATTCTGATTCTGTTCATAGATCCCGAAAGATTGCCGAAAAGGGTATTTGAATTTGTTCTTAGATATGAGATTTCGCACCTGTACTTGCAAGAAAATGGGGGTTTTTGGTTGTATGGGGGGTTTGCCTTAGTCAAACCCCAATTTAGGAATTAACTTTAAAATTAAATTGAAATATATGGTGCATAAACAAAGTAATTGAAATAAATCACCTCGCTTATGTTGAAGTCCTTGTAGAGGATTTGAATCCTCAAATCCACAAGTAAGAATGCTTCAATGAATGTAGGATGTCTCTAATCAATGGTATTTTGATCTTCAACACCAATCTTGATTTGATCTTTGCATATGAAAAGGTTTGAATGAATGGAGAAGGATGGATTCTCAAGGGGGCTCCAAGGAGATTGAATCCTTCAATAGCTAACAATAGAACTCCTTGATGGATGAATACTTGAACACTTGAATGTTTGAAGACTTGAAATGCTTGCTTGAACACTTTGAGAACTTGACAGCTTGATTGCTTGAGATGAGATGTAAACTTGATACATGAAATGAGATGGAGAAAATGAGAGAGGAAGGCTTCCTTTTATAGTGATCTAGGGCACACTCCTCTAGATGGGCCACCTTGAAGAATTAAATCCCAATTAGGTCCTCACCTTTAAAAAATATACCTTAATTAAATATCATTAAAAGATTTACCGTTTCGGAGCCTGAAATAGCCGACTCGGAAGCGGGAAATAACTTTCCCAAAAGCCAAATTAGCGGGAAATGAAACTTTGAAATTCTAGCAGGAAGAGGTTGAAGGTCGAGGTTGACCTTGACCTGGTCAGGATCGAGGTTGACCTTGACCTGGTCAGGGTCGAGGTCGACCTTGACCTCAGACCCTAACTTTGCCAGAATTTGCAACAAGAGTTCCAAGGGTGCCAAAAACTTGGAAATTGATGTCAGATCAGGACCCAGTGTCTAGAATAGACAGAAAATCCTCTGTTTGATGTGATGATGGACTAGGAGGTCTCATTTCTGAATCCTACCTAGAAAATAGAGCCATAGAAGAAGGAAAATCAGGAAAGTCCTTAAGACCTTAACCCTAATTTCACCTAGAATGAAGAAATCAAGTGTGGAGAAGAAGTGGAAAGCGGGGAGAAAGCCAAATACATGCAAAGACCCAATCAAGGTGCTTAACATGACCCCAAACCACTTACTCGGAGGGCTAAATGCTCTTAACATGGAAGTGCTTCTATTTTAAGATGATACATTAAGCCCCCACTTTAGCAAGAGTATGGACTCGATGCAAACTCTTGGTAAAGGAGATAAAAATAACAAGATAATTTTATCGTAATCTAAGGGACAAAGAGAAATCCCAAGCCCCCAGGGACTCAAGTCTTCATTGACTCTTATATCATAGACAAGAGAGACATCTCTAAAGGAAGAACGAAAAAGTGTGATTATCTCGCCCAATGAGAACTTATGTCCCATTGTGAACCACACAGAAAAAAAGGTGCAACTGGAAAGATGGAATTGAACCGCCTAGTGAATGTGGCTACTCACTAGTCAACCCATCAAGGATTTATCCTTAGGAATATCCTATTCCATAAGAATAAATAAAAAACAAAAGAGATCCCGTCCTAAGGACACTTCCGACCTTAAGGGATCACAATATATGTGTATTTGAAATTGGAGGGATCAAGAGATCCTAATATAAATCCATACTTTAAGGATTAGTTTTTAATCCAAAAAGAAAGATTGAAAAGTAAATTTAAAGTGCGTGTCTTCCTCCGGATTTAGCAACTTATGTGCGTTACCTTTAGAAGATTTAGCATGTTTTGAATTTTTCATAAGTGCGTGTGTGTAATAAGTGAGCAGAGCGTATGCCCCCACGTTAAAGTCATTGCTGACACTTTAACAAGAGCAATGACTTAACGGAAACATAAACAACTCCACTGATTACGTTTCCACGTCGAGATGCCCCCAGATGAAGACAAATCAAGGGAAATAACACAGAAACATACATAGAACATGGAAAGGATCTACCTACCATGGGGTCAGTATGATCATAAGATAATATATATATGATATTATTGCACATGAATTGACATCATTCCCCAAAGGAAGTAGAACTACAATCACAAAGGAGGAAAGATCACACAAGATATACGAAGGAGAATCTTTTCGGACCATGACATGGAGACCAAAAAGATTTAGTGCTACCATATCTCGAATCCAAGAAGATTACACAAGGAAACATTTACGAACAATAGCACAGTTACAACATAACAATCAACCTATAGAAGAATAGAGATACATATAGAGGAATTTGAACAACAATTTCGATTCCTTCATCACCTTGTACTAACTAAGTAACAAGGATCGTATAAAAGAATCTAACAACATTTAGCAAATACATTACGGGAGAAGCACAGTACAACAGGCAAACACACAATAAAACTACCATGAAGGACAAGCCGCTCAAGTGTGCTGCCTACTTTCCCCATCTTGTTGTATATCATTTAGGGTAGGTGGGTAACTTGCAAGAGGGACTATATCCAATATAGTAGGAATGATAGCCAGTTCCAAACAATGATCCTCTTGAGAATCACTATGTTCGATACTAGGTGTAAGAGTTAATTGAGATGAAAGCATATTCGACAAATCAATGTCAATGTCAATAGTTTCATATTCATCAATAATATTATTAGTATCATCAAGAGTATCTTCATCATCCAAATTAATCAAAATAGGATCTAAGATACGAATAGAATCATCATAATCATGCATGTGAACATCATTATTGGTAACAACATTATGCATAGGTGTATCCACAGAAAGTAAAGATCTTTTAGCTTTAGCATGAGCACGATGCTTTTTCCGACGTTCATTAGGAGATCAATTACATTTTGATTTATTTGAAATAGGTTGAGAACTAGGAGGAACAATCACAGGATCCTTCATAGGTTCTTTAGGAAGATCAATAGGATTATCAACCATAGGAGGAGCAATCACAGGATCTTTGATAGATTTAGTAGGAGGAACTTGATTAACAAAACAAGAAGCGATAGTTGAAGGAGGTATCGAAGGTGTAGGTAAAAGACCACGATTAAGATCCATAGGAGGTATGCTTAATTGAAGAATTTTACGATGCTTATAAGCTTGATATGATTGAAAAAGATTATCAGGGCGAGGAGGACATGAATGAGGTAAGGAAGGCCAAAAGAAATCCAGAGCAGCACAATCTCTAGGCCTAGAAGGTCGATATAGACTATGATTGATCATCTTCACTTCGCCATCATGAATGAACTTAAGACACTTATGGATGGGTGAAGCAACAACATGCATGGCAGTCAACCAAGGCAAACCTAGCTTAACTTGAAATTGATCAGAAGTAGGAACCACAACAAAGGTAGTGTTCACAAGTTTTCCAAAAAGTTCAACCGGTAAAGTAATAGAACCAAATGATGGATAAAGAAAACCATTACAAGTTTGAATCCACACATCTGATGTATCATAGAAGTCACGTTGAAGATTTTCATAAAAAAGATTTTCTTCAGTGATAACATTGACTAAGGAGGTAGGATCAACAAGACAACCACGAGTAGGTATCTGAGCAACCCTAGCAGCAATGTAAAGAGGACCATCAGGAGCCTTAACAATCTTAGAGTCATTAAAGGTAATCAAAAGTTCCTTAGGTCGCTTATCCTTAATTTGTTGTCACGGTTTAGGTTGAGGTTTTACTTTAGGTTTGGGTTTATCTTGAGGTTGAGATATAACTTGAAGTGAAGGTTGAGGTGGAGATATAAGCTTAGCAACATGCTCCACTTGATTAACGACATGAGTAAGATCAACCATCTTTGAATCATATACAATTTCCATAGCAGATGGTTGAGCAATAGTATTAGTATCATGTGTAGGTAAAGGATTTGTATAGATTTGAAGGTTCTGATTAGGAGGAGAAACATATTGATTCCCACTACTATCTAGATTATCAATAGATAAAGCTTTAGCATCAATGAGATCTTGGACCTTATGTTTTAAAGAATAACATCTCTTAGTATCATGACCATTTTGACGATGATATTGACAAAAAGAATTTTGATCAAAAGATTTAGATGCAACTGTAGTAGGTAAAAGAGGTCGAATAGGAGGTAAAGTAATCATATTAGCAGCTAACAACCTATTCATAATAGCATGTAAAGTTTCAGAAAGAGGAGTAAACATACGATTTAATCGAAAAGAAGTGCATGCAGAAGTGGCATTATGAGATGCAACAGCAACTTGATCAGCAATTGCATTCGCTTGTTTGTTTATCTTGACATAATTATTGAATTTTTGAAACTTATTTGGATTAGGAGCAGCATCACTCTTATCAACGGGAACATGAGCCATTGGAGTGTTGCTCTCAAACTGACTCACTTGTAATTGATAATGATGAAGCACTGCACAAAGTTGTTGAAAAGAGGTAAATTCAGTAAGCAGAATCTTATCTTTAATATCCTTTTGCAAATTTGAAATAAACATATGTTGAATATCAATATCAAGAATAGGATAAGAGATCTGAGCATGCAAATGCTTAAATCTACCAATAAATTCAGTCAATTTTTCTTCAGCACTTTGTTTACAATGCATTAAATCAGTCAAAGACACTTGCGGGCCAATATTGTTTTGAAATTGTTGAATAAAGGCATTAGCAAGTTGTGGAAAGGAATCAATTGAATAAGGAGGCAAGGAACAATACCATTGTAAGGCCTTTTCACGAAAGGTTCAAGCAAACAATTTGGCTAAAATCCTATGGTCATGAGCACAATCACTACAAAGGATTTGGAATGTTTTAACATGATGAACAGGATCTCCTTTTCCATTATAATTCTCAAGATGAGGCATATCGATTTGCTGAGGAACGGGAGTTCGGATAATATCCCTAGACAAAGGACTTCCCATGTCACATGTAGGAATACTAAACTTGTTTTGAGTTAAGGAAGCAAATTGTTGTTGGAAGGATGATACTGTTTGAGCCAAACTGATGATGGTGGAATCAGTAGAGGAAATAGGAGGAGTAGCAACATTAGACACACTAGGTAAAGTGTAAGAAGCTGCAGGAATATAAGACACAACTGGAGGAACACTAGGAACTACAGTTGGAAGTGGAGTGGAATAAGTGAAAGGAACACTATGATATGAAGTTTGTGATGTAGGAAGGGACACAGGAGGAACACTCATAGGAACAGAGGGAACCATCACAGTCACCAAAGGAGGAGTATAGATAGGAATACTGGGTAAAGGATTAGAAGGAGGTTCAACACTAGTGATAGGAGCAGTGAAACCTAAATCTTGAGCCTCTTGAGTTAAAGGTTTAACATTGGAATGCACAAGATGAGTAATACCACGAAAGAGGTTAACACCTTTATCACTATCACAGAGAACTTTCTTAAGAGCCTCTATAGCTTGAATAGAATCTTGACCATGGTTTTCTTGAAGAAGCCAATTACCCATTTTATCAAGTTTGGTGGAAAGTTTTTGGACTTGTTCAGGAGGAACCCTTAAAGCATCATCCTCATCATGTGATGAGTGAGAAGAGTTCTGCTCCATAGTAGGATTAGAATCATGAAGAATCAAGTTATCATCGGGAATCCTAAGGAAAAGAGAAGATTCAGGCTAAAAGGCACCCATGAGTCTACGACTTCTTCTAACCGGAATCTTATAAGTAGGACTAGTGGTAGTAAAGCTCATAAACCAATATAATGTAAATGAACTAAACTAAGAACACATAATGCATGAGCATGAAATCTAATTAGCATACAAGATCAATCACAAAGGACAAATCTAATACTAACAAGATAAAAGGAAATCTAACACGAAAAAGAAAGAGAGTAAGCTAGTCGGGTTCACCAAAATGAATAGATGTAATTTTGGAATCACCTCTATTTGTGTAAGTGTGTGGGGAACATGTAAGATTCAATCCTAAATCCAAATTCCCAAAAGAGAGATCCAATTTGATCAACCAAGAGGTTAATACGCAATCGAATCAATCTATGAAGAATATGAAAGAAAGAATAAATCCTATACTTCCCTATAGTTGGATTAAGCTTGAAATTTGAAATAATTGAAGTGCAAATACTAACCTTGAATTAGGGCAGATTTGAAAAATGCTGAATTCTGGCTTCTGTATGAACTTTTTGAAGATTCTGTCGCCTGTTCTAGACTAGAAATGCCGAAGTAGACAAAACCCAGAAATCTTTTCTCCAAATTCACACAGGTTGACTTTGACCTTTTAAAAGGTCAAAGACCACATTATTTATTTGAAGTCCGATTCTGATTCTGTTCGCAGATCCTAAAAGATTGCCGAAAAGGGTATCCGAATTTTCTCTCAGATCTAAGATTTCACACATGTACCTACAAGAAAATGGGGGTTTTTGGTTGTATGGGGGGTTTACCTTAGTCAAACCCCAATTTAGGAATTAACCTTGAAATTGAATTGAAATATATGGTGCATAAACAAAGTAATTGAAACAAATAACCTCGCTTATGTTGAAGTCCTTGTAGAGGATTTGAATCCTCAAATCCACAAGTAAGAATGCTTCAATGAATGTAGGATGTCTCTAATCAATGGTATTTTGATCTTCAACACCAATCTTGATTTGATCTTTGCATATGAAAAGGTTTGAATGAATGGAGAAGGATGGATTCTCAAGGGGGCTCCAAGGAGATTGAATCCTTTAATAGCTAACAATGGAACTCCTTGATGGATGAATACTTGAACACTTGAATGCTTGAAGACTTGAAATGCTTGCTTGAACACCTTGAGAACTTGAGAGCTTGATTGCTTGAGATGAGATGTAAACTTGATGCATGAAATGAGATGGAGAAAATGAGAGAGGAAGGCTTCCTTTTATAGTGATCTAGGGCACACTCCTCTAGATGGGCCACCTTGAAGAATTAAATCCCAATTAGGTCCTCACCTTTAGAAAATATACCTTAATTAAATACCATTAAAGGATTTACCATTTCGGAGCCTGAAACAGCCGACCCGGAAGTGAGAAATAACTTTCCCGAAAGCCAAATTAGTGGGAAATGAAACTTTGAAATTCTGGTAGGAAGAGGTCAAGGTCGAGGTCAACCCTGACCTGGTCAGGGTCGAGGTCAACTTTGACCTCAGACCCTAACTTTTCCAGAATCTGCAACAAGAGTTCCAGGGGTGCCAGAAACTTGGAAATTGATGTCAGATCAGGACCCAGTGTCTGGAATAGACAGAAAATCCTCTATTTGATGTGATGATGGACTAGGAGGTCTCATTTTTGAATCCCACCTAGAAAATAGAGCCATAGAAGAAGGAAAATCAGGAAAGTCCTTAAGACCTTAACCCTAATTTCACCTAGAATGAAGAAATCAAGTGTGGAGAAGAAGTGGAAAGCGGGGAGAAAGCCAAATACATGCAAAGACCCAATCAAGGTGCTTAACATGACCCCAAACCACTTAGAGGGCTAAATGCTCTTACCATGGAAGTGCTTCCATTTTAAGATGATACAATACCTCAACTCAGTGCCCAACATCCTCCAAAGAGTCTTCCAAAAGTATCCAACAAATTTACTGTCTTGGTCAGAGATGATACTCCTTGGTAATCCATGCAATCTGACAATTTCCTTAAAGAAAAGATCTGTTATATACACTGCATCTGATGTCTTTCTACAGGGTATAAAATGTGTCATCTTAGAAAATCTATCCACAACAACAAATATAGAATCATTACCTCTTACTATCTTCGGTAAGCCAAGAACAAAATCCATACTGATATCAATCCAAGGTTTCTCAGGAACAGAAATCGGTATATACAATCCAGTATTCTGACTTACTCCCTTTGCAACTTGAAAAATTCCACAACTTTTCACAAATTTCTGAACATCCTTATACAATTGCGGCCAAAAGTATTTCTCCTTAAGCAAATTCAATGTCTTGTCGATGCCAAAATGTCCAGCCAAACCACTACTATGTTTCTCCTTTATCAAATTAGTTCTCATTGATCCTCTCGGTATACACAATTGAATACCTTTAAACGACATACCTTTTTGAATGAAATAGTCTTCCCATTTAGTACTCAGTTGATCTTGAATAGGTGCTCTGCACTCCCTCCATGACTTAGAAAATTTAGGATCAGTTTCATACAATACTTTCATATCATCAAAACGAAGTACTTCAATTCTCATCTCAGTCATCAAAGATCTTCTTCTACTTAATGCATCAACAACTCAGTTAGTGACTCCACTCTTATGTTTTATCACAAATGTAAAACTCTGCAAATATTCAACCCATTTCATATGTCTCTGATTCAACTTATTCTCACTACCCAAATACTGTAAAGCCTTATGATCTATATACAACACAAATTCACTTTGTATCAAATAATGTCTCCATTTCTTCAGGGCTTGAACAATAGCATAGAATTCTTGATCATATACAAAATATTTTCTTTTTGCATCATTCAACTTGTCACTAAAGAAAGCAACAAATTTACCTTCTTGACTCAACACAACTCCTATTGCACTACCACTTGCATCACATTCAACTTGAAATACCTTATTGAAATCAGACAATGCTAACATAGGTAATTCAACAACCTTCTGCTTCAGAGTTTCAAAACTTTTATCAGCTCCATGTGTCCACTTGAATTCTCTTTTATCTCCTCTCATAGTCTCAGTCATAGCATTACAAATTGAACTGAAATTTCTAATGAACTTTTAGTAAAAACTTGCCAAACCATGAAATGATCTTACCTCATTAGCATTTTCAGGTGTAGGCCAATTCAAAATAGCTTCAACCTTTTCAAGATCCATTTTCAAACCATTAGCTGAAATCACAAATCCCAAATACACAATCTCCTCTCTCATGAAAGAACACTTTTTCAGATCTATCAATAATTTTTCTTCTTTCAATCTCTGCAATACTTGTTTAACATGCAACAAATTCTCTTCTCTAGTCTTATTGAATATCATAATATCATCTAGGTATACAATCACAAATTTACCTAAGAATTTCTTCAAAACTTCATTCATAAATATCATAAAAGTACTCAGTGCATTAGTTAAACCAAAAGGCATAACCAACCACTCATACAAACCTTCTCTTGTCTTAAAAGTAGTCTTCCACTCATCACCTTCTCTGATTCTGATCTGATGATATTCACTTTTCAAATCAATTTTGGTAAAATACTTTGCTCCAGTTAAACTATCCATTATGTCATCCATTCTTGGTATAGGAAACCTATATTTCAATGTTATCTTGTTGATTGCTTTGGAATTTGTACACATTTGCCATTCCCCATTCTTCTTAGGTGCCAATACAACTGGTAATGCACAAGGACTCAAACTTTCTCGGATCAAACCTTTCTGCAACAATTCTTGAATCTGTCGGTTCAATTCCTTATTCTCGGTTGGTGTCAACCGATGTGGTGCCTTGTTCGGTAAACTAGCTCCAGGGATTAAATCCATGCAATGATCAATGCTTCTCTTTGGTAGAAAACCATCAGGTACATTATAAAAAATGATCTCTCTATACTTGGTGAGTATCTTATCAATCTCTTCAAGGAAGCTATCCTCTGTTTTCTTACTCGATTTGTTAGGAATCAAAACAAAACATACATGATTCTTCTTCAAATCCTTAACAAACTTTCTTCCTTCCATCAAGCAAACTTTCACATATGTAAAAACACTACTAATAGTTCTTTAATCAAAGGTAACAATATTTGTCTTCTTTCATAAGCCCAAATAGTATATTTATGCAATCTCCCATCATATATAGCATGTCTATCATATTGCCAAGGTCTACCCAACAAAAGATGACAACAATCCATAGGCATGATATCACATAATACCTTATCACAGTACTTTCCAATTTTCAAATTCACATAACATTGTTCACTTACCAAGAGTGTATGCTCATCCTTGATCCATGAAATTTGATAGGGCTTTGGGTGTTCCAACCTTTCCAACTGCAACTTTGTAACCATTTCCTCAGATGCCAAGTTCTCTGAGTTTCTACTATCAATGATTACCTTCCATACTTCATCAGAAACTCTACATCTAGTTTTGAACAAACTTTTCCTTGTTGGATCTTCCTTATTACTTTCACTCCAAAGTGCTCTCCTTACCATCAAGTTCTTTTCCTTCTTAGGTTCATTCGGTGAATCTTCTTGCACCAATGCATTTCTACTGCTACTAATCTTCTTACTTGCATCTGTACATTCAAATGATCTATGTCCTTCTCCACAATTGTAACAAGTTCCTTGAAATCCACCTCTATTATAACCACTTTGGTAGTTATTGCCTCTTCCTCTAGATGAACTTTCACCTTTCCACTCGGTCTTTCCTTTATCTAGATTTGTCTTTTCTGGATCAGATCTATTATTTTCACCATAAGATCTACCTCTTCCTCTAGGGAATCTACCACCTCTACCTCTTTGTCTTTGCTCATGTCTTTTGTTCAATTTCTCCTCAGCTTTCAAGGCAAACTGATAAGCTTCCTCAATGTTTTCCAATTTAACCAAACTGATTTCTTCTTGGATGGAAACTCTCAATCCATTCAGGTACCTAGCAATTCTTTCCACTTTATCTTCATCATGTCTAGATCTAATATCTAATCTATAGAATTCCTTAGTATAATCTTTTACCGAGCTATCTTTCTGCCTCAAACTTTGCATTCGCCTAACTAGGTTAATTTGATAACCATAAGGTAAAAACTTTCCTTCCAACTTATTTACCATCTTATTCCATACCTTAATTTTATCTTTGCCTTTCCTCTTTATGTCCAAATGTAGATGCTCCCACCACAAGGATGCATGACTCTTCAACTTTGTGCTTGCAATTTTCACCTTCTTTTCCTCAGGGACATTTTCATACTCAAAATACTTTTCCATCTTGGTGATCCAATCCACCAATTCATCTGAATCCAACTTTCCACTGTACTAAGGAGGATTGAAATGTGGTGTAGACTTCAAATTTGTCAAAGCCTTCAACAATATTTCCTCACCCTGATCCATCACCGGTGTAGGTTCTACATTATCGTGTTCTTCCTCAATTTATTCATCACTAACATCTTCAAGATGTCTTCCTCTACATTGGGCTGTCTCAACAACTTCTAACCTAACAACAAGTTGTCTCAACATGTCTGCCAATCCTGGATTCACATCTCGCCTCCCACAAACCATCTTGAAACCCTTTGCAATTGCATGCCAGATCACAATCTGCTACTCCACAAAAAATCAACTAGGGTTGGACAAGAAGGAACCCTTAAACCTAGATTCACAAATCTAGATCCAGATCTCACCTTCGCTCTGATACCATCTGACACAAGGTAGGGGTTGATGAGGGGCCAAAGGCACACCCTAATCCAAATCTACCTTGCAGAGATCACACACAGAAGCAACAACAAATAAAGTGAGAGAGAGAATACAGATCAAATTCATTATATTTCATTAGATAGATTCATACATGCTAGGCTGTAAGGCCTTCCCGGTTAGGGCTAGATATTACAATTCAATTACAATAGTCCTCCAACATGCGAGGATTCATAACTACCTTCAAAATTATAATCTGATACTATTAATCTTCTATCTCTAAGATGATGTCCTAAAACTACAACCAATGACTACATTATATACAAGAGGCTACCGAAACAAGTCAGCCTTCAGATCCACCATTAACACAAGGAATGACCAGATCTAGGTCCACATGCTTCCCAATGATCGATACCAACATTAAATCTATGACCACAATTAAGTGCACAAGTAAGCCTCAATAGGAAACCAAAAGAAACAACTTTGTAAGCAAGGATAACCGAGCGCCAGAGAATTAACTGACCAACTCGGTTAAAGAAGGAACCCGAGCAACTACCGAGCCAACTTGGTCAAAGAAGGAACTGAGCAACACATAAAACTCAAACTTGTTTTTGGTGACATAGGATTTCCAAGGACTCGAGATGCTTTTGTATCAGATACTTAGTCAAATATGCCCCAACAACCGCGCCCTACAACCACTTAAAAAATTGCCAATACTAATGCACAAATGTCCCAATAGTCGTTCGAAAATTGCCAATACTTTTGCACAAATGTTCTAGTAGTCGCTCAAAAATTATTACTAGGGGTATAAGTGGGTGACTATTGGTACATAATATATTCATTAATGAGCTTTTAGTTATTATTTTTTTGGTTTCTTTAAAGTTAATACTTGAAGAATTGAGTGACCAAAGAATGAACAATAATTGTAACATGGATGTTAAGTGGTGCTCTTCTTTACTTCAAATCTGAGTATAGTCCAAGGATTTTTGGTGTGACGATAAAGTGGTGCTTTTGTAGAGTGATTAATTAATAAGGAGACTGATAACTAGTTGAACATGCAAGAATAATATGTCCAAGTCTAAGGTTTCTTCATCTTTAAAAGCATTCAGGGTTTGGTGATGTTCCCAGTTTATCCCTAACAAAAAGGACTAAGTTAAACTCTATTCCATGCACAACAATTTAGTGATGAGACTGAGAAATTACCACGATGTAGAACTTCATAGACAATAGCCATTTCTATGTTTGTCGGTACACTCTCCAGTTCCTCGTAAGCTAGAACAAGTGTGTTCAAGATGCTTCCATCTAAGATGAATGAGAAGAATAAACCAAATACCCATGGTTAAAGTTTCTTTGTTCTTTGCTAGCTAGAGTTTCTTGATTCAGTTTCTTTAAATATTGTCGGTTGGATACCTTTTTAGTGACAACATCTACAACTGTCTTGTGGATATTATATTCACTTTTTAACATTATCATTTTCTTATAGATAACATATTCTTATTCACACATGAATCAATTTCATGTTTTAATGTTATTTTTCAAAATTAATTATGGCGCCATTACTAACAAAATAATTTTGTCACTACAGGGGCAAAGATTTGGGCAAGAGGAGAGTTGTCCTTGTTCCTGGAGGAAAAGGAACACTAGTAGTGCTCTTTTCTATTGCATTTTTCCTTGGATTCAGATTGCCAAGTTAGACCAAAATGTTACAGTAACATTGTGATTGAATTAAAAAACAACAATTTTAAAAAGTTATAATCACAATTTTCCAAAATTGAATTGATCAAATGTTGCCATAGAATATCATTACTTCTGAGGCATTATAATCCTGTCCATTATCATTCTTCTCTTCATGAAGTACTACTATTTTATTGACATAGTTGGACAACCATACTAGTTTTTTTATATTTGATCTTTAAAATTGAAAAAATAAATGAAGTTGTATCACCTTTACAATTATATTGGGCTTAAAAGACAATTAAATTGAAATTCAGTTGTATGTATGTTGCATACAGATTTGTCTAATAGGGAGTAGCAAATATTCCAACTATTGAATAAGTTGTTATGAGTGAACAAATTTTTTCTAGATTTGAATAAGGGCAACACTTTAGTGTGTGTATATATGTATATGTATAGGTGTGTGTGTGTGTGTGTGTGTGTGTGTGTGTGTGTGTGCGTGTGCATATATGCATGCACGTGTGTGTGTGCACATGTGTGCATGCATGCATGCGTGTGTATTCTCTTTATAGGAAAAAAGTAGGAGAGGTGAATTATATAAACTAATGAATAAAGGGAAAATATAATTCTTAAATAGATATAATTACATGCAAAAGATAATCACTCAATATTATTAAAAGAATACCAAGGTTAAGAATACCTCACATTGCATTTAGGAAAGGAATATTCAAAGTGTGTTCCAAACTTGACATAAGAAAAATTCACAACAGTGAAAATTACATATCCAAAATTCTTGTGATTTCTATATTCAAAATGGTAGAGTTTAGAGTCTCCTTTTCTAGTCTCGGTAAAAGATAAATACAAAGGAATAATCCTTATAAGAAATAGAAAACTAATCAATTGAATGTCTAAAGATTGCTTGTTCTTTGTTCATTCATCTTTTTATAGCTTTACAAATGTAACTATACCTCTTGAAAAAAATATTAAAAATTAATTTTATTCATATTTTTCTTTATTTTTTCAAATAAAAATAATTTTTGATTTATTAAAAAATAATAACAAAAGTTAAAAAAAATCAAATCAAAAGGCAAAGCCTATAAATATATTAAATATGTAAAAGTAAATACAGTAGTAAGATATAATATCAATGGTTCTCAGGTAGTCGAAATAGCATGGAAGCTATATTGAAAATCAGTTAATCACCCTATTATCACTACAAAAGGCCAAGCAAATATTGTTTGGCAATACATTAAACATTAGGCCTGGATTTTATCAAATTTAAAACATTACAATTGGCACCAATGATTGTAAGAAAGATGTTGTAAACCCTAATTTTGCTTGACCCAAAAAACCAAGAATATATTCATGATCAAACACAAAAGCAATCGTCGTTGGGCCCCAAAATAATAACAAAAGTTACTTTACAATATGAAAAATAAAAAGTTAGTTAAGTTTCATTTGCCATTTGGCATAAGTACACCATTTAAACTTGATTTCAATGTCAGTATATCTTCATTAATTTCATCTAATTTCTTATCATGTAGATCATAAGCTTCTTTTTTAAGGTAATCATATGCATTGAGATGTCCCAATTTTTCTATTGCATTGCAAAATTTTCTAACATCATATCTTTGAAGGCCTTCAACAACATTTGACAAACTAATCTTGTCATTGTTTAGAATATCAATAAAGTTTTTGATATTAATCATTAGCAAAACAAGGGTGTTGTTCCTTACAAAATCGCAACCCAAAGGCATAACAAATCCAAATAATAGCACACTAACAACAAATCAACATAAAAATCCTGTTAATGGGCTATTGAGGGCTAATCCTCCTTCCTAATCTGTCAAGGTAGTGTCTTGAATCCCACTAGATAAAGGTTGGATTAAAGTTAATTTTGATGGGGCCTCAAAGGGTAATCCGAGCCCTTTAGAGGCACGGTATGTTGCTTGGGATTGGACTAGAAGTATTTTGATGTTGGGGGAAAGGAGATTGTTGGATGGTGCCAGCAATGAGGGAGAGGTGCAAGAAACCTTCCTTGACTACAATCAAAATGGTAAAGGTTTTACAAGTATCTAAATTGTATTTAGAAGGTGACTCTTCAGTGATTATCAACACCATTGTCAAAGGTGAGTCAAGAGTTTGGTATCTCAATAAGTATATTCAACAAATTAAACTTCTCCTGGAGACCTTTGAAGAATTTAAGGTATCTCATGTGCTGAGAGAAGGGAATGAAGTAGCTGATACAATGTCAAAAGTTAGCATTGATTTATAAGAGAAAGGTAAAGAAGAGTTGATTGAAGACTTCAAAGATATTGATGGAAAATAGATATGGTTGGTTGAATAATGTTTGTCATTAATATGTTCTTGACCATTGAGAATGGGCCCTAGAATGGTTAGATGTATTTGTAGTTAAGAAGGGGATGCTATTCAAAGCACCCAAATTTAATTTAAAAAAAAAAAAAAAGTAACTACCCACTCAAAGTGTGAGTGACTAAAGGCAATGATGGAAGGTGATGTTTTCTTTCAATGGAGGAAAGATGGGAAGTATGTATTGAATTGTGATAATTCATTGCCATTTATTTCTCACATGGGATGATCAATGTGGAGGTAGATTGGTGTGCTTTAGTAATTATATTAGAAATTTCTGGAGGAAGATAGTGCTATTGTGGGTGGTTTTATATTTTGTATTGCTTCATGTTTATCAATTTTTATTGGAAAATTCGAGTCTAGGTTTAAGTTACAGAGAGTTGAGCAAGGAGACATAGAAGCTAATTTCTCCATGTATACTCTTAAATAGTTTCAAGCCTTCAAGGGCAAGGTGAAGTTGAAGATGATGAAAAGGATCTTCATGGGTAATGATCCTAGATTTTGGAAATATGTTGAAATTATATCAAAGGAGAATTTTTTGAAAATTGTTCACTGTTTTAGGACCAACATTGATATATCTTTTTTTTTTCTTTGCAATGACACTTCAATTGGGTTCTAAGGAGGAAGCTTTGAGGGTGATGAGAGTGTGTACAAAGCCTCATTGGGCAGGGAGAACGATCCCAATCCTTGCAATGGTGGAACCTGGAGGGGGTCTGAGGGAAAATAATGGTATTTGGTAGGTAGTGGAAGGAAGCATTGCGAGTTTTAGACCCTTTTTAGTGGGGAGCTCGATGACTAGGAAAGAAGTTTGAATTGTAGAAGCAGAGGGAGGATGGGACAAGGACAACCTGGACAAATGGAGATCCAAAAGGGCACAACTAGATACAAAGGGAGGATTTTTTATTCTAGAAGGAGCGAAAGATCCCATTTTCAAAGCCAAGCAGAGGGCATAGGATAAGCTAGTATTCTTTGATAAATCCTTTTGGTCTATAACTAGATTATTTTGGTACCCTTTTTTCATGAGCCATTTTTGTTTATGAAAGGGCTAGTTTATGAGTCATGTAAGGTGTATTTTAGGTGTTGAATTCAGTCAGCCTAGTTTATTTATGTATGGGCTTAGTTTTAGCTTCAGAAGGAAGAAATAGCCCATTTTGTAGTTGATTGGGTAGTAGTGTTTATTTTTACAGTTCATTGTATGTAGGGGATGTCTGTAATGGATGGCAAGATACTCAATATATGCTTAGTCTATTCTGCTTTAAGATGAACAATTTATAAATCCTTTTTATTTTAATAAAATCATTATCACCAATCAAAAAACAAAACAAAAATCAACTTAAAAAACTATTACCAAGGAAAAGTAACAAATTGTAAGCCACAACTAACATCACATATACTAATAGCATATTCACAGTTAAAAGTAACAAAAAACTACAAGTAAACACAATTTTCACCTTGGAAGCAAAGCCCATTAAGATAGAAGCAAAGCCTTAAAAACTAGAAAGTAATAAAATATTCATACTAGAACCAAAGTCCAGTTTACCAAAAAACACCAGAATGAAAAAGGAATTCTAACAGAGATCCCCTCCAAGTAGAGAAAAATATAAACAAAACACATATGGAGAGAGTTATGCATAGCCTGCTGATTTTATATCACATCTCGATTAATAGAGAGCATGACTCCAGACATCTGTGAGAAACTTGAAAAGTTCCCTTCATTCTCTACATCCTTTCCTAACCCATTGAGTTACATGAGACACATGAAGGTTTTTGAGCTATATCCATCACATGGAGGCTAAACCTAGAGATGCACCTCATTTTATTTTCCATATCAAGGATCTTAGATTTTTACCCTCCTAACTCAGTTCTCAATGTAGCCAATTCAATGGCCGCAATTTGGTAGTCAATACAAGTACCTTTGATAGAAACCATGTTGGAATTATCCTCCTCTGACAACATATCCCTAGTTAAATCAATGGGCTCCATTGTTATAATGTTCAAGATGTGAGTGGAGCCATTGGTTTAAACTGGTTTTTTTTTGGGGTGGCAGAGTGTGGATTTGACTCGAAATTGCAGAGGATTTTGCTCAAAATTCATTGGATTGAAGATGTCTCTGAGAAGAGTTCATTGAGTCATCGATGAAGGTTTTAGGGCTTTGCAGAGGCAAGTGCAAGCCTTACAAGATGAATTGTGAAGGAGAAGTGCATCAAAATTTGGTCAAGATAGTCATGAAGAAGAATATTTTGACAAAGCTGTAGAGGATGTTAGAGATCTTGAAGAGGCCAAATTTCTGAAAGCTATGTTTAATATTGTAAAGAGACCTAAAGTTGAAGTTTCTACATTTACTGGTAGCCTTAGGCTAGAGGAATTGATTGATTGGATTAATGAGATGGAAGAATACTTAGAGTATGAAGAAGTGGAAGACCCTGGTTGGGTTTGATTTATAAAGACAAAGCTAAAGGGTCATGCAAGTATATGGTGGAGAGAAGTTCAATTGGAGAGGAATAAGAAAGGTAAAGAAAATGGTTGAAAAGTTGAAGAGATAATTTATTCTACTGGATTATGAATTGGAAATGTTCAAGAAGATGCAAATACCATAGCGGGCTGACAAATCAGTACAAGAGTATATTAAAGATTTTTATTAGATCATGATTAGGAATGGTCATTTTGAAGCTGATAAGGAAAAGGTTTCTAGGTATATTTATGGTTTGGGACCTAGTATTTAAAAGGAGTTACTTATGGTTTGAATGAAAACAACTAGAGATGCTTATCAGATGGCATTGAGAATTGAAGAGAAGCTAAAGAAGAGGTTTGAAGGAAAACAAAATAATAGGAACCGAGGTGGTAAGGCTGGTGTAACAACAATTGGGAGGTTTGAAGATGTTTAGTAGATCACCAACCATGAGGCAGCTAGAATCTTGCAATCATATCATCGATCCGAGGCAGTTGCACCTTGGGAGAGAAGGGAAGAAGATGATGAGAAAAACTAACTAGTTGGTTGAAGATAGGGTCTTTAGCCGACTTGAGAAGGAGCTGGAGGAGATTGACAATAAGCATGAGTAGATTAGGAGGTTGAATTGCAGTTGGCATTTACCAATTTATAAGAGGATTGTTTGGCTTGTGAAAAGTATTTTTGAAAGAATGAAAAGGAAAGTTAAGGTTGCTGCTAAAGAGGAAAATCTTGAAGAGGTAAATACTGACCTTTCTGAGGTTGAGGTGGTTGATCGAGTCAATTTTCATGATTAGATGGTTGGGTTTGATGTGAAAATTGTAGAGCATCTGGTTGTTGGTAATGAGATTGCTAATGATGTGGAGGACATACATTTTTCTTAGGGTAATGTTGAGGATGTTGGTATTGATGAACTTGTTGATATGGTTTTCATTGGAGATAATAATCCTATTGTTGAAGAGGATTTGCATACTAGGTTTTTTGAGTTGGATTTTATTACTTGTGTTGTAGAAATGCATATGGTGGCTAAGATATAGAGGTGGTTGATGAAGATAGTGGACATCTTGAATTCCTTGCTCCCGATAAGCTAATGGTGGAATATGATGAGTTGCATGGTTTGTTAGTGAGGGAGAATGAAGATCTGATGTGTTGCGTTGAGGATGTTGATCAATTTTTTTTTGTTAGTAGGTGTGTTGACTGGTTGGTTGTAGTGCAAAGAATTTAGAGGTTTTCTTGGAGGAAGTAGAGGTTTCTTGTGTGTAGGTTGGTCTTCTTGCCTTTGAGGACTGGGAAACCGATGGTCAAGATGAGGTCGTGTTCAGATTTTTGTGCGGCATCAAAGTGTGAGGCACACTTTTCTATCTACCTTGGGTGTCTGATGCAGGAGCATCTTGAGCTCCTAGTGATCTTACATCATGTTGGAGGAATCTCCTTGTAGTCTGATGAAGTTCCTTATTTTGGGAAATTTTTAGAGTTTCTATGTGTGGATGATCTATGGAGATCTTTGGCATGTGCAATGAAAAGGGTTTGTTCCTTGCTATTTGTAGAGGCTATGTCTATGATCACACCTCTTCAGGTGGTGTGGATTATGAG
Organism: Chamaecyparis obtusa; assembly: GCA_027943335.1. Classification (NCBI taxonomy): domain Eukaryota; kingdom Viridiplantae; phylum Streptophyta; class Pinopsida; order Cupressales; family Cupressaceae; genus Chamaecyparis; species Chamaecyparis obtusa. The sequence continues at coordinate 45,949 of BSBK01007666.1, read as the reverse complement.
ATATGCCATGTTCTTTGCCAACTAGTTGTGTTTGTCATGTCATCAGTTCAATTGTGTTCATGGGTTGATTGTTGAGGATTGTGGTGGAGGCTTTCGATCTATAAAATTGAATGACATGGATCTTGAGGTGGACCTATAAGTGTGGCTAGCTTGGTGGTTGGATTGTGCCAAGTAAATTAATTAATTGTTGTGATTTATTTGGGATCTAGGATGACCTGGTCTAAAACATTTGTCTTGGGATATGTAATATCTTGAATGTCGACCTATTGTGGCTAGTATGTATAAATTTAGGGCTTGCAATTGTAAGGGGGGTGCTAGATAGTAGAGAGAGATGATAGATGATAGCTCTAAGGTTTGAAATATCTAAAATAGGATATGAGACTAATTTCTTTGTATTGGGCTGCAACCAGGAAGGCCTTATAACCTGGCATTTTTGAAGCCAATTTGATGTAACTTGATGTTAATTGATAATAAAGTTGCAGTTATTTGGTTATATCTTTGTTGTGCTTTCTATTTTCCACTATGTTGACTCTTGTTGAAATATTGGACATCTCCTTTGGAGATTTCTCTGGTCTTGACTACATCAGAGTCTTCTCCAAATCTCCCAACCTTATACTATGTATTTTTCATAAAAAATGTGATTTTAGATAAAAATTAGTTTGTGCTAGAATGAGAATCACAATTATTCTTTAGTCGTAGCGGATACATTCAATGTCATTCTCTTCAAAATGAACCGCTTCTATATTTATGCATTGATTCACCAACTTGGTACTTAATACCTTTGAAAGGAAGCACTTGTGTGACATGAAACCTTTGTGTAGTCAAATTTTTTACAAGGAATTTGGCCTTAAAGTCTCAAATATTAACATTTATTTTATCAATATCATATTTCAAGTATAGAAGTTTTATGTCTCTATTAAATGTTTCTATACACAACTGTATCTTATGCACATTGTTAGTGATATATTTGGCTCACCATTTAATCTCACATGTCTTCTAGTATCTTGAAACATGCATGTTTATACCAAGTGAATAAATAGGTGGTAGAAAGCATGGGATCAAATATAATAAGAGAATCACATGTTGTCATATGATTTTCTAACTAATTATGAGCTATTAATATATCTTCATAGGAGCAATCAGATTTAGAAAATTATATTTAAATTGAAATTGTAAGATATAAAAATATATCTTTGATATATTTTTATATCTATGTTTTGAAGTGTGGGGCTTTATGTGTTGTGTGTGATGGAAAATGTTGTGGACATACAAAACTTAATAAAACATAAATACTTATCTTGAAAAGGAGCAGATTCATAAATCACTATTTTTTGGTGTCTGTGTTCAGTTTCGGGAAATTTTGCAACTGAGTTTGGCCTGGAAATGCAGAAACAGAGAAAACCCATAAACCTTCTGTCTTTCTGAGAAAGGTCGACCTAGACACAAAACAGGGGTAAGATCTTACCCCGGGGCACAATCTTACCCCTAAAAGTTGACCTTGACCTGCACTGTTCCAACGGAAAATATGTTTGCGGATCCTGAAAGTTCACCAAAAAGGGTACTCAGATATGAACTGCAATTCATTGTCCCACACCTGTATCTACAAGAAAAAGGGCTTTGTTGTTTGGATGAGGGGTTTGCCTTGGTCAAATCTCGGTTTGGAATCAACCTTTAAAATAGAATTGAAATAGAGAATGCTAGCAAGTAGTAGAAATAGATCTAACAACGAAGCTATGATATTCAATAGATATAAAATTGTATTTGGAATGTAAACAAGTATGTTAATATGAAATATTGGACTCAACATTAACAAATGTAAATCAAAACCTCCAATAGGGTTGGCACATCGAGTGAGAAAATCATTCCAGTCCATATTCCCTATGTCAATATCTGTAATTTCATTGTGAAGGTTTCCAACCTTAGATAGAACGTGGTAACCTATGAATAAATTCATGGCTAGTATGACTATCATTTTTGGCATTCTGTGTGCAAACATGCAACTATCAACAAACATTTATTGAAATTAACTTAAAAACTAAGCTAATAAATCCTAGTGAACCCAAAGAATCAAACCCAAAATCCAAAAACTAGAAAAAATAAGTCTAATTATATTTTTGTGAGTTTCAAAGGTGTGGACACCATAGACATCATCAACTTCCAAAAAGTTGAAAGGGAAACAAATGAATGCTGTGATTACTGGCTTTCCACATTTCATAGTGTGAAAAAGGATAAGAAACTTCAGTGATCGAAAGTGCTAAAGGGAAAAAGGTTATCGGAAGGTAGAAATGAATTTTTGAGGTTTCAAAGATGGATGGGGTTATCAGAGTCCAAAAAGTTGAAAATGAAAAATGAGTGATGGCTTCTTTGTCTTTGGTGCCCAAAGTTATAGAGTTTTGGTGTTCTCAAAAGTCTTTAGAGGATGAAAGGAAAAATATTTAAAGATGACTTGGTAGCTAGGACATTAGTCGGGGTTTATGACTTTGGTGATAAGATAAAATTACCTCTTTTGGAGGTCAAAAGTTCAACCATCCAAAAGAAATACTTGGCAGTTTTCAGGTGCAAGATTTGATGTTTGATGAACATTTCATCCTTGTGGGGGTTGATAAATGTGGCTTGACTAAGACAAAATGAAGAAATAAAAAACCTAGCAAAGCTATGAAACCCTAAACTGAGCAACAAACCTAAAAAAAATGAAGACTAGCTAACTAGAAAACTACAATAAAACCCTAGGACAAACCCTAGACACCTAAACAAAAATACACCCAAAAGATAAAAAATTGAAAAATGAAGGAAGAAAAAAACCTAACCTACAACAAACATAGGAAAAGGAGGAATCTACAAACAAGCTCAAGTAGATCACGACCAAGAAGTTGAATGCGGAGCTAATATATCAAATTTGAACAAACAAACTAGTTGGGTGAAGGCATAGAGGAAATAAGGGTGTGAAAATAACTATTGTAGAATGAATAAAATGAACCCTTTAATCAATTTTAATAATCCCTCCATCCAAGTGACATTATCATTAGGTTTCACACTTTCAGACTTTGAAAGTGCTAAGCCCATGAGCCATGAATCCTCAGCCTTTCAGACTTTAAGACTTTCACACCTTCAGATTTCCAAGGAATGCCAAAGTCTGAAAGTCTGAAAAGGAACTTTAACTTACTACATAGGGTTCAATCCTTCATACCTTTGCACCTTCAAAGCTCCAAGGAATGTCGAAAGGCCGAAAGTTTGAAAAAGACTTAAAACACAACTTTTCAAGGGCTTTTCCTAGAAAAACTAAAACTAGGGTACAAAATAAGGGAGTTTAAAGACCAAGAAAGACAAAAAAAATAAAAAAAAGGGGGGCCCTATGGCCAAGTGGCCAAAATGTGACGTGTGTGTTGTGGAACCACAACACATAGCGCCGAAAAAATGATGAAATGACCAAGGAATTTCTCTATTAGCAAATATCATCTAGTCTCTGTCTTGTAATAAACCAAAACACAAGTGTCATTCTTAGATATAATCTCATACCAAAATAAGAATTGAAGTCCTATGCTATCACTTCTAGTGTGGGCATTGATGTATTCATTCCTTCGATACCTTGGTGAAGACTACTCATATAAGTTTCAACTAGAACCAACTTTCACCTATCGATAAAGGATTCATGAATCTTAGTCTAACCTTTCTCTACTACCAGTCAGACATCCATAACCCTGGTAGAGATTTCTAGAGTCACCCTCCTTTATCTTCTGATGAGATTTGAAGTTTTGGCATTTTGAGATCTCTTTTAGAGTCAACATCATTTACATAGAAGGTGACTTTCTTGAGCCATTGTGCTCTGGATATGTCACTTCTTCAATTATATTTATTTTATTATTTTTTGTACACTAAGGTAGTGCTTAGACTATGCTACCTTATTATTTTCATTTATGATTTCTTTGCTTTTTTTTTCTTGGGAAACTTGGGGAGCGATTAGGCTATGTTGCCCAAGCATTTGGACTTTGATTTTCTATTGACCTTGTCTTTATGCATTCATCCTTTTTCGTTCTCTCTTTTGTTTTTGTCAAGATGTAGATAGAGAAGGTATCTGAGATCTACGGTCACCCATAACCATGGGTTTCAATCAATTCCAGTTGATACTTACCCAAGAAACCAACAATCTCATTATCATATTTAAAGTGTGTAATGTGTTGAGGATGATTGACTTTGAACATCAATTTGATTTCTAGTGAAAGGTATCACCATTATCGATCCATGCATATAGTTTCTTGCAAGAAAAATTCCTTTAAAAAAAAGTTGACTAAGAAATACCTATGCCTCCTATCAAGGACCACTTGAGATGGACCACTTTCCGGGAACAACACCGACAAAAGAACTTACCCCAAGACCGACAAACATAAAGAAAAGACTCGAACATGAACTAAACTAAACAAAAGAGAAAGAAAAAAAATCTAAACTAATATATTACAAGGGTGAAACATTTCATTTCAGGATCCGAAATAATGTTTGAGGAACTATCCATTAATGCGCAATGAAACTAATTCCCCATCTAGAGTACTTATCCTGAAAGTGTTCTCTCCTAAGATCTCTATAATTTGATAAGCGCCAATCCACAAGCGTTGAAACTTAGTATGACTACCCATTTTTTCCTTTCCTTTATCCCAAAGGAGGACTAAATTAGAAATCCTAAAAGCTTTACTAGTATCTCTTTTGTCAAACCAACGCTTAAAAAAAGCCTAATGCTTGGACACATGTTCCAAGGCCTTTGTTCTTTTCTTGTCTAGATCAATCAAATTCATCAACCTAATATGTGCCTTATCTTCATCATCAACATAACCTCTCACAAATTTCACCATAGGGATTTTCAAATTTATGGGGAAGACAAGTTCTTGACCATATACTAACAAGTAAGGAGAGGTTCCTAAGTCATTCTTGACCCTCACTCGATCAGTCCATAGTGCATATTTCAGTTGGGAGTGCCAATCCTTAGGATTATGATCAAGTAAACATTTCATCACAGTGATCAAATTTTTATTAGTTGACTTACCCACACCATTTCCTTGTGAGTAATAATTAGATGATAATTTAATTATTACCTAATTTTTAAATGCCTATTGTGTAAGAACTATTGAACATAAAGAGGTTCTATTATCACACACCAGAAAAAAGGGCATTCTGAACCTCGTGAAAATTTTTTCTTCTAGGAAACTGGTAAAAAATTACATGTTATAGTTGTGAAATGCCTCTTCCTTGGTCCATCTCGTATAGTAATCAGTGGTCTTAAGGATGTACCTGTGTCTCACTGCTGAAGGTGGATTAACAGGTCCAATAAATCTAGTCCCCATTTAGCGAAGGGACACACCTCGTACACTAGTTGCAATGACATTATCAGGTTTCTCTGCCTGTTGGTACATGTTTGGCATATGTGGAAAGAATGAATGTGTTCTTTCATATATTTGAACAAAGTAGGTGAGTAATACCTTGATAATAGAATTTGATGTGTTGTAGCTTCAAGAGACCCATGCCCAATTTTGCACCCATTTTCGTACCTATCATGAAATTCTTGTAGCACATCCTTCGCTTCATCATGGTTCAATCATTTAAGGTATAAACCTTCATAATTTTTTTTGGATAGTTGTCCATTTTTTAACATATAGAAACCACACTTCATCCTCAAAGAATGTCTTTGTGAGCTATTCAAACCTTTAGTGCATCAATTTTTCAATAGATAATATATAATTCCCTGATACCAAATATCTAAAATGACTCCATCATTAGTGTATACATAAGAGACCAGACCTTCCTCAGTATTTGCAATTAAATTTTTCAAGCCTTGTCCACTGACAAGCTTCATTGGCTTAATTTCCAAATTGAATTCTTGAAGTGTAGCCATCTATTTCCCTCTTCTTTCTCCCAACTCATTTTTCATTAGTAGGGACTTCATTGCGGGGTCTGGGACAATGGAAAAGACTTTACTCCTTAGAATGTAATGTTTGAATTTCTTAATAGCCTTAACCAAGGCAAAATATTACTTGTCCAATTTTGGCTAGTTCATTCATAATTCTTCAAAGGACAACTCATAAAGGCAATCAATCTTTCATCTTCACCATCTTTCTTTTGTGTTAGTATTCCTGCACATGAGTGATCAGAAGCGAAGGAGTAGAATTTAAATGGTAATGTGTAATCAAGAGTGACCAACTCTTATGTAGTAGAAATAGCTGATTTAATTTCTTCAAAATCTTCATTTATTGGAGCATTCCATTCAATCTTTGCATCTTTCTTCAACATGTCATTCATGAGACATACTATTTCTACAAAACCACTTATAAATTATTGGACAAAATTGATCTTCCCAAAGAAAGACTTCAACTCTTTTCAACTGTTGGGGGGCAACAATTTCAAGATAGCCTTCACTATTTTGGGATCGATTTAAATTATAGTCTTAGAAATAATATGTCCTAGAAGTTTCCCCTTAGTCACCCAAAAGGAACACTTATTTGGATTCAAGGATATACTGTATCACCTACACCTATTCAACACTTGTTTTAAATCATCAACGTGGTCAATTTGGTTCTTGGAGAACATTGCAAGGTCATCCATATAGATCACAATGCACCTACTGACTAAACCCTTAAAATCAAAATCCATGGCTCGTTGAAAAGTATCACCAACATTAATCAATCCAAAAGGCATGCACCTGTAAGAAAAGGTACCCCACTTCATCGTGAAATTTGTCTTCAAATGATCTTCTTCTTGGACTATCACTTGATTATATCCAGAGTATCCATCTAGGAATGACATCATTTTAGACCCATTAAAATTTTGAAGTACCTCATCAAGAGATGAGAGTGGGTAGTTATCCTTTTGAGAGGACCTATTGAGGTTCCATAAGTCAACACAAAGATGGATTTCACCATTGTTTTTATGTACTAGCACTAGATTAGAAACCCAAGTGGAGTGCCATATAGGGAATATTATTTTGGCATCAAAAATATTTTGCACTTCTTTTTATCAATGGTTCCATGACTAGATTTATGGGTCTTTGTCACTGATGAAATGGCTTAGCATCTGGTTTCAAGGGTGTGTTATGTGTGATAAATTATAGATTATAAATCTTGATATCTTCATAGATCCATGCTATGACATCCTTATATTCTTTCAATAGCTAAATTATATGTTCCCTTTCTTCATCGATACATACATTACCAATCTTAACACACCTAGGTTCCTCTTCGGTGGCTAGGTTATAAGTCTCGCAATCATCTCTTCATTCTTCAAGAGATGATATTTTCCCTCTAGCAGACTCATCTTGATAAAAAAATTTCTCAAGAGAAACCATCCCCTTAGGGATGGAATTAGTTTTTAAATCAATGATCCCATCTTCCTCTTCTTCCCGAAGTTCTCCCTCTAGTCCATCATCAATGAAATGCTTCTCAAGTATTTAACTATACAAGATGAACTCAAGGATATGTTGATCATCCTAAAAGAATTGGAAATAGGTTATATTATCTGGGAGAGCTAGGGAAGAAACCAACTCAACCAAAAATATCATCAAATTGGTTTTCTCCATAGGTTGTAATGCACTAGTCGATACGGCCAACACATTTGCAATAACATATTTTCTCCTGGGAATTCATATTATATTAAAAGCTTCAAATTATTCAATCAAATTCTATACCCTTTTTTGATATGCCCCAACCTCTTTTCATTACATGAATACTGATCCTTTACTTCTCTAATCACCAACTGTGAATCACCTTCAACAACAAAGGCTTTAACCTTCTTCTGAAATGCCATAAGGATAGCACATACCAATGCTTCATACTATGCAACAATGTTAGTGCACATAAATTGAAGTCTATAGGTGACGTAAAAGGTTTTACCCTGGGGGTTGATAAGTTTGATATCGACTCTAGCTCATTATTTTTATTTTGATTTGACAAATCTTAGCTTCAAGATCTCATGGTTTCTATTAGGTTGAATCTGAGGAATAGACTTGATTTTAGTTTCGCATTTCAATGGTTGCTCTGGTATAGGCTAAAAAGTATCATTTGATGAAATAACTTGCACTTGGGGAAATGTTTCTTTAGAGTTAAGTGGAGGATAAAATTTATTATCTTGGGAGAGAAGTTTCCACTCTTCCTTTTTCTTATATTTCTACTTCCTCTAACAATTCTTGAAAGAGAGATGGAGCACCCTTTTTGGAAGAGTTGAAATTCTCATGTGTAACCTCCTTGTTTTGAGCCTCATGATTCTTTTTTATTCTTTGGGTATAGTTCATAGGTCCCTTGTAGGGAGGAAAACCTTCTCTATCATAGCATGTGTCACTAAATGAAAAAAATGGTTTAGTATCACTTGACGATTCTGAATGTTGTGCAATCTTGGCAAGCTGGCCCATTTGTGTTAACACTCGAGATACTGCATCCTTACAACTAGTACATTGAAAGTCATAATGACCATGATGATGGAGATTAAAAAAACTCAATAATAAAAAAATGTTCAAATCTTCATAATCTCTAAGATACTTCAAATTCTTTATTATATTCACCATAAATTCCAAAAAACTTCATCTTTCACATAAATTTCTTGCAATCCTACCACTAGGATTTTATTTGATACATCTCTCTCTTCAATTTGGAAGGTAAGAATTTTATCCATCCTATATACACACAAGTCTGATTGTGTGAATAGAACATCATTGGGTGCATTGTATTCTATGATCATTTTCTTGAGTTTTGGCTCAACATCTATCTTGATTTGGTTATTTAAACCTTTCCATGGTAGCCATTACTAGGTAAAATCAGTGGAAAACAACCCCCTTAATCACTTTGTCTATTCTCTAATGAGAAGCATACCATAGGTCTCGAGGATGTATACTATGTGGATGTCTATAATGTCTTGAATTTGAGGATCAGTTGTTAGCTAGATGCACATGTATTTGAGAACATCGATCACCTTAACTTCAGTCTTATTTAGTTGGATTACCACTCTATTGGAGGGATAAGAGTTTTTTCCCAATCTCTGACAAAATGAAAAATGCATTATATTACATGAGGCTCCTAAATCAATCAAGCAATTATGTGAATTCTTTCCAAAAATTTGGAGACTTAGTAAAAATGGAGGCACTTCCATCCTATCCTTGAACACGATCGACATGGTTTCTACTGTATTGATTCTTGATGTAGGGATTTTGGTATTAGTCAGTGAAGTACTTGGCTTATAATGGTCTAAAGATTTCAATGAATCTTCCCTTTGAGTAGGAAAACTTTGTAATATGTTGAATATAGAGATATTTGCCTTGGTCTTTTTTAGCTCTTCAATGACACTGTAATTTTTGGTAGACCAAGTGTGATTCTTCAAGATCATTGGGACATTATGAGAAAATGAGGCAACATAGTTTGGACCCTTGGGAGGTATCAGGTTATTTATAGCTTGTGGATCAGGAGGTGTAGGATGTAACCCAAGAGAGATACCATTAGTCAATGGTTCCTTCCTACTTCTCAGATTGTATGTGTTCTGATTATTTCTTTGAAAGGCATGAACCTCTGAATACTCAGGTTCTTGATCTTGTTAAAAATGGAACACAAATTCTTCTTTGATAATGTTGTTAGATCCTTCATCAATTTTGGGTTTGTCAGATTTGAACTCCATTGTATTCAAATGTATAGGAGGATTGACCATGTTATGTGAATATTGGTTATTACTGTCCCTCTTCCTTCATAGTCATTCTTCCTTGTACCTATGATTCTTGTAAAATTTACATCAGAAAAGTCATAAGAATTAGTATTTTCAATAGGTATACTTCTATTATTGGGGGGAGTGTTCTAAGGTCTATTGGTTCTTTGCTGTTCAAATTCCCTCTATTGTGAATTGTTGTAGTAGTTATTGTTATTTTAATTGTTGTAACTATGGCTCTGAGTTTTCAAATACGAATTTGGATTAGTAGCCGATCACTGATAATTTACTTGGTTTTGAGTTGGGTTTAATTTACTTCTTGCGATCTCTTTGGTTAATTAGGACAATATCTTCTTTAGCACATCCAATTCAAAAACTAGATTGTTGTCAAGATCACTTGGAGCAACTATTCTCTGCTAAAAAAGTGTTTCCCTATGTGAATCATATCCAAGATACGTGATGGCAGGTTATGGAGAAGAAAGTTGTGGACTTGGAATTAGATTGATCAATGGAGAATTATTAGTCAATGTATGGTTGATGGCTGAAAATGGGTTGGGCATGGAAACATTTCCTAATGATGGAAAAGTGCCATAATTTCCAAAATCTTGCAGATCCATTTGTTGCATGAAGGTGATGGCTTCATTACACACCTTTTCTAAAGTATCTATTTATGTCAGTGAGAGCCTTTTCAAAAAGATGGATGTCAAAGGATCCAAGGCTTGTAGGTACAATTGTATGGTAGCTCCAACATGCATGATATAAGGACCCTCAAGTTTCTGATACATCTTTTGGAAATGATGATTAAACATAGCAATTATATCATTGGGTTCCTTCCTTGTCGAGATAAATTGATGGTAGACAGTAGCAGAATCAACATATAACTTGAATTGGTTGAGGAACTTTGTCTCAAATTCATTTCAATTAGTAATGGATCCTAGTAACAAATTCAAATACCAATTATATGAAAAATCTACCAGTGTGTAAGGAGACAAGCAAGAAACAACATCTTAGTGTACAATCTCCTTGTGATTGCATATTTCTTTGAAGGCATAAATATATTCTTTCTCTATCCTAGAATCTCTATAGATTAAGCATGGATAAAATTTCACAGGACTCTCAGACAGTTCATGAAGTTGGCCTTGTAAGTCCAATGTAGAACTTTTGGCATTTGCAAAAAAGGCCATCGAAGGTGGTGGATTTTGACTAAGATTTTGTGGAGTTTGAACAAGTGGAGCAACAATGGGATGTGGTGGAAATGGAGGATGATGAAATAGAGCTAGTTGATGAGGAATATTCCCTTTTTATTTACCCTTTTTATTGCATGATTTGCAGAAATGATTAAGCTCAAGGAATTATCCTCTTTTTGATGATGATCTAAGGACTCGTTCAAACTTCTCTAGAGAGAAAGATCCAATGTCTTATGACCTCTCTTTTGAGGGCCCTTCTTCTAGCGCCACTTCTTCTGAGTGTCATTTTTACATGAGACAATGGATAGGAATTTGAAATACAAACTCTTCTCTTGAAAGAATGATGAAAATCACTCTCAAGGTTCCTTTAGGCCAGGTCTCAAAATTGTCAATCTCTGACCCTTCATATACTTTCACCAAAACTTGGAACAATTACTTCTTTATTATTTTCAGGTCCCTAAGAATCCTTTGCCACTTTTCAATCTGCACATCCAACCCTTCCTCACCGCCTGTCATGTCGACGATTTTTGTTACCTCCTGAAGAATGCCTCTAAATGGCCTCAAAATTTCTTGGATAGTCACCTTTCCAAACTCTTCAAAATCAAACTTACAATGTGAACACACATGAGAAAAATAATGTGGTATATCTGTTGCAATTTTTGGTGCATCCCTCTTGTCTAGGATAACCTTTAATGAGGCTAACATGTCATCCCGGTCTATGATACCATCTATCTTAAAAATGAATTTCTTTAATACCTTATTCTTCTTGGTTAGTGCCTTTATTTCATCTTCATCCTTATACATGAGTCCTAAGGCATGTTTTAAACCAAGTGCAGAAAAAATGTTACTCCCCTCCCTCATAGGTTCACCTAAATCAACTTCTTCCAAAGCATAATCTTTAGGAGTTATCTTTGCAACACTAGTACTAATAGCTTGTACTACCAACTGCGCTTTGCATCATCCTTTATGGTTTTGAGTGACATATGACATTATTTTTGTCAAGGCGTTGGAATCTCTTCTATGAAAAGTATGACCTAAGATAACCATGGCTATTTCTTCTTCCTCAGTGTATACCCTTTTCCTTTATTATATCTCCTTGGTGAACCACATGGGTTTGGTGAATGTGGTGATAGGCTCATATAGGGAAATCTTCAAAATGGAAGTCATCTCACCTTCATCTTGAATTTCTACTTCTTCCCCTTTTTCTTATTTCTCCAAAGCTTCCCTTATTTTATAGTTTTCTTTTTCCTCTAGCTCTTCCCCTCCTACTTCATGGAGTTGTTCCTCACTAGTAGGACGTGGATATTTTGGTACGTCCTCATGAGGAGGAGTACTCTCTTTTCTTTTTGATTCCTCAGGAGCTTGTCAGGCTTCTACATCATCAAATGAGCTTGTAGATATCTCCACCCATAAACCTATTGCCCATCTCACCTTTTTGTGTGAAGACAATGTAAACCTTGGTAATGAAGGGTCTTGAGTGGTTGGATTTGAGGAAAATAAGAGCACTAACGATGGATGAATAGGAATTTGAATGGAAGGAAGAGGTGTAGGATGTGAAGTTGGCTGAGGAGTTAGTGTCAAAAGTTGAGATGCACTTTGCTTTGTTGTTATGTTGATTCTCATATCCTTGTCCACTATTTTTTCTTGCAGTAACTCCCATGTTTTGATTCTAATATTTGTACATCAGGAAGATCCTGAGAAAATTCTACTTCTATTGATTCTCCTGTAGATGGAGGTATTTGTGTATTTGGATCTTTCTCATTATCCGATTCACCCAAGGGTTGTTCAACAATGGGGGTAACGAATTGGGATGGTGGAGGAGTGAAAGTAAATGACACTTGTTCTTCAATATTTATTTTTGCAGTTTGTACAAGTTGTTCTACTATTTGATCCTTGAATCCAAGGATATTTTCAGAATAAAAAACATAAAACTCATTTGGACTAGGGGCATCTTGGGGATCTACATGCTCCTCTTGTGCACATGTGGCTACATCATTTGAAATATTCTCTTCTTGAACTCTTCTTTTATCATTTTTTGTTCCTGACCGTGTTCTCCTTGCATAATCAACCTCAATTGAACAAATGTTCGCAAAGACAAAAACATCATTAGCAATCCTGTATTTTGAGCTATTTTCATCCAATTTCTCTTTCCTAACTAGCTACATATATATAGTTAATGGGGATGCATTGGGTTGACCAAAAGCTCCTCTCTTTACTAACCCATGGTATTCTTCCTTGGCGGTAAGTAGGTAGACAATGTACGAAGTCATGAATAACTAGGGAATGTTCTTTACTACAATTAAGTATTCATCTAAGTTATCACTAAGAATGGTGGCCCAATCAAAACTAGACCTTCTCCCCTTAATTATTTAAATTAAAAAAATCATCTAGTGTTCAAGTTGGATAGTGTGTGTGTGAAAATTGTACTTGATTTGTAGACACAACACTTCAGTAAAACATTAGAGATTAGCAAAAATCAAAATCGTGCAAAATTGAAATCTACTCTAACCAAGTGATTTACTGCCTTCTAGTAGATACGAGATTAATGTTCTCAGATTGTTATTGAGATCAGTGACCTAGATGACACCTAAATGAAGGATTTGAATGCAAAAGATGGATATGAAATTGAATGCAATTAATCTATTTTTTTTGGTATTTTCTATGCAATAATAATGATAAAAACTTGATATGAATCTATGCTAATATGGAAATTGATCTATGAACATGCAAAGTAAGCTAACAATGATATGAAAATGAATCTAAATGAATGTAAAAACCAAACTTGATCTCACAACAATGTTGATTCGCAAGAAGCTTTGATCCTTCCAATTCCAGTTCTCCAGCGTGATTGTGCAAAAATATGAGATCCTTTGGATGCAAATTTGAGAGAGATTGAGAGATGAGTTATGAAGAGCTGAGCCTTGTTTTTATAGAAATCCAAGGCTTTGGAGGTTGTGAAAGAAAGCCATAAATCACTCAAATAACTCAGGTTGATTTTTGAGTTATTTTTAAATAATAGATAATTAAGTCACAAAAATCATGCAAAAGCACAGTTCAACTTGAATTAGAAGTTTAGATCCACTTTAAAACTCAAAAAGATGTTGAGTTTCAAAAAGCTAACAACTTGCATTGATTTTCCAATTCTGAGTTTAACTAGTCCTTGAATGTGCACATGGATAATTATGATTTAATAAATAAATAAAGTGATTTATTCTCAACTTAACTGCTTTTTGAAATAAAATAATTAATTTATGGGTTAATTAACTATTTTACCAAACTTTTATTAAAAATTATATTATTAAATAATGACAACATGCTTTAATTAATTAAATAAGAATTTAACAATTATTCATAGGAATTTTGATTTATTGTCAAAATTAAATAATACAATTAATAATAGATAGAATTAAATTTAATTAAATAATTAAGTGGCAAATATTAAATCTAATTAATTAAATATGCAAAATATTTAATTAATCAAATTTTAGGATAAATGTGATTTATTGCCAAATAATTATAAAATTAAAGATAATTATGATGATTAGGAATATTACTACGAATATTCCCCGATGTAGAATTTAAGATAATCAATTATGATTCGATGATGTTTAGATGTGCCTTAGATTAGGACTTTGATGTCGATTTCATTCGAATTGAAGATGTAGGAGATTAATGAACTTATAGCCCATTTTTGGGGTATTACAGATAGATTGGGGAAGCCAATACAGTCTTCTCAACATAGTTACTGCTGCCTAAATATCATCCTTCAAGTATCCCCTCCTCATGTCTATTCTATCCAACTTGTTCTTGGGTAGGGGTTGCATCAAATACTCCTTGTTTATAATTTCATAAGCAAGATGAGTGTTATTGTTGAACCATTGTAAATCCTTGTTGATGGAGAAAGTGTAAAATTTGTCTATCCCTTTAGGAAAGTGAAAGACATCTTTAATGTTGTCTGACCTGATATTGAAGATAATACCTCCTACTTTACTCTTCACTACCCTCTCATCAGGAACATAGTGTTGTGCAAGGGTCATTGATCAGATTAGAAGACAAAATGGATACTAGATGAGTTATAGTGTTGACAAGACTTGAAAACACAAGAGAAGTGCAATCGACCGATCTTCCATTAGGGTTGGCACACTGGGTGAGAAAATAATTCCATTCCATATTCCCTATCTTAGTAATTTTAATTTCTATATGAAGGTTTCCAACCTTAGACAAAATGCAGTAACCTCTGAAAAAGAACTCATGACTGGTATGATTATCTTTTCTAGCATTCTACATGAAAACGTGTAACTATCATCAAACATTTATTGAAATCAACTAGAAAACTAAGCAAATAAATCTCAATGAACCCATGCAATCAAATCGAGAAGCCTAGAACTAGAAACAATAAGTCTAATTATATTTTTTGAAGTTTTAAAGGTGCAGACACCGAAGACATCATTGAATTCAAAAAATCTGAAAGGGTGGCAAATGAATTTTGTGATTGCCATATTTTTGCATTTCATAGTGCAAAAGAGGTTAAGAAACGCCAAAGATCAAAAGTGTGAAAGGGTGAAATATTTTGGAAGATAGAAATGAAAATTTGAGCTTTTGAAGATGGATGGGGTTATCAGAGGTTGATTGGACAAAAATACAAAATGAGTGATGACCTCTTTGTCTTTGGTGCCTAGAGTTACAAAATTTTGGTGTTCTCAAAAGTCTTCAGAGGTTGAAAGGCCAAAGATATAGATATAACTTGGTAGATAAAACCTCATAACTTGGTATACACCTAAGTCCAATTGCCTGAATAGAACTTCGTTAGGTGCATCATATTCTATGATCATTTTATTGATTTTTGTCTCAACATCTATCTAGAATTGGTTATTTAAACCTTTCCATGCCAACAATAACTGGGTAAAATCAATGAAAAACCACCCCTTAAGCACTTTGTCCATTCTCTGTTGAGAAGCATACCATAGGTCTCGAGGATGTCTACTACGTGATTGTCTATATGTAAAGAAAAATAATGAGAGAAAGGAAATAAAGTAATAAAATAGAGATAGTCAATGAAGGATATGTTACCATGAGAAAACTAAAAAATAGGAGAAAGCATCCAAAATCCAAGACAAGGAGACAAAAGGATTTTGAAAGGGTAAAAAAAAAGAAAAGCCCCTTGTGACATTATGAATGAGGTCATATCCTAAAATGTGTGTGTGTGTGTGTGTGTGTGTGAGAGAGAGAGAGAGAGAGAGAGAGAGAGAGAGAGAGAGAGAGAGAGAGAGAGAGAGAGAGAGAGAGAGAGAGAGAGAGAGAGAGAGAGAGAGAGAGAGTTTTTCATTACATTAACTTCATCTAGAAAAAAAGAGAGGAGAACATCTCTTTTATAGAGATGAGGAGAAGAGTTACTAAGTAACTCACCAATCTAATAATTCCATCATCCATAATGGGTGTGTGCAAAGTGTCAAGATCCTCTTAAGGAGGATAAGCTATTTTCGTTATTAAAGGAATTACAAAAAGTGACATGTCCTCCCACTTGGACTAGAGGACAAAATACAAGTAGGGATTCCATAGGAATCTCCTAATTAAAATAAAAGATGATACCTTGGTTTATCCTCAATAAATAATAAATACAACCAAGGAAAGATTAACAATTCTAACACCCCCTTAATCTTTACTTGGGGAGTTTACAACAATGGGAATGAAACCCAAATTTCTACAGTGAGATTGTAATGTCTCATTACAAAATCTGCAACTTGATCTTCTATTCAAGCAAGTGATTTGATTGTCTTCAATTTGAGGTATCTCCAAATATTCATGTAATCATCTTTAACTTCTACATTCATATTTGAGAAGTGGATTGTGTCTTTTGAATGTTCCATGATATGTCACCTGAATCAAAGAAGAGAAGAAAACAAAACAAATATCCACAAGTAGATGTCCCATTATTGGGATCTACCCTAGATAAAAATTAGTATGTCTTTTGAAAATAAACTCATAATTTGCATCATAAATTAATTCAACTTTAGAGAATCTTTGATAACTTTAAAATAAAAAAGATGAGGTTTAGAGATGAACCCATAACCTTGCACTAAAATTGAAAACAAGCTATCATTAAAGCAAGATAAAACCACATGCTCCAAGTTCAAAATGAACAATCTAGGTACCATATACATCATTCATCCTCCCATCTCAAAATAGACATACTAATGCACAAATGACCATAGACAAGGCTGACTAATGAAATTTGGATCAACATTGAATCGATCAGATGGATATAGATAGTCCAATAATGAGTCATCCCATTGCAAGTGAATGGGTAGCTAATTCATAACCCACATGACCCACGATCTAAGCAATGAATTATGAAAACTCATAATCACATTAGTAATATTGCAAAGAGATATGAGATAGAATAAACCATAATACAAGTAGAACATCAAGTACCATAAACAAGAACCATCAAGGAGATAAGAATCTCAACCAACATTAACAAATAAAAAATTGACATTATGCTAAATAATAATTTGAACTAAGGATTATGAGTGAGAAAAACATATTGCTTTCCAAAATATATGAGAAATCCAACAAATATCAAGAAGGATTTCAAGAACATCATCCTAACCATGAGGAAAAACAACCAATGGATCAAGTTGATAAACATCAACTGAAGTAAGTGCATACCCAACATTGGATGGAGGGGAATCCACAGGTCCCTTCTTAGAATAAGGAAACTGAGTTAACCTTGAAAATTGGGCTCCCAATGCAACTTTTAAATTAAATGCAATAAAATGCATTTTAATAAGTGGTATAAAACCATAAGATGCCACCATGAGCATATAAAAGATGTTGTAAAAGCATAATATTGCAACTATGTGCAAATTAAAAGATCATATGAATACTGATAGCAATTAAAGCTAACTAGTGAAATCAATAATAATCCACAAGAAGGCAATGTTCTTAGATAACTCACAAGACTTGAACAAATTAAATTGAGAAATGCATTGAATTAAACATATGACACATATTTAAAAAGGGTTAGAAACATTATAACGAACTATAAAAGCATGATGGTATTGATAACCATAACTTCATCTCAGAGATTTGATTATTTTGATTATTTTATTATAATGGGGCCTAGAAGGAGAATTATTTTTGAAATTAGATCTAAAGTTAGGATGGGACAAAATAAATTTAGAAACAATGATAAGAAACCTTTAAATAAACTTAAAATGAAATTTAACTTAATGTTAATTATGATTTGAATAGAAAAAATTAGCAAATTTTTTTTGTTAAATCAATTGAAAAATGATTAAATAAATTTAAATTCTAAATTTAAACATAAAGTAAATGATGAAATGATAATTATTAGTGAATTTAAACTTTTAAACAATCATCCCTTATAGGGAAACTAATTAAACATAATGATTAAATAATAATAAATTGAAAACAATGATTAATTAATGTCAAATATTGATAAAATGTAAATTAACTTAATGTTAATAACCGTTTGAATATGTGAAATAAAACTTGTTAAAACATGAACTATGATTCGATTTAAAAGTATTAAACAAGATAATAAGTCTATATTAAAAAAAACAATTTTAAATGTTTATTAAAACAAATTTATTGAAAGTCTAATAAAGTGAATTTAAAACACAATTGTAAAAGGATGAAGAACAAATTATTAAATTATTGTAAAAAAATGAAATGAAAGTATTAAAAACATTCTCTAATGAAGGGAATCAAACTTCATAAAATTGTTAAAACTAAATTCAAACACGAGCTAAACTTAGCGAAGAATTGAATTTATGCTAAGAATGGAGAAAAAATCAGAAATAAATGAAGAGCATAGGATGCAAATGACAGAAAATAGAAATGATTTGGCAGATATGATTGAGGCAAATAGTGATTCAAATAAAAAGAAGCCAAAAAAATATGCAAATAAGGAATAAAAAAATGTAACCAGCCAATGCAAAGCAAGAAAAATGCACACAAAGGGAGTTACATAGGCAGAGAAATGAGTGTAAAGACTAGACAAATGCTATTCAAGGCATGACTGAAAAAAATGATAAGGAAGGAATGATGTTGGTCAAATAAAATCAAAACTCATGCAACTAAAGAAGGGACAAAAGCAGGAAAACAAAACCAAATGAAGGAGAGATAAAGGATGAATGAATGACTGTCATAGAAAATATAGTCCTGGTGTGGGGGCTATATCTCAAAGTTCAACAGTTGGATTTGTCTGAATTGTGGATATGTTATTAAGGATGAAGTTTTTAAGGTTGTGATCAGAGCGATCTTCCTCATGTATCAATGTTAAAAAGTTATGCGTCACTGGGTGTAGTACTATCATAAGTTGAATAGTGATGAAATAACTGTATGGAGACTTTGTCCATACAATTGGCAGAGGTAAAGAAAATGAATACAGTTAAACCATGCAAGGAAAAGGTTACGCTAAGATAAAAACCAAAGATTTATGAAATCAATATTATGAAACCTGCATGCACAAATATATAACCATAAATGTTAGAAAATTTGCAAGAATGAGAGAGGAAATAAGATCTGAAACATTAGTATTGAAACTAAGAAATGTAGATGAAAATAAGCCTGCAAAAAATGATTGAAACAAAATGTTAAACCTTGCAGTTTCCTGACAGAGGTTAACTAAGCTAAATGAAAATGGGTTTGGTGGTAAATAAACCAAACCAAATTTTTTTAAAAATACAACTCTCTGGTGGCAAGCTAACCAAAGAGGGTTAGAAAAAACAATAAAACCAATAATAAAAACTGCAACACAAAAGTTAAAAAATGAAGCTCAATCTTCTCTCTCAAACAAGAGTCTCCAATGAGATGTGCTCCCAATAATGGTAACCTTCAAAATTACACTCAAACAAGGATTAACAACCCAAGCTCTGATACCATGTAAAGAAAAATAATGAGAGAAAGCAAAGAAAGTAATCCAATAGAGATAGTTGATGAAGGAGATGTTACCATGAGAAAACCAAAAAAGAGGAGCAAGCATCCAAAAGCCAAGACAAGGAGACAACAATATTTTGAAAGGGGAAAAACAAAGAAAAACCCCTTTTGACATTATGAATGAGGCCATAGCCTAAAATGAGAGAGAGAGCGAGTTGCTACTTCATCTAGAAGAAAAGAGAGGAGAGCATCTCTTTTATAGAGATGAGGAGAGGAGTTACTAAGTAAATCACCAATGTAAGAATTCCATCATCCATAATGGGTGTGTGCAAAGTGTTAAAATCTTCTTAAGAAGGATAATCTATTTTCCTTATTAAAGGATTTATAAAAAGTGACATGTCCTCCCACTTGGACTAGAGGACAAACTACAAGTAGGGATTCCATAGGAATCTCCTAATTAAAATAAAAGAGGATACCTTGGTTTATCCTCAATAAATAATAAATACAACTGGGGAAAGATTAACAATTCTAACACTATGATGTCTTGAATTTGAGGATCATTTGTTAGTTGAATGCACACATCTTTGAGAACACCGATCACCCTAACTTCAGGCTTATCTAACTGGATTACCACTCCGTTGGAGGGGTGAGGGTTTTCTTCCAATATTTTACAAATTGACAAAGGCATTACATTACATGAGGCTTCTGAATTGATCAAGTAATTATGCAAATTCTTTCCAAAAATTTGGAGACTTAGTAAAAATAGAGGCACTTCCACCCTATCCTTGAACACGATTGGCATGGATTTCATCGTATTGATGTTTGATGTAGGGGTTTTGGTATTAGTCATTGAAGTAAATGGCTTAGAGTGGTCTAAAGATTTCAATAAAGCTTCCCTCTGAGTAGGACAACTTTGTAACATGTCAAACATAGAGATGTTTTCCTTGGTCTTTTTAACTCTTCATTGATATTGTAATTTTCTATAGACCAAATGTGATTCTTCAAAATCATTGGGACATTATGAGAAATTGGGGAAGCCTTATTTAGACCCTTGTGAGGTATCAGGTTAATTATAGCTTGCAGATCATAAGGTGTAGGATGTAACCCAGGAGAGATACCATCGGTCAAAGGTTCCTTCCTACTTCTCAGGTTTTAAGTCTTACAATTATTGCTTTGAAAGGTATGAACCTCTGAATAGTCAGGTTCTTGATCTCGCTAAACATGGAACATAAATTATTCTTTGATACTATTGTTATATCCTTCATCAGTTGTGGGTTTGTAAGAATCAAATTCAATTGTATTATAATGTATATGAGGATTGGCCATGTTCTGTGAATATTGGTTATCAGTGTCCCTCTTCCTTCATTGTCATTCTGCCTTGTACCTGTGATTCTTGTAAAATTTACATAACAAAATTCATAAGCATTATTATTTTCAGTAGGTATATTTATATTATTGGGGAGAGTGTTCCAAGCTCTATTGTTTCTCTGTTGTCTAAATTCCTTCTCTTGTGAATTGTTTCCATAGTTATTGTTGTTGTTGTAATTATTGTAACTACGAATTTGATTTTGCAAATAAGAATTTGGAGCAACAACTGATCATTTTTAATTTCCTTGGTTTTGAGTTGGGTTTAATTTCATTCTTGTGAGATTGTTGGTTAATTGGGATAATATCTTCTTTACCGCATCTAATTCAGAAACTAGATTGTTGTTAGGCTCACTTGGAGAAACCTCTCTCTTCTCACAAAGTGTTTCCCTATGTGAATCAAATCCAAGATACATGATGGCAGGTGGTGGATCAGCTAGTTGTGGATTTGGAATCTGATTGAGCAGTGAAGCATGATTAGTAAATGCATGGTTGATGGCTGAAAATGGGTTGGGCATGGCAGCATTTCCTAATGATGGAAAAGTACCATAATTTCCACGAGCTTGTGGATCCATTTGTTGTGTGAAGGTGATGACTTCATTGCACACCTTTTCTAAAGTATCTATTTTTGCTGGTGGGAGCCTTTCAAAATGATGGACATAAAAGGATCCAAGGCTCGTAGATACACTTGTATGGCATCCCCAACAAGCATGGTATAAGGAGCCTCAAGTTTCTGATACATCTTGTGGAAATGAGGATTAAACATAGCAATTGGTTTGTTGGGCTCCTTCCTTGCCGAGATAAATTGATGGTGGACAGTAGTGGGATCAACATGTAACTTGAATTGGTTGAGGAACTTTGTCTCAAATTCATTCCAATTAGCAATGGATCCTTGTGGAAAATTCAAATACAGATTATATGAAAACTCTCCCAGTGTGTAAGAAAACAAGAGACAAACAACATCTTGGTGTACAATCTCCTTGGGATTTCATATTTCTCTAAAGGCACAAATATGTTCTTTCAATGTCCTAGACTCTTTGTAGATGAAACATGGACAAAATTTCTTAGGACTCTTAGACATTTCATGAAGTTGGCCTTGTAAGTCCAATGGAGAACTTTGGACATTTATGAAATAGGCCATTAGAGGTGGTGGATTTTGATTGAAATTTTGTGGATTTTGAACAAATGGAGCAACAATGGGCTGTGGTGGAAATGATAGATGATGAAATAGAGCTGGTTGATGAGGAATATTCCCTTTTGGCTTCCCTTTGTTGTTGTGTGATTTATCAAAATGATTAAGCTCAAGGAATTCTTCTTTTTTTGGTGATGATCTAAGGACTTGTTCAAACCTCTCTGGAGTGAAAGATAAAATTTCTTTTGGCCTCTCTTTTGAGGGCCCTCCTTCTAGCGCCACTTCTGTTGAGAGTCATTTTTACACAAGACAATGACTAGGAATTTGAAATACAAAGTCCTCTCTTGAAAGAATGATGAAAATCACTCCCAAGATTTCTTTAGGTTGGGTCTCAAAATTGTCAAGCTCTAACCCTTCATATAATTTCACCAAAACTTAGAACCATTTCTTCTTTACTATTTTCAAGTATCTAAGAATCCTTTGCCACTTTTCAATCTGCACATCCATCCCTTCCTCACTGCCTATCATGTCCACCAATTTGGTGACCTCCTAAAGAATGACTCTAAATGACCTCAAAACTGCTTGTATGATGGCCTTTACGAACTCTTCAGAATCAACCTTCCAATCTGAACACACATCAATAAAAGAATGTGGTATATTTGCTGGAAATTAAGGTGTAGCCATCTTCTCTAAGGTAACTGTTACCCAAAATTTCCTATCATACAAATTTTGGCCACAGGTGGAGTGAAAAGAGGCTCCCACAAGGGTTGAGCCCAACCTGTTAGGTCATTTTCCCGTCATAGCAAAATCCTATGAAAATGGCCTATTTCCCTGTAGTGTTTTGTGAAGTTGTCTTGCCCTACTATGACTTGTTATGGCTTGTGCCCAAAATCCACAATGTTTCATGGCTTGCGCCCTTAGCCTTAGGTGGTTTTCCATGTTAGTATGCTTTAGTCCAGGGTGCATGGTCTGATATGAAAAAAATCCAAGTGAACTACCATGCCCTAGTTGTGACACAGTCTTGATCTGTGAGCTATATTTTTGATGTTTCATGGCTTGTGCCCTTAGCATATGATAGTTCATTGAGTTTCCAAGGTCTTGTTAATAGCGCATGTTCTGAAATGTTACAACCAGGGAGTTATGGCTATTTTTGAGATCCGCAAGAAATAGCTTGTTTTATGTCGCGGGTCTTAAAAAATTGTCTAAGTATAAAAACCCTAGATGTTTTCCACTTCTTCACATCTTCGTAGGTCTTCTCTGACATTAGCATTTCCTATCCATGTAGCTATGACTGATTGTCATTTGCCATGGTGGGCCCAGTTTCTTAAAAATTCCTAAGCGGTTAATTTTTCTAATGTTTCAGTGTCTGATTAAGAGGGTTAATGTCCTTTTAATCAGACGGTTGTCACATGTTCGTAAAGCTTAATCTTGTTCCTTGCGATCAAGTGATAACCATCGATCTTCCTTACAATGTAGCGCTTCAAATAAGTGGGTCCGATCTGTCCGTAGTACTGAGGTGTTCATTTTTCGTTGGTTGTCGATTGGTGATGTGGTAGTTGTCAGTGGGGCCGAGGGTTGCAGTGTGTCAGTGTGTTTAAGGGGGCACTAGTGGTCAGTTGATTTGACGGTTGTCACTTTGCTGAGAAGAAAATTTTCTCAAAGATTAACTAATGCGGCAAAGCGACATCCGTTGATTCTTCCTTTAGAGAAGCGGTGGGTCCAGGTGTCGGTTGTGTTGATTTGTTTGCTTCCCATTGAGTGAGAGACTGGTGATATGGCCAGTGACTTTTCAAAGGGCCTTGTGATTGTTATGGAGAATGATCTAAGTCATTTGATTTAACGGTAATTGATGATATCAACAGTCATGTTTTAAACTTGGACCTGTTAGCCGTTACGACTGAATTTGAACATCTGTCAGGGTTTCTTGCTAGGTTTTTTCCAATTTTTCAACAGCTAGCCATATGCGATGTTGCGGGTAGCTTGGAATTGATGTTTTTAGGACAGTTGCAAGTAGAAAATTGATGAAGAAGATCTAGGTGGCCGTCAGGTGTTGATTTTTTTTTTTTGTCTCCTAAGGTGCCATGTCAGTTTAAATATCAGCCATTGATGAATGAGAAGGGTTGGTGCCACCTATGGCCATTTATATTTTTAAATTCAAATATCTGCAAAGATCAAATTTAAACATTAATGATGAACCCAACTTACAGAGATAAAGTCATGGCAGTGGCATGAGGTTTTCAACTTGCAACGAGGTAGATGGATCAAAGTGGCTTGTCTATAGATAGTTATGGCGATGGGAAAGACATGCAAGCATATATTTGATCGACCAAGATATTTCAAGAAGGAAATTATGATCATAAGTGACAAAGTTAGGGTTTCTATTATTATATGAAAATCTATGTAACCCTAATCAGATTTTTTTTACTCCAAGCCTGCGTGCAAAAAGGAGATTTATATATTAGTCTTTTGGAGCTTTTAGAGCTCAGAGTTTTATGATTGTAAAAAGAGAGTTTTCCTTTCTTAGGAGTTATCCGTGGCATTATTTCTACCCTCTGGCTTCTACAGTTTGTAATCTTTCATTGATCTATCAGATTTAATAGAGGCTTTCCATGGCATCTTTTTTGCCCTCAAGTCTTTCCCTTGTCTGTATTTCTCTTAATGAGTATAATATACTGGCTTTGTTAGATAAATCTTGGAGTTCCAGGGCCCTTCTTTATTTCAACTTATTCATGTGCTATTGTGTATGATTTGATTTGAATGATCTTGTGGGTATACATCAACTCCCTGTCACTCTGTCTCATTCCTGTGCCTTTTGTTGAAGAGAACGTTTGCTTGCAGGTCACAGTCTGAGTCTTTTGTTTAGACCCTTCTGTGAAACACTTATGCAAGCATGTTTAGGAAGATTGTGTTCTATTAGATTTGAGAGCCTTCATGCTAATTTGGTCAATATATATTATGTTCATGTCATTTTGGTGTATCACCTAGTAGGATAGTTTGATTTCGGTTATTTCCCCTTCATGCATTCCTTCTATCCCTTTCTCTTCACGAATTTACTTTCCTGTCAAGAAGCAAATTAAGGTGATTCTCCAAGAGGAACCAGCCTAGAACCTGAAGGTTTCATCTCACTTAGCAAAGGTCCCACAACCTGGAGATGATCCCAAAGTTATACTAGGTTATCAAGACCAAGGGAGCTTTAATAGGGTGCAAAAATTAGTGTATAACAATTCTAGCACACCCGGTGGGACATCATAAAGAATTTTATTTGAAAAGATTGTGCTATCTCTGATATACTAATTGCATAACATAGACCTTAGGGAGGTTAAATTATCAAGTACATCTAGCAACTCCATTGGTGTAAAGATTCAGGAGCAACCTTGTTCAAGGTTTATGAGAAAGATTGAGACAAGAAGCTCAAAGCCCACTGAATTCTTAGAGCTACCCCCAAAAAGAAAATATAGAGGGAGATCAACTCAGAGGATATCCCCTACAAGGAGAGTACAGTCTACACCACCTGATACTTTAGAGAGGAGATCTTTTCCCTCTCACCTCAGAAGAAGAGGAAGATCTCTAACTAGGGATTTGGAAGAGGATTCAGACCCAACATCAAATATAACCCATTCAGTTGCTACTCAACAAATTTCAGCCCTTGCAATGGCTCGATAGTTTGCCTTTGCACCTTTCAACCAAGGAAGTCGATTGAAATTCTCTCAACATCATGATGTTCCCCTGGTGGCATTGAAGAGCCTCCCTGATTTCATAGGTGAAGGACAAATGACAAATTTTGAACATATAAGAGATGTGACCACTATCTGTAGTATACACAATATAACTCAGGAGGATGTGGTCACTAAGTTGTTAGTATCCTCTCTCAAAGGTAAGGATCTTGAGTGGTTTAGAACTGTAGCTGTTGGTTCTATTAATTCATGGGATGGATTAGGGGATGCATTAAGTAGACACTTTGAAGAAAAATCAGACAACTTATCCTTGGTTGAGCAGCTAACAACCATAAAGAGAGATTCTCAAGAGTAGATGACAGACTATAACAATAGATTTCTCAAGACATGGAATAGGATTCCAGTCTCAGTAAGGCCATCAGCTGATCATGCTTTCTTATATTTCTTGCAAAGCTTGAATAACCAGATCTCTGTCATGATCCAATATATGGGAGGTACCTCTTTACTCCAAGCTTTTGACGTAGCTGTCAGGGCTAAAAATTGTTTAATCCAAGCAGGCATGATAGCACGAAGGCTACCCATGCCCATCTTCCCAACCTACAGTCCATTGCACCTCTACAAGTACCTCCTTTTATCCCTATTCCCGCCATATTAACACCTCAGGCTAGTACTAGCAATGAGGAGTCAAAGGCAAGTTTCTCTCAAGAGCTACAAGAAATGAGAAATAATCAGCAAAGTAGTAAGCAAGAAATGATAGATCTACTATTGACTTTAACTAAAGAGGTGAAAAACCTAAAGAAGTAGGGGCAAGGAATCAGACCACCATTCCAGCCACAAGGTCAGGGTCCCAATCTGCAATATCAGAATCAAGGACAATCCTATCAACAGAATAGGCCACCATACCAGGGAGGTTATTAGGGACAGGCAAAATTTTAATCAAAGACCATTCCAACCCTATAATCAAACACCCCTTAATTCTACAAATCCAGTCAGGGATGTGTTTCCTAGTTGAAATAACATGGCTTTGGACAATGAATGGTGATTTCCTTGTAATCAGCCTCACAATCAGGCTACATGTTCAAATGGATGGATGAATTAGGCCCTAATGGTTCAGAATGCCTCATATGCTCAATCAGAGGCCTCTCCTAGTGGATCAACTCTTCAACAAGAATCACAAACTGATGATACTGCTCTTTTCAATTGGGAGCAGCAAGAATCCAATGGAGTCAATGGTGAATCTTCCATTGTTGTCAACACAAGGTCAAAGAGAAGAGCCCAGGACATGGAGTGAGCGGATTCTAGGATTAAAGCCACTACATCTGGAGAACCATTGCAGCCATTTGCTCCTACCATATTCAAGAAGGCTCCCATCATTCTTGACAAAGAAGGCCAACCTTCCAAAGAGGTGGAGCCTATCATAGTGAAAGCACAACAAAGAGTACACACTATGACACCTTTCAACATTGTGGACAACATGAAAAAGGTGAATGTTACTATGTCTGTGTGGGACTCTTTGGCTATTCCAAGGAAACCTAAGATTTTGAGGAGGGCCATGGGTGAAGTGATAACTCCTTAGCCCGCAAATAATGCAAAAAAGCTAGTGTTGGTCAACACTAATCTAGAAAAGGAGGCTCCAAGTAGCAACTCCAAAGAAAATCCCCTGCAAGGTAGGAACTTAAAGCCACCTCCCTTTTATGTATCTTTAATCATTGGAGAATCCTTAGTACACAACTGTATGGTAGATAGTGGAGCTACTAGTACTGTGATGCCAAAAAAGGTGGCTGACCAATTAGGACTTAAATATGAACCCTTCCAAAAGAAGGTTACACAACTTGACAGATCCTCTGTCAATACAGTAGGTGTAGCCAAGGATACCAGTCTAATCCTCCATGCAAGTCCTAATTTCTCCATCCTACTTGATATATATATCATAGATCTCCCTGCTTTATTTTCCATATGTTTGTCGAGGGAGTTTATAGCCAAGATAGGAGGCTATCTTTCTTCTGACTGGTCTCACATGCTTTTCCACACAAAATATGGGACCAAGGTCACCATTAAATTTGAATCATTGGTAGCACACCATATAGAACCATATGTGTCCAATATGATCAATGAAAACTACCTTGCACTTGATAGAAATGACTCCCCAATTATTAGAGAAATAAAAATTAAGATAGAAAATATCCCTGATATTTTACTAGATGAGATAGAATCAAAGAGGGCCCAAGAAAATGTTATTTGGGATGCTGGTTTGGGAAGCTATTTGATATAAGAAAGTGGATCCATGGAGCTAGACCTTCTCAAAGTAAATACTGATTCAGAAGATCAGAGTAATCAGGTTTGGGAATTGTTTTTTGATGGTGCTAGAAGCAGACATGGCTCTGGTGGTGGTGCTATGCTAGTATCCCCAAAAGGAGAAAGATACTATACAAATTTCAAATTCAGTTTCTCCTACACTAGCAACACTACAAAGTATGAAAGCCTAGTAAATGGACTGGAGTGGGCCAGGAAGAAAGGGGTCAAAGCCCTAAAAGTTTATGGCGATAGTGAGTTAGTAATCAGCCAAGTGAGAGAGGCAAGTGCAACAAAAAATGACACCATGAAAGCATACAAACATAGAGTTTGGGATGCAATTGAAGGTTTCCATGCTTTCAATATTGTTGTTATTCCTATGAAATTAAATAAAAATGCAGACAGATTAGCTACTGTTGGGTCTCAGTATGACATTCCAGATAGTGTTTCAAAAGAAGGAGACTAGTAGGCCATTAAAGTAGTTATCAGACCTTCGGTTCTTGATAACAATGTCAATTGGCAAGTGTTTGAAAATGATGAGCAAATTCTGTAGTTCTTGTTTGAAGAGGACATCTTCTTAGAGTATAACCAGGATAGATTATTGCAAAACTATGGTGATCAAGTGATACAACTTAGTTCTAATAAGATGCCTAGAGGTCTTGTCACCTTAGAAGTTGTCTTCAACAAGGATGATCAAGTTAAGAAGAAAAAATCTGGCCTAGTGGTTCAACAAGAACATTGTGTTGAATTGGAGTTGGAACCAGGTAAAAGCTTACAATTTGGAAAAGTAAATACCGATTTAGAAAGGCAAGCTTACACCCAATTGTTTAAATAATTTAGTGATGTATTTGCATGGAAATATGAAGACCTTAAAGGTTTTAATACAGACCTTGCTTAGCACACTATTGAGCTAGAGCCCAATGCCAAACCAGTAAGGCAAAAACAAAGGCCTGTTAACCCCAAGCTTGAACCACTTATGCATAGAGAAGTGCTCAAACTAATAGAAAGTGGTATCATCTACCCCATTAAGCATACTATTTGGGTTTCCAACCTTCTTTTGGTAAGGAATGAGAATGGTGAGTTGAGATTATGTGTTGACTTCAGGGATCTTAACAGGGCTTCTCTACAAGACCACCATCCATTACCCTCTATGGAACAAATCTTGCAATGTGTCTCTGGATTTGAGAGATTTTCATTATTGGATGGCTAGTTAGGATATAATAAGATCCTAGTTAATAAAGAGGACCAATACATGACTGCATTCACAACCAAGTGGGGAATAATGGCATATCGAAAGATGCCCTTTGGTTTGTCAAATGCAGGTGCTACTTTTCAAAAGGCAATGGATATGGCCTTTAAAAACCTCATGTACAAGTTTGTACTGATCTATTTAGATGACATAAATGTCTATTCCAGACATGCAGCAGATCATATCAAACATTTGAGGAAGATTTTTGAAAGGTATAGAGAGTTTGGGATATCTCTCAATCCCAAGAAATGTGTGTTTATAGTTCATGAGGGGAAATTGTTAGGATATATAGTATCCAAGAAAGGAATCATAGTTGACCCCAAAAAGATTGCAGCCATCCTAGAGCTACCCTTGCCACATCACAAGAAAAGCCTTCAATCTTTCATAGGGAGGATTAACTTTATTAGGCATTTCTTGCCCAATATTGTAGATTTACTAAAGCTTTTGACAACTATGTTAAAGAAGAGTTCAGTCTTCAACTAGACTAAAGAGGGGAAAGCCAATTTCTAGGCTATCAAAGAAGCTTTGACAGAAGCTCCTGCTCTGTTAAACCCAAATTTTAGTAAGGATTTTATCCTTTATGCTTATGGAGGTCATGACATCATATCTGCAACCTTGACCCAAGAAAATTCTGAAGGATTGGAGTAGCCTATTGCTTTCTTTAGCAAAGGTTTAGAAGAGTATGAACATAGATACTCTTTTGTGGAAAAACATGTACTTGCTATGGTAAAGAACCTTAAAAAGTTCAGATATCTATTAACACATAGCAAGGTACACTTGAAAGTTGCTCATCCAAGTGTCAAAGAATTTTTGCTCTCCAAGGACCTAAATGAAAAGAGAGCTGGTTGAACTACCAAAGTGATGGAGTATGACATTGACATCCAAACCACTAAGCTAGTTAGAGGAAGAGGTCTTTGTGAGCATCTAACAGAGGGTGAAAGTTCAAAAAAATCAGAGCAAACAGATGCATCTCTGGTTGTGCATTCTATAGAAGAACATGCCAAGGAAGCAGGTTGGTTGCCTAACATGATTCATTACTTGAAAATAGGACGATGTCCTACAGACCTAGATTCAACAAAAGGGAGGTACTATAGATTACAATCTATTCCCTTTGTGCTGATAGATGAAGTTCTTTTCAGAAAAGATCACAATGGTGTCCTTTTAAGATGCATTGATTTAGAAAAGGTAGCTGATGTCCTATTTGAATTTCATGATGGACCCTCTGGAGGTCAATTCTCTCCTAGGACTACTACTTTTAAAATCATGAGGGCCGGATACTATTGGCCATCTATCTTCAAGGATAGTCACTATTACATGAGAAAGGCTTGCAGCTCTGCCCCTCCAGCCAATCAAGACAAAGCAAACTTTCATAAGATGGGGCATTGGTTTCATTGGTGTGATTAATCCTCCATCTAGTGTAGGCCACAAGTGGATAATCACTGCAACTGATTATTTCACTAGATGGACATAGGTAGTTGCCTTGAAAGAAGCAAATGAGAGTGTTGTCTTAAGTTTTTATGACGATATAGTTCACAGATTTGGCATTCCATATTCCATAATATCAGATAATACATTGACATTCATAGGCCTTAAAGTATCAGAATGGGCAATCAGAAATGGAATTTATCTGAATACAAGTTCAAATTACTACCCTTAGGGAAACAGTTTGGCATAATCAACTAATAAAAGCTTGATTAGGATAATCAAGAAAACCCTACAAGATAACCAAAGAGATTGGCATACCAAATTAAAATTTTCCTTATGGTTAGATAGGATAACCCCAAAGAAGATCATTGGGAATTCTCCTTACATGTTAGTATATGGCAAAGAAGCTAAGTTGTCCATTTCAACTGAATTACCAGCTTTAGACTTGGCCACTCAATATGTCTTATTCAAAGAAGGAGACCCATTACAAATCAAATATGCTCAGCTTATGGA
This sequence comes from Chamaecyparis obtusa, assembly GCA_027943335.1. Lineage (NCBI taxonomy): Eukaryota > Viridiplantae > Streptophyta > Pinopsida > Cupressales > Cupressaceae > Chamaecyparis > Chamaecyparis obtusa. The sequence goes on along the minus strand of BSBK01007666.1, from coordinate 14,548 downwards.
GTTAGAGGAACTCAGAGATAAATCCATGAAAGATATGGAGTTCCATCAGGAACAAACAAAGAAAAGTTTTGATAAAAGAGCTAGGGCCAGGAACTTCAAAGTTGGAGATGTAGTTCTCAAATGGGACGAGTTCAGATCAAAGCCCGACAGACATACAAAGTTTGATTCCTTCTGGAGTGGACCATTTGTTATCACATAATGCAAGGGATATAATGCTTTCTAGTTGTCTACTATTGAGGGAGATGCCTTGCCAATGTCAGTTAATGGATTTCACTTGGAGACTTGTTTTGAATTTAGTCCTTCCTTGTAGATCTTTGTTTTAGTTTTCCTAGTTTTATATACCTACCTTCTAGTTTAGTCTTTCCTGCTTTCAAATAAGTGCTCGTGCATAGTCTTGTTCCTCCCTCCATCTTTCCCTTGTTAAGAGAGTTTTTTGTGTTCAAGAGAGGACTCCTATGCCCAATGGATTGCGTCAAGGTCACTGGTCTCCATGTCTAGCAGCCTGACATCTAGCAGAAATCACCAAAATGTTACCCAAAATTTCCTATCATACAAATTTTGGCCATAGGTGGAGTGAAATGAGGCTCCCATAAGGGTTGAGCCCAGCCTATTAGGTCATTTTCCTATCATAGCAAAATCCTATGAAAATGGCCTATTTCCCTACAGTGTTCTGTGAAGTTGTCTTGCCCTGCTACAACTTATTTTGGCTTGTGCCCAAAATCCACAATGTTTCATGGCTTGCACCCTTAGCCTCAGGTGGTTTTCCATGTTAGTATGCTTTAGTCCAGGGTGCATGGTGTGATATGCAAAAAATTCAAGTGAACTGCCCTGCCCTAGTTGTGACACAATCTTGATCTGTGAGCTAAATTTCTGATGTTTCATGGCTTGTGCCCTTAGCATATGATAGTTCATTGAGTTTCCAAGGTCTGGTTAAGAGTGCATGTTCTGAAATGTTACAACCAGGGAGTTATGGCTATTTTTGAGATCTACAGGAAATAGCTTGTTTTATGTCGTGGGGTCTTAAAAAATTGTCTAAGTATAAAAACCCTAGATGTTTTCCACTTCTTCGCATCTTCACAGCTCTTCTCTGACGTCAACATTTCCTATCTGCCCAGCTACGACTGATTGTCATTTGCCATGGTGGGCCCAGTTTCTTAAAAAGTCCTAAGTGGTTAATTTTTCTAATGTTTTGGCATCTGATTAAGAGGGTTAATCTCCTTTTAATCAGACGATTGTCGCATGTTCGTAAAGCTTAATCTTGTTCCTTGCGATCAAGTGACAACCGTCGATCTTCCTTACAATGTAGTGCTTCAAATAAGTGGGTCCGATCTGTCGGTAGTGCTGAGGTGTTCATTTTTCGTTGGTTGCCGACTGGTGATGTGGTAGTTGTTAGTGGGGCTGAGGGTTGTAGTGTGTTTAAGGGGGTGCCAGTGGTCAGTTGATCTGATGGTTTTTGCTTTGTCGAGAAGAAAATTTGCTCAAAGATTAACTAATGCGGCAAAGTGAGAGTCGTTGATTCTTCCTTTAGAGAAGTGGTGGGTCCCGGTGCTGGTTGTGCTGATTTGTCTGCTTCCCATTGAGCGAGAGACTGGTGATGTGGCCGGTGACTTTTCAAAGGGCCTTGTGATTTTTATGGAGAATTATCTAAGCCGTTTAATTTTCCAATAAATGATGATATCAATGGTCATGTTTTAAACTTGGACCTACTAGCCGTTGCGACTAAATTTGAACATCTGTCAGGGTTTCTTGCCAGGTTTTCTCCACTTTTTTAATAGCTGGCCGTATGCGATGTTGTGGGTAGCTTGGAATTGATGTTTTCAGGATAGTTGTAGGTAGAAAATTAATGAAGAAGATCTGGGCATCCGTTGCGTGTTGATTTTTTTTTTGTCTCCCAAGGTGCCATGCTGGTTTAAATATCAACTGCTGATGAATGAGAAGGGTTGGCACCACCTATGGCCATTTATATTTTTAAATTCAAATATCTGTGAAGATCAGATTTGAACATTCATGATGAACCCAACTTACAGAGATAAAGTCATGGTGGTGGCATGAGGTTTTCAACTTGCAGCGAGGTAGATGGATCAAAGCGGCTTGTCTGCAGAAAGTTATGGCAATGGGAAAGACATGCAAGCATATATTTGATTGACCAAGATATTTCAAGAAGACAATTATGATCAGAAGTGACAAAGTTAGGGTTTCTATTATTATATGAAAATCTATGTAAACCTAATCAGATTTTTTTTTTACTCCAAGCCTGCGTGCAAAAAGGAGATGTATATATTAGTCTTTTGGAGCTTTTAGAGCTCAGAGTTTTATGATTGTAAAAAGAGAGTTTTCCTTTCTTAGGAGTTATCCGTGGCATTCTTTCTACCCTCTGGCTTCTACAATTTATAATCTTTCATTGATCTATCAGATTTAATAGAGGCTTTCCGTGGCATCTTTTTTGCTCTCAAGTCTTTCCCTTGTCTGTATTTCTCTTAATGAGTATAATATACTGGATTTGTTAAAGAAATCTTGGAGTTCCATGGCCCTTCTTTCTTTCAACTTATTTGTGTGCTATTGTGTATGATTTGATTTGAATGATCTTGTGGGTATACCTCAACCCCCTATCACTCTGTCTCATTCCTGTGCCTTTTGCTGAAGAGAACGTTTGCTTGCAGGTCACAGTCTGAGTCTTTTGTTCAGACCCCTCTGTGAAACACTTATGCAAGCCTATTTAGGAAGATTGTGTTCTATTAGATCTGAGAGCCTTCATACAAATTTGGTCAATATATATTATGTTCATGTCATTTTGATGTATCACCTAGTAGGACAGTTTGGTGTCGGTTATTTCCCCTTCATGCATCCCTTCTATCCCTTTCCCTTCAAGAATTTACTTTCTTGTCAAGAAGCAAATTAAGGTAATTATCCAAGAGGAACCAGCCTAGAACCTAGAGGTTTCATCTCAGTTAGCAAAGGTCCCACAACCTGGAGATGATCCCAAAGTTATACTAGGTTATCAAGACCAAGAGAGCTTGAATAGGGTGCAAAACTTAGTGTATAATAGTAACGTTTAATGAGGCTTCCAGGTCATCTAGGTCAATGGGGCTAGCTATCTTAACAATGAATTTATTTAATACCTCATTCTGCTTGGTTAGTGCCTTTATTTCCTCTTCATCCTTATCCATGAATCCTAAGGAATGTTTTAAACCGAGTGCAACCAAAGTTTTTCTCCCATCCCTTGTAGGTTCATCTAAATCAACCTCTTTCAAAGTATAATCTTCAGGAGTTATCTCTGCAACACTAGTACTAATAGTTGCTACTTCCACTTGTGCTTTCCATCAACCTCTATGGTCTTGAGTAACATAATTCATTTTTCTTTGTCGGGGCCGTGGACTCTTGTCTATGAAAAGTCTAACTTAAGATAACCATGTTCGTATCTTTTTCCTCAGTGTATACCATTTTTCCTTGGTTGTATCTCCTTGGTGAACCACATGGGTTTGGTGAATGCAGTGATAGGCTCATATGGGGAAATATTCAAAATAGAAGTCGTCTCCCTTTAATCTTGCATTTCTACCTCTTCCCCTTCTTTCTCTAGAGCTTCCCTTATTTCAGAATTTTCTTTGTCCTTTAGCTCTTCCCCTTCTTCTTCATGGAGTTGTTCCTTAGTAGTGGGACATGTTAGAATAACTGAGAGGGGGGTGAATTAGTTATGCACAATCCCAAATAAAAAAATGTATATTACAAAACAAATTCAGCTAATTTTGTAGCTCATTAAACATAAAATACTAATATGTCTGTGCTTTTACCGATTACCAGCTAATTGCTCATATTGATTACCGACCAAATCAAATATGCAATATGTAAAATATGATATCCAAACAATCACCACATAAACACATAACACAAGAGATTTAATGTGGAAACCCTGCAAAGGGAAAAACCACCTGGGACCGGTAACCCAAAAAAGTTTCACTCTTCTGAAGTGAGCTCAGTGAAGAGCCAACCCTATTAAAGGTTACAAAACACACTGTAAGGTGTGACCTTGTTAGAGGATTTAACACTAATAGTTATCATCCAACCAACGTTCACTATGGGGTTGACAAGATAACAATGTACATTCTATGAATGACATAATAAGACTTTCAAGTCCACTTGGTTAAGATATTTTATCTATTACAATGGTTAAACTATAACAATAGGTGATCTAATTACAATGCAACTTTGATTTGTAGATATTCAGATCTATACTAAGTCCATAAAATCCTCTGATCAATATTTCATATTCAGTTCATCAACATTAAATAACTTACTGTCCCTCGGTAAAGCTTTCTGACACTCGATAATGTTTTTGTAGTTCAGTTCTTCTTCAACCAATATGATCAGGCATGCATGAAGCTTGTTCATGTGATATCTCTACAATCTCCTTCTTCTGACATTCATTTCATTGTGAAACCCCAGTCTCTTAAATAGACAAGTAAACCATTTTCTTTTCATCCATCATATTTTGCTGCTTAATCTCCTTTATTGATTTTTTTCGCTTAAAAATTCCTCTGCTGATGTGTCAGT
>BSBK01007666.1:0-5000 GCA_027943335.1 Chamaecyparis obtusa | reverse complement strand
AACATCTGGTTCACCCAAGGGTTGTTTAGCAATGGGGGTAATGAATTGGGACGGTGGAGGAATATTGGAGATCTAAAATTATCTTGTGCCAAGCTCAAGGGACATTCTACAATAATCTATGATTCTGGCCTCATAATCATCTACATAGTCCATCCAATAATCTTCAATGTGAGCCTCATGAACATAATGTCTACCCATTATATGGTTGTAAGTGCCTATGGGATCAAACCTATTGTTGATTAGATTAAAGGGTTGCAAGAGACATTCATCCCATTTAAAGGCCTGAGACTTGCATACTTTCATATCTTGTAGAGGGTGAGGGCCGATGGAAAATGGGGAAGTCCCAACAATATTTCTTCTTATGTTTAATATGCTCATAGGTGTCAAAAAGTTGGCTAAAAATCTCTGAAAGAATTATTCGGTCTAAAGGGTATTTGGGAAACTTCTTAGGGTTAAGAGTACAACCCCTGCCACTCTAATATATGTGAAAGTTTTGAATTGAATATAGTAGGTGCCTATCACCTGAACTTTAGCAATATAATCACCCTCAATTGAATGAATGACCGCAAAGACAAAAACATCATTAACAATCCTATATTCTGAGCTATTTTCATCTAATTTATCTTTCATAACTATCTGTCGATATACAATGAATGACCATGCATTGGGTTGACCAAAATCTCATCTCTTTACTAACCTATGGTATTCTACACTTGCGGAAAGTAGGTAGACAATGTAGGAAGTCATGAAGAACCAAGGATTATTCTTTATTGCAATTACCTATTCATTTAATTTATCATTGAGAGTGGTGGCCTAATCAAACCTAGACCTTATCCCCTTATTATTTCTATCAAAAAAATCATCTAGTGTTCAAGTTCGATAGATTGGGGAAGCCCATGCAATCTACTAAGCATAGTTATGACTGCATGAATATCATGCTTCAAGTATCCCCTCCTCATGTCTATTCTATCCAACTTGTTCTTGGGTAGGGGTTGCATCAAATACTCCTTGTTTACAATTTCAGAAGAAAGCCGAGTGTTATTGTTGAACCATTGCAAACCGTTATCGATGGAGAATGCATTAAATCTGTCTACCCCTTTAGGCAAGTGAAAGACATCTTCAATGTTGTTTGACCTGATATCAAGGAATGCCTCCTGCTTTATTCTTCACTACCCCTCTCATCAAGAACATAGTGTTGTGCAAGGGTCATGATTAGATCGAAGATAAAATGGATATTGGATGAGCTCTATCGTTGACAAGACTTGAAAACATAAGAGAAGTGCAGCCAGTTGATCTTCCATTAGGGTTGGCACAACGGATGAGAAAATCATTCTAGTCCACATTCGCTATGTCGATATCTATAATTTCACTGTGAAGGTCTCCAACCTTAGACATAACGTGGTAACCTCTGAACAAGAACTTGATGGCTAGTACAAATGCCTTTTTTGGCATTTTGCATGCAAACATGCAACTATCAACAAACATTTATTTAAATGAACTAAAAAACTAAGTAAATAAATCTTAGTGAACCTAGAGAATCAAACCTAGAAGCCCGAAACTAGCAAAAATAAGTCTAATTGGATTTTTTAGAGTTTTGGAGGTGTAGACACCGAATACATCACCAGCTTCCGAAAAGATGAAAAGGTGACAAATGAATGTTGTGACTGCTAGATTTTGGCGTTTCATAGTGCAAAAGAGGTTACGAAACATTGGTGAGTGAAAGTGCGAAAGGGTGAAAGGCTATTGGAAGATAGAAATGAATTCTCAAGTTTTCGAAGATGGATGGGGTTATCGAAGGCCGAAAGACCGAAAATGCAAAATGAGTGATGGCCTCTTTATCTTTGGTGTCCAAAGTTATGGAGTTTTGGTGTTCTCACGTCTTCGGAGGCCTAAAGGCTGAAGATCCAAAGATGACTTGGTAGTTGGGACATTAGTTGAGGTTTCAGGACTTTGGTGATCAGAGATAAATACTACTTCTAGAGTCTGACCATTCGAAAGAAACACTTGGCAATTTTTTAGGTGCATGATTTAGTGTTTGATGAGCATTTTGACCTTTCAGGGGTCGACAATTATGGCTTGACTAAGACAAAATGAAAAAGAAAGAAAAGTTATGAAACCCTAAACTGAGCAAAAAACCTAAAAAAGGGAATACTAGCTAACTAGCAAACTAGAACAAAACCCTAGGCCAAATCCTAGACACCTACACAAAAATACACCCAAAAGAAAGACTTCAAAAAATGAAGGAAGAAAAAAAATGAACCTGCAACAAACATGGGCAAAAGAGAATCTGTGATGAGCTCAAGTAGATCACGACGAACAAGCCGAATGCAGAAGAAAAAATCAACTTCGAACTAACAAACTCATTGGGTGAAGGCACATAGGCAATAAGGGCGCGAAATAAACTATCGTAGAATGAAGAAAATGAACCCTCAATCGCTTTTAATAAGCCCTTCGACCAAGTGACATCATCATTAGATTTCACACTTTCAGACTTTGAAAGTGCTAAGCTCATGAGCTATGAATCCTTGACAATTCAAACTTTCTAACTTTCGCACCTTTGGAGTTCCAGGGAACGCTGAAAGACTGCAAGTCTGAAAATGACCTTTTACCTTACTGCATAGGGTTCAGTCCTTCGGACTTTCGCACCTTCAAAGCTCCAAGGAACCTTAGAAGGCCGAAAATCCAAAAATGACTTGAAACACAACTTTTCAAGGGTTTTTCCTAAAAAAACTAAAACCAGGGGACAAAATAGGGGAACCTAAAGACCAAGAATGACAAAATAGGCAAAATGAAGGGGAGCCATATGGCCAAAAGGTGGGGCGTGTGTTGTGGAATCACAACACAATTCATTTGAACAATTATTATATTGTTTATACTTTTAATATAATAACTATAATTATTAAAATTGAATCTCTAGATTTATTGATGAATTATTCAACTTATTGAATTTATTCTATTTTTCGATTAATTTCTATTATAATTTGAAATCTCTAAATATATTTTTCAACACTTTCACTAGATGTCATTTTCCAGCATCTTGAAATATAACTTATAAATTTCTATTCAATGATAAATTTATTCTTTATCAATTTACATTACATTTTTTTAATCAATACAAAACACACTCTTTATACTACAATACTCTTTTCAAGACTCAAGAATCATAAGAACCTTTACCTAAAGCTTAATTTTAAAGCCATCTATTTTAGTATATATAAATAATCATATACTATATTTCTTTAAAAAATCAGTCCAAAATTTTTAATGCATTAATAAAATAGATTTCAATATTAAATTTAATTGAAGTACATGTTGAAATTGTTTAATCATAAAGTAAAACTCACATTTTGAAAACATTGTATATCAAGTTTTATATATTTTATCATTAAAGATTAGACAACTGTGACCTTTAAATTTACCCACATATTTGAATACATATAACAATGGCTGAGACTGACATTTAATCATATAACAACACAAACACAATGTAGACATGACAAGAGAATTTGTTTGTAATCAATTAAATTGAACCAAAACTGGAATTTTGTCCCCCTTCTTGTTTGGCTTTTCCCACATTGTGGAATTTTGTGCCGCAAGTTGCAGTACATCTTTATTAAAATATCATGAAGAATATTCTTGAATCACTTTTGAATCTATGAAGTGTTTTATTAGAACTCAAATGCTTGGATTTTAGTCAAAAGTAATTGAGACATGGACCATTTTCCTAGCTAATTTTTGTTGGCATGAATGTGAAACGTTAAGGAATCTTGGACCACAATTTCCAATCTCAACTATTTAACTGTAGAATTGACTATATGTAGAATCCCTGCCATGCACGTCTCTCAGAAATCTTATGCTTAAAACATTAAAAAATGGAGAGTGAATATTTGTAGAGAAATTTCTTCATTTTAAACTGTGCCAAAGCTTCTTACCATGCGGTCATTTGTAGATTTGAAGTCAGATTGTATCAATCTTGAGATATTCAAAACAGTCTTGAGATTATAGATTTCTTCTCTATCAAATCATTTGCCATCAGCTCCTTTGCACAGGAGGATACAGCAATGCTGTCCATTGCTTAATACAAATGGCGTACTACACAATGCACCAAAAAAGTATATGTCAACCAATGTTATATCTTTGGAGGAAGAAGAGTCTAAAAGAGATTTTGGAGTTCTTGACCTGCAGGTTTGCCTGCACGAACACTGAATGCTGGCCTCCTGCCATCAATTATGACCATTTTGGGGTCATGGGTGTATGTTATTTCATCCATCTTGCTTGTGGCAGAGCTTTATTGTGCTGTTATGGAAGACAAAAGAGATAGTGTGGTTATTTGATGGGGGTGCATGGGATCCCTTACCAAGGATGGTCAAAGTGTGCACCTGAGATTAGCTCCATCTCAATACTTGAGGTAGATTGTGAGGAACTTCTCAATGGCCCTTTTTATTAGATGCACCACATGAGGGTGATCAAAGGTCTAACAAGGCAATATAGGATCTACAAGCATGTGATCTTTACAAGTAAATATTTCTTCACTTTGGGAATGGGGAAATGGATGATCTTCCTGTGAATGATATGAGGCAATCCTAATACGACTAACGATGATGAATGATTCAAAATCAAATGGCAGCCCTGCATATGAGGATGAACACGGTGAAAACAAGAATGTATGAGATTTACAAAAGAAAGAAAACTAAGGAAGTGGAAAATGCCATCATGTCCCTCATCACTATCATGGATGGAATAATGAAGAAGCTTGTTATGGGCTTTCTAAAAATCAAGAAACAACTAAAGCGTACTAATCAAATAGGGTTGAGTGACATGGCTATTGCTTGGTAGAAGGTGTTGGGAGCTCTTAACAGGAATTGGGACAGTATCTTGATCTTTCAGAATTTTTTTAAAGTTTCTTTAATGTTTTTAACTGTTATTTATTTTTGGGATGTTGCTATCTTCCTGACAAAATGTATTATTGATCAGATTTGAAAAATCCGAAAACACAACAG
>BSBK01007665.1:0-36247 GCA_027943335.1 Chamaecyparis obtusa | reverse complement strand
CAATTGAACAAGTTAATGTGGTCAATAATTAATGATTTATGTATACACCGAGTCAGTGTAGTGTATACCGAGTAATAGTAATAACCGAGTTAGTTATCACCGACACATTATGTATTGACCGAGTGAAAGAAAAAAATAAAGAGCTTATAACAACTGACTGAAATTGATGAGCTGGAAGATGCTTATGATTTCGAGGTAAGAGATAGAGTTTGTTATGAAGATCCAATAGCTAAAAAAATTCAAAGATAATCAAATAGAGGAGATTGAAATGTGTTATTGGTACAAGTGCCAAGGAATCTTGAAGAAGCAAAATGAATGATGGAGATTAAGCAAAAAAATATTATGGATGAGATGAAAATGGTTTATGACATCTATTTAAAGAGACGTGAGATTCATTATTGAGTCTGGGTAAATTGAAGACTATAGGAGAATTCATGTGAAGAATTTTTTCATTTACTACTGACCAAACTGGTTATAGATAGAACTGTGATGAACTATAGGCACTACTGAACATTAGAGAATTGTACACCGAGTTAAATAAGTTGGAGGATATGAAGGAGTGAATTGATTATTGATCAGAAGAGGTATTTTAAGATTAGCAAAGATCTAAAAATCTACAAATCTTAGTTGTTTTTTAATAAGATCACTATTGTATTATTTTAACCATTGTTACAACAAAATATCTTAACTAAGTGAACTTAACAATCTTATTTGTATTTCATTATAACATTTAATGAATGTTAATTGTTTTCTTGTTGACCCCATAGTGAATGTTGGTCAAGGGAGAATTGTCTAGTGATAAATCCTCTAACAAGGTCACACCTTACAGTGTGTTTTGTAACTTTTAACAGGGTTGGATCCTAACCGAGCTCACTTCATAAGAGTAAAATGTTTTGGGTAACTAGTCCTAGATGTTTTTTTCCCTAATAAGGTTTCCATGTTAAAATCCTTGTGTTATGTGTTATTTGATGTGATGATTTTTTATTTAGTTTTTTTACACATTTCATATCAGGACTGATCGGTAAACACAGTATTGAAATTACTGCTAATCGGTAAATGAAGAGAAAGATATTGTTGCTATCTTACTGAGTTGCTTATTTGATTTGAAAATTTTGAATATATATATCTGGGAGTTTGGGACTATAGGATAACTGGAATTAACTAATTCAGCCCCCCCCCTCCTCTGTTATCTAACAATTGGTATCAAAGTGGATTGGTTGCTTGGAAGGAAAGTTTGAAGGACTTGAGCTAAAGATCACAAGATTTATAAAAGGAAGGTACCTAAGCTGAACAAGGATAACTTCTGGACATGGAAATGAAGAATGAAGCTGCATATATCTGGAATCGGTGAATCTACACTATTCTACTTGACTAATGGCTACATACAACAAAAAATTGGACCTTTGACTATTGATCAGCTAAGAGATAGACATGAACATAACATGATAATGATAGAGATTGTTGTTTCCTTATCAGGTGCTGAGTTTGAAGATATCAAAAACTATACAAATGCTAAATCAATGTGGGACAAACTTGCACTAGTTTATAGAGGAGATGCAAATGTGCTGAGGGAAAGAGATGAAAGCCTTAGAGGTAGGTTTGATGACATGAAAATGAAATAAGGAGAAAACATTTCATAGTATAGTAATATAATTAAAGAGGTTGTCAATGCTATCAGAGGAGAAAAAGGTATTATTGATGAAGACACTTTTGCGAGTAAAATTCTTAAAACCTCACTGCCTGTTTATGCTATTAGAATCTTTGTAATCCATGAAATGAGATCTACACTGGGTGATGTTCTTACACTAGATAGCCTAATTGGTAAAATGACTACTTTAGATTTGAATAACTTTGATAAAAGTATTATACTAAGTGTTGAGTATGCATTTATGTCATCTTCAAAGATTGGTGAATGTAGCAGTTATATATGACAAGAAATGAGAGTGACTATGACAGTGATGATGAACTTGATGAGCTTGAAGCACTAATGGTTAGGAGAATACAAAAAGGTAAATGAAGGTATAAAGGGAAATTACCTCTAGCATGTTTTAACTATAAAGAAATTAGCCATATTGTAGCTATATGTCTTAATAAGAAGGGTGATGAAAAATACAATGATTGATCTGATGAAAGAAAGTTTGATAGAAAAGATAACTAAGAACATAGAGGAAATTGAAAGTATGACAGAAGAAATAACTAAGAGTACAGAAAAAAGGCAAGAAAGCTTGTTACCTTGTTGGAGATGATGATGATGACACTGACACCAACACTAATGAAGACATTGAGGTGGTATTCGTAGCTTTGAAAGAAGATTTAGAAGAAGAAGAAAGGTATGTTGAAACAACACTTATTTCTAAAGTTAGCAAGAATGATACTTGGATTATTAATAGTGGTTGTGCACATCATATGACTGGTGATGAGGAAAAAATTGAATATATTGAACATTATAATGGAGGATCTATTAAAATGGGAAATTATACACCTTGTCTAGTAAAAGGAAAAGGATCTATCTTGTTGAACAATAAGATTAGATGTGAAAATGCATATTGGGTAAAGGACTTAACTATAATATATTAAGTGTACTACAACTGAACAATTTAGGTCACCGAATTACATTTAAAAAGAGAAAGGTGAAGATCTATGATGAAACCGGAAAGTTAGTCAGTACTGGTGAACAATCCAAAGGTAATTTATTTTATCTTAACAATGCTGAAACATCCTATTTGTTGGCTAGAACTGAAGATGTGTGGTTATGGCACAAGACATTGTGTCATGTTAATTTTGATAACATGGTTAAAATAAGTAAGAAAAGAAAAGTTAGAGGCTTACCGAGCTTATCTAAACCTAACCATGTTATGTGAAATCAATGTCAGAAAGGAAAAATGATAAAATCTAGTTTTAAGAGAAAGACCTATTCATCTAATGGTATTTTGGAGTTGGTACATACCGACTTCTGTGGTCGTATGAGAATACAAAGTTATTATTGTGACAAATACTTTATTTTATTTTTTGATGACTACTATAGGATGATGACAGTTATGTTTTTGAAGGAAAAATCTGAAGCTTTCAAAATGTTTAAATGATATAAAGCTAAAGTGGAAAAGGAAAGTGGAAAAGAGTTAAAATGATTAAGATCAAATAGAGGAGGTGAGTTTATTTTTGATGAATTCACTAACTTTTGTAATGAGCATGAAATTAAAACATAGGTTTCTACATCTAGAACACCACAACATAATGGAATTGCTGAAAGAAGGAATAGATCTATATTTGATTGTGCTAGAACATTGATGATTGAAAAAGATGTTGCACAAATATATTGGAGAGAAGCTATTAGTACCGATGTATACACATTGAACCGAGTAAAACTGAAGGAAGATTCAAACAAGACACCCTACGAGCTATGGTTTGGATACACACCAAATATAAGTTATTTAAAAATATTTGGAAGTAGATGTTATATTTTGAAGGATGATAAAATGGTAAATTTGATACTAAAGGTGATGAAGGAATATTCTTAGGATATTCTACTAAGAGAAAAGCTTACAAATATTTGAACAAGGTTACTAACAAAATGATTGAAAGTGCTAATGTCAGAGTTAATGGGTTTTCTCAGAAAAATGATGAAGAAAGAAGATAGGAACTAGAAGGATATGGTAGATTTACATACATTGAGCATCTTAACACTCTACCTGAGCCAGAGGCTGAGTCTACTAAGTGACAAAATAAATATACTGAGAATCAACATATTGACAATGAGAATCAGGAAGATAATACAAAGGAAGATCTTGATCCTACACCGACTGAAGAACAAAGAAGAGAGAAAATACTGGTAAAATTTATGAGAAGACACCATCCACCGAATCAAATCATTGGAGACAGAAAAGTTGGCATGATGACACGAAGTAAGTTGAGACAAAACACATGTTTAGTTTGTGAATTTGAACCTAAAAATGTTAGAGATGCACTTGAGAATGAGGAATGGATTCAAGCAACGAATGAAGAAATTGAGAAAATCCTGAAGAACAAAACACAGATGTTGGTACCAAGACCGAGTGATAAAAATATGATTAGAACAAAATGGATATTTAGAAACAAGTTGAATGAGAATGGTGAAGTAACTAGAAACAAGGCAAGACCTGTATGCAAAGGATATGCACAAGAAGAAGGTATTGACTATGGGGAGACTTTTTCACCAATTTCTAGACTTGAAGGAGTTAGAATATTGCTTGCATATGCTGCTTATAAAGGATTTAAAGTTTATCAAATGGATGTGAAATGTGCATTTTTAAATTGGATACTTGAGGAGGAAGTATATATAGAACAACTTGAAGGTTTTGTCGATCCGAATTAGAAGAACATGGTTTATTAGTTGCACAAATCATTGTATAGACTAAAACAAGCACCAAGAGCATGGTATGAAAGATTGTATTCACATATTATTAGTATTGGTTTTGTTAGAACAAGTGATAACAAAAATTTGTACTTTAAAGGTAAAACTGATGATAAGATTCTTATTACTAAAATTTTTGTTGATGATATAATAATTGGAGGTCATGATAATCTTTGCAAATCATTTACTGCTGAAATGAGAAAGGAGTTTGAAATTTCAATGTTTGGAGAGATTAAATTATTTCTTGGTTTTCAAATACTACAACAAAGTGAAGGTATATTCATTACACAATCAAAGTACATCAAAGAAGTGTTGAAGATATTTGGTATGTAAGATTAAAAACTAGCAGGTACAAATATGGTGACCAGATGCAAATTAACAAAAGATGATAAATTAATTGAGGTACATCAGACCTTGTATAGATCAATGATTTCTAAGTTGATTTATGTTGTGCACAATAGAGTGGACATAGAACATGCAGTTGGGATTGTAGCAAGATTTTATGCTAATCCTAAGGTATCACATATGACCATTGTTAAGAGAATTTTGAGATACTTGAAGAACACTGAGCATCATGGTTTATGGTATAAGAAAGAAGGAAATTTTGAACTACAAGTTTACACTGATGCAGATTGGGCTAGAAATATTGATGACCGGAAGAGTACTACCGGTGGAGCATTCTTCTTGGAACAAAGACTCATAACTTGGATAAGAAAGAAATAAACATGTAATTCTTAGTCTACTGCTAAAGTAGAGTATGTTGCTATTGCTGCTAATTGTTCAAATATTGCATGGATAAAATAATTGTTGAAAAGAATGACTGAAGATATCACTGACCCAGTGATGATATATTGTGATAACACAAGTGCTATAAATATTTCTAAGAATCCATTGATTCATGCAAAGAAAAAGCATATATCTATAAAGTATCACTATTTAAGGGAAGAAGTAAAAGACAAGTAAGTGAAATTAGAGTTTGTGAAATCAAAGGAACAACTTGTAGGTATATTTACTAAACTCTTACCGAAGGATACATTTGAGTACTTTAGGACTAGACTAGGGGTCCATCCCCTATCTATCAATCACTAAGGTGATCAAGAGGTTTCATCAACCTATACTTTATCAGATAATCATTCATGTCAATGCATGTAGCTCACACTTTAGGATTCCTAAGGTTGTGAAAGAAAGAAGAGATGAACAAAGTATACTACATATCAGTACATGAAGGTACTTGATCTAAACTGAACAACATAGATAATGTTTTGGCTACTACATCGCTATTTATTTTCTTTTGGAAATGTTGTCTGATGTAGGAGCATCTTGGGTCCTTGGCAATCCTATATCACCAAAAACATGTTTGTGTTTTCCTATGTTGCTCGGTTCCTTCTTTGACCCAGTTGGCTTGGTAGTTTCTTAGTTTCCTTTATTTACCGGGTTGGTCAGTTATCTCTCTGGCACTAGATTGATTCCCTGGCACTCAGTGATGCTTGTCTAGCGCTCGATTATCCTTTCTTACTAAGTTGTTTTTTTTAGTTTTCTATTGAGGTTGACTCTTGCAATTAATTATGGTCATAGATTTAATGTTGGTATCTATCATTGAGAAGCATGTGGACCTAGATCTGGTTGTTCCTTCCATTGATGGTGGATCTGAAGGCCAACTTGTTTGCTAACCTCTTATATATAATGTAATCTTTCTTTGCAATTTTAAGACATCAATTTGGCCATCGGATAGAATTTAGAAGCTAGAAGATTATTTCAGATCCTCACATGTTGGATGACTTCTGTACTTGAATTGTAATATCTGGCCTAAACTAGGAAGGCCTTATAGCTCATCATGTATAAATCAATTGGAATAAATATATGAAAGATATCTGCATTCTCTCTCTCACTTGTGTGTTTGTTTCTTCCATGTGTGATCTATGCAAGGTGGATCTGGTTAGGGTGTGCATTTGGCCCCTCTCCCCATCCACCCTTGCGTCAGGTGGTATCAGAGTGAGGTGAGATTTACATCTAGGTTTGCGAATCTAAGTTTGAGGTTTCCTTCTTTTCAAACCCTAGTTGATTTGTTGTGGAGTAGCAGATTGCACTCTGGCCTGCAATTGTAGAGGGTTTCAAGATGGTTCATGGGAGGCAAGATGCGGATCTAGGATTGGAAGACATGTTGAGACAACTTGCTGCTAGATTAGAAGCTGTTGAAACAACCCATAGAAGAGGAAGACATCTTGAAGATGTTAGTGATGATGAAATTGAGGAAGAAAAAGTTGATGTAGAATGTCAACCGGTGATGGGTCAAGGTGAGGAAAGATTGTTGAAGGCTTTGAAAAATTTGAATTATACACCACACTTTAATCCTCCTGAGTATAGTGGAAAATTGGACTCTGATGAATTGGTGGACTAGATCATCGAGATGGAAAAGTACTTTGAATATGAAAATGTACCCGAGGAAAAGAAGGTGAAAATTACAAGCACAAAGTTGAAAAGTCATGCATCGTTGTGGTGGAAACATATGCAGTTGGATAGAAAGAGGAAAGGAAAAGAAAAAATTAAGGTATGGAATAAGATGGTGAATAAATTGAAAGGAAATTTCTTACCTTGTGATTATCAGATTAACCTAGTTAGGCGAATGCAAAGTTTGAGGCAAAAAAGATAGCTCGGTAAAAGAGTACGCTAAGGAATTCTATAGATTAGATGTCAGATCTGGACATGATGAAGATGATATGGAAAGAATTTCTAGGTACCTGAATGGATTGAGAGTTTCCATCCAAGAAGAAATCAGTTTGGTCAAATTGGAGAAAATCAAAGAAGCTTATCAATTTGCATTGAAAGCTGAGGAGAAATTGAACAAGAGACATGAGAAAAGACAAAGAGGTAGAGGTGGTAGATTCCCTAGAGGAAGAGGTAGATCTTATGGAGAAAATAGTAGATCTGAACCAAAAAAGACAAATCTGGATAAAGGCAAGACCGAGTGGAAAGGTGAAAGTTCATCTAGAGGAAGAGGCAGTAACTACTGAGGTGGTTATAACAAAGGTGGTTTTTGAGGAACTTGTTACAATTATGGAGAAGAAGGAAATAGATCATTTGAGTGTACACATGCAAGTAAGAAGGTCGGTAGCAGTAGAAATGATTTGGTGCAAGAAGAGTCACCGAATGAACGTGAGAAGGAAAAGAAATTTATGGTAAGGAGAGCACTTTGGAGTGAAAATAATAAGGAAGATCTAGTAAGGAAAAGTTTTTTCAAGACCAGATGTAGAGTTTCTAATGAAGTTTGGAAGGTAATCATTGATAGTGGTAGCTCAAAGAACTTGAAATCTAAGGAAATAGTTACAAAATTGTAGTTGAAAAGGTTGGAACATCTAAAGCACTATCTGATTTCATGGATCAAAGATGAGCATACACTCTTGGTAAGTGAACAATGTTATGTGAATTTGAAAACTGGAAAGTACTATGATAAGGTGTTATGTGATATCATGCCTATAGATTGTTGTCATATTTTATTGGGTAGACCTTGGAAATATGATAGACATGATATATATGATGGGAGATTGCATAAATATACTATTTCGGTGGATGGGAAACCTAAGAAGAATAGAATAGATATAGTGAAACATAGGTTTCCTAAACCGAGAATAGATGACATAATGGATAGTTTGACTAGAGAAAAGTATTTTACCAAAATTGATTTGAAAAGTGGGTATCATCATATCAGAATCAGAGAAGGTGATGAGTGGAAGACTTCTTTTAAGACAAAAGAAGGTTTGTATGAGTGGTTGGTTATGCCTTTTTGTTTAACTAATGTACCGAGTACTTTTATGAGGTTGATGAATTAAGTTTTGAAGAAATTCTTAGGTAAATTTGTGATTGTATACCTAGATGATATTCTGATATTTAGTAAGACTAGAGAAGTGCATTTGTTGCATGTTAAACAAGTATTGCAGAGGTTGAAAGAAGAAAAGTTGCTAATAAATTTGAAAAAGTTTTCATTCATGAAAGAGGAGATTGTGTATTTGGGATTTTTTATTTCAGCTAATGGTTTGAAGATGGATCCTGAGAAGGTTGAAGCTATTTTGAATTGGCCTACACCTAAGAATGCTAGTAAGGTAAGATCATATCATGGTTTGACAATTTTTTACCAAAAGTTGATTAAGAATTTCAATTCAATTTGTAATGCTATGACTAAGACTATGAGAGGAGATTAAAGATAATTCAAGTGGACACATGGAGCTGATAAAAGTTTTGAGACTCTGAAGCAGAAGGTTGTTGAATTGCCTATGTTAGCATTACCTGATTTCAATAAGGTATTTCAAGTGGAATGTGATGCAAGTGGAAGTGCAATAGGAGCTGTGTTGAGTCAAGAAGGTAAACTTGTTGCTTTCTTTAGTGAAAAGTTGAACGATGCAAAAAGAAAATATTTTGTGTATGATCAAGAATTCTATGCTATTTTTCAAACACTGAAGAAATGGAAACATTATTTGATACCAAGTGAATTTTTATTGTATACCAATCATAAAGCTTTACAATATTTGGGTAGTCAAAATAAGTTAAATCAAAGACATATGAAATGGGTTGAGTATTTGTAGAGCTATACATTTGTGATAAAACATAAGAGTGGAGTCACTAACCGAGTTGTAGATGCATTGAGTAGAAGAAGATCTTTGATGACTGAGATGATAATTGAAGTTCTTGGTTTTGATGACATGAGAGATTGTTATGAATTTGATCTTGATTTTTCTAAGCCGTGGAGAAAGTGCAGAGCACCTAGTCAAGATCAACCGAGAACTAAATGGGAAGAATATTTTATTCAAGGAAGTATGTTGTTTAAAGGTATTCAGTTGTGTATACGGAGAGGATCAATGAGAACTAATTTGATAAAAGAGAAACATAGTAGTAGTTTGGCTGGACAATTTCGTGTTGACAAAATATTGAATTTTCTTAAGGAGAAATACTTTTGGCCACAGTTGTATAAAGATGTTCAGAAATTTGTGAAAAGTAGTGGAATTTGTCAAGTTGCAAAAGAAGTAAGTTAGAATACTGGATTGTGTACACCAATTTATGTTCCTGAGAAACCTTGGATTGATATCAGTATGGATTTTGTTCTTGGCTTACCGAAGACAGTAAGAGGTAATGATTCTATATTTATTGTTATGGATAGATTTTCTAAAATGGCACATTTTATACCTTGTAGAAAGACATCAGATGTAGTACATATAGAAGATCTTTTCTTTAAGGAAATTATCAGATGCATGGATTACCAAGGAGTATCATCTTTGACCGAGATAGTAAATTTGTTGTATACTTTTGGAAGACCCTTTGGAGAAAGTTTGGCATCGAGTTCAAATATAGTTCTATATTTCACCCACAAACCCATGGAAAGATAGAAGTTGTGAATAGAAGCTTGGGAAATCTTTTGAGATGTTTAGTTGGAGACACATTGATTAATTGGGATTGTGTGTTGGCACAAGAAGAGTTTTCATACAATAATTTAGTGAATAAGAGTACTGGAAAACATCTTTTGAGATTGTAAATGGCATACAAATGAGAGGTATATCAAATTTGAGGGATATTGCTGATGAAGGAAAAAGAAGCATTGAAGGAGTAAATTTTGTTGAGTACATGAGGACATTGCATGAAGATGTGAAACATAAGTTGGAGAAAAGTAGTAAAAAATACAAAGACAGATCTGATAGATCTAGAAGATATAAGAGTTTTGTAGTCGGTGATGAAGTAATGGTTCATTTGAAGAAAGGAAGATTTCCTATTGGAACATATGGGAAGTTGAAAGTGAAGAAGTTTGGTCCTTGCAAAATTTTGAAGAGATTTGATAGTGGAAATGCTTATGAGATTGAGTTACCTGATGAGATGGACATATCACCTATATTCAACATTGCTGATTTGTATGAGTACCATGAGTCAGATGAAAAAATTACAATACCAAATAATTATCCTAAGAAATAGATAGAAGAATTTGAGTAGATTTTGGAACAAAGAATTGGTAGAAGTACAAGAGGAAAACATTATATGGAGTATCTGGTAAAGTGGAAGAATAGAACTGTTGAAGATAGAGCATGGATTTCACAATCTGAGTTGGATTCAGCTTAGATTGTACCTACTTCATGATTCAAAGAATCATTTCAAATAATCCCAGGTGTCTGATGTAGGAGCATCTCGGGTCCTTGGCAATCCCGTGTCACCAAAAATATGTTTTTGTTTTCCTATGTTGCTTGGTTCCTTCTTTGACCGAGTTGGATCAGTAGTTGCTTGATTTCCTTTGTTTATTGGGTTGGTCGGTTATCTCTCTAGCACTCGGTTAATTCCTTAGTGCTTAGTGATTCTTGTCTAGCGATTGGTTATCCTTTCTTACCGAGTTGTTTGTTTTAGTTTTCTATTGAGGCTGACTCTTGCAATTAATTATGGTCACAGATTTAATGTTGGTATCTATCATTGGGAAGCGTGTGGACCTAGATCTAGTAATTCCTTTCATTAATGGTGGATCTGAAGGCTGAATTTTTGGTAGCCTCTTGTATATAATGTAATCTTTGTTTTTAGTTTTAAGACATCAATTACGACATCGGATAGAAGTTAGAAGCTAGAGGATTATTTTAGATCCTCGTATGTTGGAGGACTTATGTACTTGAATTGTAATATCTGGCCTAAACCTGGAAGGCCTTATATCTTGACATCTATGAATCAATTAGAATAAATATATGAAATATATTTTCATTCTCTCTCTCACTTGTGTGTTTGTTTCTTCTGCATGTGATCTTTGCAAGGTGGATCTGGTTAGGGTGTACCTTTGGCCCCTCTCCCCATCCACCCTTGCATCATTGTCAAATGGAGAGAAATAAATATCAATGAAATATCTCTTAGGAAGAACATAAAAGGGAGAGAAATATAAATTAAATATCAGTTAGAGAGAACACAAAGAAAGGGAGAGAAAAGCATGAAAGTTAGAAAGAATCACATGAGCTGAAGAAGATCAAATCCACACGGAGAGTTTGCATGGAATGTTGTATAGTAATTAAACATATTAAAGTTCAAGCTAGAAAGAGCTTGCCGAGTTACAACATTTTGTTTATATAGTTGTAGAATAGAAGTTTCGTATTCTATGAAATATTTTATATTGTGTTTGCATCAATGCCAAAGGGAGAGATTTTTAACCTACAACTAATTGAATATCTTGATGAAATGAATGGATAAGTGATTGATAGTCACTGAGCTACAAAATTGATATGTAAGACTATTGAATAGGTCAATATCTTGTCATTGATGTCAACTAGTTTTGACTATACTTGTCATGATGACCTTACAAATATCTGAACATCTGTTGGAAGGAAGAAATTGGTGCAGGAATGAGATATCTACATGAAGATAAGATGGATATGACAAATATGGATATGGTATACATTGTGTAACTTATTGACGAGTCTATGACATTATGTTGCTGACTTGATCATGTTACTTGATTCTATAATGAAGTGGAGATCATAATTGAACAAGTTAATGTGGTCAGTAATTAAAGATTTCTATATACATCGAGTCAATGTAGTGTATGTACCGATTAATAGTAATAACCAAGCTAGTTATCACCGACACATTTTGTATTAATCGAGTGAAAGAAACAAATAAAATTTATAACAACATACTGAAATTGATGAGCTGGCAGATGATTATGATTTCAAGGTAAGAGATAGAGTTTATTATGAAGATCCAACAACTAACAAAATTCAAAGATAATTAAATGGAGGAGATTGAAACATTTTATTGATACAACTGTCAAGGAAACTTGAAGCGGCAAAATGAATGATAGAGATTAAGTGGAAAAATATGATGGATGAGATGAAAATGGTTTATGACGTCTATTTAAAGGGACATGAAATTCATTATTGAGTCTGGGTGAATCGAAGACTGTAGGAGAATTTGCGTGAAGAAATTTTTCATGCACTATTGATCAAACTAGTTATAGACAGAACTGAGATGAATTATAGGCACTACCTAGCATTAGAGAATTATACACCGAGTTGAATAAGTTGGAGGATATGAAGGAGTGAATTGATTATTGATCTGAAGAGGTATTTTGATATTAGCATAGATATGAAAATCTGCAAATCTTAGTTGTATTTGAATCAGATCACTACTGTGTAATTTTAACCATTGTTACAAAAAAATCTCTTAATCGAGTCGACTTAACAGTCTTATTTTTATTTCAATATGACATTCAATGAATGTTAATTATTTTCTTGTTGACCCCATAGTAAATACTGGTCAACAGATAACTGTTAGCGATAAATCCTCTAACAAGATCACATCATATAGTGTGTTTTGTAACCTTTAATGGGGTTGACTCCTAACTAAGCTCATTTTAAAAGAGTGAAATATTTTGGGTTACCAATCCTAGGTACTTTTTCCCCTAATAGGGTTTCCATGTTAAAACCTTGTGTTATGTGTTATTTGATCTGATGATTTGTTATTTAGGTTTTTACACATTTCATATCAGGACTGATCGGTAAACACAATATTAAAATTATTGCTAATCGGTAAATGAAGAGCAAGATGTTGTTGCTATCTTACTGAATTACTTATTTGATTTGAAAAGCTTAAATATATATATCTGTGAGTTTGGAAATGTAGGATAACTTGAATTAACTAATTCATCCCCCCCTCTCAGTTATCTAACAATAAACACCATTCACCATCCATACACTCAATCTATGAATTCAAAACTTTAACAAAACCCATTGTTATTGCTCACAGTCATCCTAGTGAACCCTGTTATCCCCCTAGGGCAACATTAAAATTGATCAAAACTACAAAATAATGCACTATTTCCTCAATAATATTTAAATAAATATTTTTAAGCCTTAATATACCAATTTTAAGGTTATTTCCATGGAGGGATTGAAAGTCATGCAATTTTTAATGTCCATTGGATATCCTAACAAGGGTTTGGACCTCCAATCATAAAAACCATGATAAATATTTTAAAAATGAATGAAATTATCTCAAAATTGATTCATTCAAGAGTATACTCAAATAATATTTGAACCATGTGTCATTTGTGGTAGAAAAATCTTGTTCAGAAAATAGCAAGGCTCTGTAAGTCAAGAAAATATTGAAAGTCTAAGAAATAGCAGTGCTCTTTATTGATTTTCCCTTTAAAATATAACAAAAACCTTCATCCTTGATCCAAAAAGAATTTATATAGTCATTACAGTCCTCGCTAAATATTTTAACCAAATCTCAAATTATTTGGTCATTTGGGAAATAAAATGCAACTTTTTGGATGGAAATTATAAAGTTTCTCATAGCAACTTTTGAGCAATTTTGACAACTTTTGCAAATTTCAACCAAATGATATCCTATCAACCTAGGACTCCTCAAACATAAAAAATATGACATAAAAAAAATTAATTACATAAATTTCATCACTTTTTTCCATCTCTATGGGTGTTGACCACTGTTGATCTTTTCAAGACCTAGTTGGCCTAGAGATGAAAAAAAATGGCACAATGGCCTTACAGCTTTGATCCAACACATGGAATGACCATATTTTCTCATGAAAAGAAAAAAATAGTCTCATAATTGCCTTATTAAAAATATTTACTCAAAGTGATGATGTGGCCTTAAAGGGCTCTTAGTGCTCCTGCACCATACACCCCCCTAAGAAGATTATCTTGTGACAAGAGAAAGTTTTGATTATTTATTTGTCTTTCCTCACAAGATAAACTAGGGAATAACTAAACTCCAAATTTTATACCAAGATAAAACCATGAAATGGTATATAAGAACAACATGAATCTATATAACAACAATTGACCCTCTATTGGAGCCATCTACAACAAAATCATTTACAATCATAACACACTATATTAATGATCTATCATGGGAATACAAAACAATATGTTTCCTATGTGTAGATATTTAAAAATAAAAAATCAAGAGGAGGAAGATATTAGCAGGAAATAATGGGTCATCATGATTGCTGATCCTTTGCATGCAACATGTTGTTGAGTTCTCGATCTACACTAAATTGCTTGTGCTAAGTTTGGTTCTATCTACAATGGAAGTCCAAGTAGTAAGGAAGCATGATAATTTATAATAGGCCTCTTTATCTTGAGATAAAGGTATTTTTATGATACATGCTCTTATTATAATTATTTAGGCCTAATGCCTTCTTTTCTTTGAAATTAAAGAGAATGCATTGTAACTTTTAGTGTAGTGTATATGCATATTCCTTGTCTTCCCTAAAGTAGACAATAATTAGATTTGTAGATAAAACAACTAAGGGTATTGGAGAAGGATATGCTAAGCAATTAAACCAAACTAATAACATTGAACCACTAACACTTTAGGATAGTCTATGATACCACTAAGATAGTCAATTTTTTAAAAACCTTCCTCGCTTGGCCTCAAATGCTCTTGGAATGGATGGACTCATGTTACCTACACATTTCGATGTCCTTGGCACACCTTCAAGTTCTTTCATACATTCTGTACTTTTTGAAAAACACCCAAAAATTCCAAAAGCCCAATTTTGAGTCTCGTATAATAGATGTAATTAGAAGCTATTATAAGTAGCTTGGAGAAAAGTTGGGGGATTTCTTTGTTAGGAAACCATATTTAAATGCATTCAATTTATTTATTTATTATCATCAAACAATGAATTGACAAAGCTTTTTATTAGAAGACCCCATTCTACAACTATTTAGTCCATTCAAAATAACATAATTTAGCAACAAATCATTCATTCTAAGAGGCTAGAATTATTAATAAGGATTTTTTCCATTTTCATAAGTGTAAAACTAGTACAATGAAAGTGGTCAACCTTTAAGAATATGTAAATATCATTATCTTTAATAGATTTGCTTGGAGTAGATGATCAAGTATATTGAATAGAAGTCTAATTATGTAATAGATTGGAAATGCATGTTAGAGACTAAATTTGTGTTGTCATATATAGAACAAGATATATGAGATGAAATTAGAACTATTGACATCTTTACACAAAATTCTAAAATTTGACAATAGCAAAAATGTTTTTTGTTTTTTTCTCTACTTAAAGAAAGAAAACATTCCCTAAACCAAACATATTCTTATTGTTATTGTTTAACAAAATAAACACCTATCTTATATTTCTGATTTAAACCTTAATGTTGTAGTTTTTGTTATTCAAAATTCTATGTTGAAATTTTTCTGATTTAAAATTTAATATTCAATATGTTAACTCTCATCGTTGATAACCCAAATTAAATTATTTTTCTAAATCAATGAATTGACCGAAATAACGTTTGAGGGATGATGCAATTTGGATTTACAGTACTATTGGAAGGTTTGAGGGATGATGTAATTTGCATTTACAGTATTATTGGAAGATTTAATAATTGATTTTGGTTGCTTTTCTTAAAACCTAATTATGAAATGTTGGTATCTGTTCATTCCCAACTCTTCATCCGTTGTTACGATATATATAAAGGAGCGTGAGATCCATAATTACACAACTATTTGAAGTCACAAGTCCATAAATAAATTAAGAAAAAAATGGCAAAAGGATTTAATATTGAAATGATTAAAGCTTTAGCTAGTCTAGGCAATCTAAACAGCCTTGCGCGTGCATTGAGAGGTGATTTGATTAGTTTGCATGTCATGTAAACTTGTTTCAAATTGTTCTCAATTCGTTAGAGCAGGATAGTGAGGATTTGGTAGTGAGAGTGGGGGAATGTAAGGGGCTGAATCAGATAAATGTTACATTGGAGGAAGTACGAGATATGATTTCGGAACATTGGTCAAGCGATCTGGAACTAAGAGTGGAGTGGCATAGGGAGAGACAGATAAGACGAGTGGATGAAGATTTGGGTAGCGTAAACAATAACATTTCAGAGGAGGAAAATGTTATGTGTACGATTTGTTTATCAGATTTCGAAGCAGCGGAAGAGGTGTGCCAGTTACGTTACCATGAACACCACGTCTTTCACAAGAAATGTATTGTGCAATGGCTGAAGAAGAAAAATGACGGTATACTGGAGGGAAGTAATCGGAGATGGAGAGATCGAAACACTGAGACATGCTATTGACTTCTAGGTTGTGTGGACATCATAGGACATCATGTTATAATTTAAAGAGTAGTTGTTTTCCCACTCTATTTAAACATTACAAATGTTAATACTCTATAAAAAGAATTATACATTCTTATCCCATAGGTTATCTTACCCACAATGGTTATGATTATTCTAGCAAGATTATGATGTTTTCCAGTTCTACCCTTGTATGAAATGCACCTATGTTTGCATAGCCGTGGCTAAACAGTATAACCTCCATAGATCTATGATTATTCTAGAAAGATTATGATGTTTACTAAACTATAAAAGTAAGATGAGATTAAATGAAATTTATGTCGGGAATCATGAAAATGTTAAATGGTAGCTTTGGAAGATTCAAATGAAAATTTTGGGAAATAAGTTCTAAAGGTAATATAAAACAGGGTTTCCTACACCCCTTCGTTGTTTCATATGTTGAAATAAAAACAAATTATAAGCCAACGCACCTGATACAACGGACAATATTTTATCTCAAAATAATAAAACTTAGAATGAATACCTAATAACACTACTTTAGAAGACTAACAAATATTCACTACCATTTACTTCTTTTCTGCAAGGAGAAATCATTTGTTCAGCACTAAATAAATCTTTGCCATTTATTTATTTTCCTGAAAGGAGATATCATTCCTTAAGCACTAATAAAAGTTTACAATTTATTCCATTCCTGAGAAGAGAAATCGTTCCTTTAGCACTAACAATTCTCTTATCAAGGCAGAACAGAACAAGTTCTTTAATTTGAAGAAACTGGCAAATATATATAAAACACAGCATAATAATTGTACCAAAATTCAGCAATTCAGTTTCATTCTTGCATTTGCAGTGTAATCAACATTTGCTTTAATTAGGATCTTATGAAAGAAATGGAACAGACATCCTAAAAGCTATGAACAAAATATTGAGGAGCAGTCAAAATGTGCACCTCAGAATGCAAAATTATTGGCTTATATGCACCTATTTGCCAACAAATGCAGGGAATGCATTCTCAAAAAAAGTTAACACTATTTGAGAAAATCAGCTGCAAGCAAGACAAGTGTGAGTAAAATTCTTGCCTGAATCAACTTTGTAGCTCTCCATACATTCGGCATCCTGCTCATTGCATTCAGAGGTATTTTGACTGGGATGAGACGATCTGTGCCAGACCAGAATTGCCCTTCAGGAACCTAATCATACTTGGGGTATATGGATACAACGAATATGGTCAATGAGCTTGATGATTACAAATTAAGAATTATTATATAGACATTAGGGTAAAATTTCCAATGAACTTCTATTGCATCAGCCAATAGGGTTAAATATCATCAATGATTTGTGGTAATTACAGAAAGTGGAAAATCACAATTTTAGTTGATTATAAAAATCTTGTCTCAAGAACACGGCAAAGAAACTAATAATATTTATATTTATTTCTTGTATTAAAAATTTGAATTGTGAGATCGTTAAATGTATTAACAAAATAATTATAGATTTTATATTTCAATTGAAAATAAAAAAATTTATTAAAAAAATTATTACTTAATACAAAATTATCAAATATTGAAAATAGATGCAAAATGACTAAATTCTATTCACTTACAAGAATAATTTAGAATATATAATTTAATGAAAAAAGTTTAATATTGAAATAAATTTGAAATTTCAAAATATTATACCTATTCCTAATATAAAATAGAAAATGTATAATATAAATTATCATAAAATTTAAGATTTGATGTCAAAGAGTATAATAATTTTTTTTATATTTAACTATTATTTTTAAAAAAATGACATAAAATTTTAAGAGAATATATAAAATAGAAAATAGAAATTAGGGTTTAAAATATATATATATATATATATATATATATATATATATATATATATATATATATATATATATATATATATATATATATATATATATATATATATATATATATATATATATATATATATATATATATATATATATATATAAACCTACACAATTCAATATAAAATAGAAAACATAAATCTCATTGTTAAATCTAAATTATTATAGTTTGAGTTCAATAAAAAATATCCATACAATAACTATAAAAATAGAGATTAACAAAATTTGTATCTTTACAAAGTGAAAAGAATTAAATAAAATATAAATTAATATTGTATAGTTTTTAAAAATAATATATAGATTTAATTTTAATTAAATATTTAGTTTTGTAAAATATTTTCTTTTGTCATTTTGTCTCGATAAAGATTTTGTTTGTATCTATTGAGCTCAATGATAGAATATAAATATTTAACTTATTCTTTTGTTATGGGTGTCATGAAACTTACTAAAATTTTTAAACTTTATTTAACTAAAATGATTATATCTTTAATTTAATTATGTTGATTTGTCAAATTGAACTTTCAAATTTTAGGTTGGCTTTTATATCATTCAACATCTCACTCTACAATTCTTAATATAGGAAATTAGGTTTATGTTTAAATTAGTGATAGGGTTTGATTAGGGTTAAGGTTAAGCTAGTGCCATTACAACCAAGAGAAAGAAATAAAACCCCCACCAAAAAATTAATTAAAATCCTCAAATCTCATCAACATAGAGCTCCTACCACTACAACTAAATGTTGAATTGGTGGTCATGACCTCCTTGGTGATTCGTGACATGGCTTAACCACCTTCTTTGGGTTGGATTAATCTATTTTTTGTATTGGGCATTGACAGATGGAGTTTTCAGTGCAATGATAAATGATTCTAATAATTGGTATCAAAGCCTTGGGTCATGTGTTCAAGTCTTCCTTCAGTAGGTGTTGAAGGCTCAGTCGGTGCTGAGGGGGATATTGTTGACTTGGTCTAGTCAGTACCTCTTTGGAATTTCTATCAGGCATTGACACTTTGAGCTTTTGGTGTGATGAAAAATAATTCTAAAACTAACTTTATCACTCTTATAGTAAACATCACCATATAGTTTAAAGAGTTTAAAATTACAACACTAATGAAACAAATAAGAGTGCATCATCACATATTTTTTAAAGTTCAGCAAACAACAAGCATTTTGTGATAACCAAATGATCCAAGTTAATTTTAAACAAGTCATTAAACCATAATATGGAAAAAAAAAAAAAAAAGAACCAGATTTCATTAAACCTGCCAATCGTATCCAAGTCTTTAGATATAATATTAAGGGATTTTTTCCAGTCACCATCATCCTCGTCATCTTGTTCTTCCTTGCTAACTTGGTCATCATGCCACTTCTTCAAAAATTTCATCAACCATCTTTTACCACTCTCCACACATAATAGGGTCCTCATAATCCCATCAACCACCTTACAAAGAGGGATAATGCCATTATTGTCATTCACAAACACCATTGCATAACCTTCAAGAGAATTAATTTTGTTCTTCAAGTCATCAACCTAAGCCTAAAGGAACCTTCAAGAGAATTAATTTTGTTCTTCAAGTCATCAACTTGAGCCTAAAGGCTAGAGGGAGCATTTTTGTTTATTGTCTAGCTCATTCAGGTTTACTGTAATCTATATCAAATTTTCCATCTCCTCCTCTTCAATTTATTCTTCTTGATTAAAATAATCATCATCATGTTTGTTCTCAATATAATCCTCTTCCTGTTCTAGTCCATAATCGACATGCGTCTCAAGCACAATTTTCTTTGCAATCTTCTTACCCTTTATATCTTTGTTATAGAGACAAGCATAGCTTCTCTCCCCTTAGATACCATCATGTTTAGGCTCTTCAAGACATTTATTTTTTTCTCCTCATCTTCCTCATTATCAATTTCTATAAAAGGGCTAGTTCTCTTCACCTTTTTATTTATTCTTTTACCCTTTAAAGGGAGTGGTTGTTGGGACAAAATGAGTTAGTATTTTTACCCATAGGGTTAAATTTTTAGGAAGATGATTGGTTTCTTAAAGATTAATCTTAACAGTTCTTTTTTCCGGTTTGACATTATGGCTCTGTACATGCTAAGGATAAGATAGTAGATGGATCATAAATGGAGACTTGTCATATTTATTTTGATAAAAAGGATAAATCGAGCCCTAAAAGAGTGGAGAGGCCCCATTGGCTATACTAAAACTTGGAGAGGAACAGAGGATTAAGGTCACATTAATCATACCACCAATTCTTAAATGATTTAAGATGGGGAAATGGTGCCCATGGAAGGCAGTATACCTATCTTCTAGGGTAAAATACTTCATAACAATTAAGAATAAAAGAGAATACAAAGGGGGAAAATAGAACCTATCACACACATTTCCATTCCATGTCAACACCAATTTCTCCTCTTTCTGATAAAACTTCTTCATGTTGAACTTGTATTCACCTGAGCTCTTCCTCTCCACTTTTTTACCTTTGCATTTTAGACCCGTAAATTTAGCTATCATCTCAGGGGTCACACAAAATTTTATGCTCCATATTGTGACATGAATATACCATATTTTTTATGACCATATTATCAAAAATAGTAGATAACAAAGATACTTAATGTTATGTACTCAACCAATGTTGTCCAAAATACAAAACAGTTGATACACAATGACAAGGGAAATAGAGGGAGCTCGATTTAAAAAAATATTTCTCAACCAATGAAGGTTCTTAATTCTAAGTTCATACAACCTCACACCTCAATACTATTGAAGCATCAATTCCATTATTACAAATTTATGTTCTGTAGAATTCACAATTCATATTGATCAACAAGATTACTAGCAATTGACTCAACTATATAAAGACATCATTTTCCTACTAAAAAATATGAAGACATA
Organism: Chamaecyparis obtusa; assembly: GCA_027943335.1. NCBI lineage: Eukaryota > Viridiplantae > Streptophyta > Pinopsida > Cupressales > Cupressaceae > Chamaecyparis > Chamaecyparis obtusa. Next base: position 15,023 of record BSBK01007665.1, on the reverse strand, counting down.
ATTTCCTATTTCTTTTTTCATGTTCTGAGTTTTTGATTGATTTTTGTTGGTATTGGGTTCTACGTCCTTCGACTATAATGGCCTAAGGTATGGTTGTAACATGATAACTTGTGTTCTATGGGATCAGGACCATTTCCTTGTTGATTCAGTCAAAACATGTGAAATCATCATTTCTTAATGTCTTTTAGATCTTGAAGATAACAAACACTAACAAATATATTGCACATGACCAATGGACTAAAATGATTAACATTTCTTGTATAATTTAAGATAATTTTCCTCTTACATTAGATTATGATTACTCCACATTTTTCACCATTGCACCTTGTTGAAGTGCAATTGCTAGTATTATTAAAATTTTCATATGATATATATATACTATAATTAATCAATTACATATTATACATGTCACAATGTAATTTTTAAGTAAATATAAATTTTAAATTATAAAAATTTTATTTATAATTTATTATTAAAATTTAATAATATATATTTAAATTTTAATATCTTTATTTATTATTCTACTTATTTATTTTAGTAAATAAAAAATTTAAAAGAAATAAATTTTTCTAATTGCAAAATGTTTCAAATTAAAATTCATTTAAAATGATTTCTACGAGTTTAAATCTGAACTTTTACGGTATTCCTTGTTTGTCATACTACACTAATAATAGTACATTAAAACATATCATAACACTAAAATAATATAAAAGAATTAAATATTTCACTTCCTTCCAAATGCTGAAAACGAATTCTACCAAGATCTACTATTTGATCATTTTGTTTTAAAAATATCCCATTATGCATGTAAAGGACATGTAAAGGATTGACCCAACATAAAATTATCCGGGCTGCCCGAATTTTTCTGTCAGTTTCAGCCGGCCACCTTCTCTATATTCGCCTTATATCCCATTTTATTTTCTCTGAGGCCGAATTCCCATATAAGATAGATGCTTATGACCTCATATTCACTTACCTGCGTCTGGTTATACTATTTTATATCAATAAACATTCCGCGTTTTTGTTGAGGAGATCGCCATTGGCTTGCTTGACAAGTGTTGGCCATGTCCTTTCCCACCTGAAAATGGCCTGCAATATTTTACTCAATTGTTTACTCAGTTTTTAAAGTCTGAGCGTTTTGTTTGCCTTGTTTGACTCTACCATTTATAATGACCGCATTGCTTTATTCCATTTTGGATGTATCGTTTTGGCTTTTGTGAGAGCTCAAGAATATGCTTCAAACCAGCTTGAAGGACTTAGTTTCATGTGCAATGGATGTTCTTCCAAGGAACGAAACTTGAGACAGAAGGCCACTTGAACACATTTTTAAATATATGAGTTCATGTTGCATAAGGTAGGTTGCATCGCCAAGTCAACAATTGTTGTATCATAGAATGGAGCTTATTCAACAAACTAAAGAGAGCTTCATAGAGGTGAGTCTTTCTCCATGATGGCTATGGGTCACTATAATGCATCTCTTCATGGTGTTTTAAATAACTCTACTTTATATTTATAAAATATTAGATGGGTGCATTCTAGTAGCCCTATAGATGGTACCATCTTTTTCCACCCTTATTCACACTTTTTAAGTTATTTAAGATAATAAACATAATTTTCTTATCTAAATGTATCTGTATTTTCTTAAAACAAAAACTCTAGTTTGTGTGTAATATTTTGATTGGTCTAATAATTAAACTTGCTTTAAGTTTTCTTTTCCTAAAAGGGAAGACATCTTCTCTTAACTCATCTAGCACCTACATTTACATGTACTCACATTTTATTTCTAATATAAGACTTTCTATTGTTATAGTTGTATACATCGATACCATAGGACCACATAAGTAGACCTTTTTTATTATTTTATTTTAAAAATATAAAATGTGATACATAGACAGAACTCAAATATGCAACTCCCAATCCGCAATTAGAACTCAACTTCCTAACCTTGTTCTTAACAATTTTCTTTTTGCATAATTAATTAATTATAATAATAATTTTATGCACTTTTCACCAAATAAGCCTTAAATCAACTTTTAACTTAAATTTCTAATTCAATTTAAGTAGACCTTTTTTATTATTTTATTTTAAAAATATAAAATGTGATACACCTTATTAACTTTATTAATATTAGGGTCGCACATGTATAGAATTCTAGTTACTTTATGTTGGAACATGTTGTGGGATTCTTAACTAAGGTTAGCTCCCAAACATAATCATCCCATTTTCACTTATTTTTAGATCTAATAAATATTGCAACAACAATGTGTGGTGTCGTAAAGGGTCGACTTTAACAATTTCACGCAAGGTTTGAGACCCATTTTGGTAGATATGCCTAATTTTATGTATGGTTGTGTCTTAGTCTCATGACCCTTTCCCTACTCTTGGTTTATTCCTCTATTTTTGACCTTTTTGTAGTTCATTTATCCAAGAATAGGTCATTGAGTGTCCCTATCCAATAAAAAAGGGGCTCAACTTTTGATGAATGAAAGTTGGCTTTACAAGTAGGGAACTTATCTTGCTTTATTGGCCTTCCTAAAAATTTATTTCAAAAAGTGTAAGTTGTGTATAAATACAACTCTCTTTATCATTTTCAAATCTAAGTTATACTTTTAGGCATATTCAGGATGCAATTCCAATTATCCAAGTACATATTTGCATTCAAGAAGAAAAGCATCCAAGTCTCCTATAGTAATCATGATGAAATACATTATGTTTTCATGTTGAAAGAATGAACTAACATGTTGCAACACTTTTCTACATCACATCAATATTTATGTGAAATTCTATGAAAGAGTTTCATACTTGACGTAATGTCTTGTCAATTCATCATTTCATTTCTTGCTTAGCCTTTGTACTTGTGAGAAGATGCACTAAGATCTCACCATAAGCCATTGTAGAACTTGAAATACTAGAAGGAGGCTTGACTTCAGCAATCCCATGACACAACACTTCTTTCTATTTTTTTGTGTTTGAAATTATAGATTTGGCAATGTGAAAGTTACAAAAGAGCATAGGAGATAGTGAAAGATTGTGAAAAACCTTGAATGAACAAAATCCTCAAACTAGGGTGCCCAATGCCTATGTCTTTCTATTCAAAGTTAAATTTCTAGGATATTGTTGCACACAACCTCCTAATTGCATTTTTTATTATCTTCCAAAGCTCACAACACATCTAGACTAGGGCACCCAAATGTCCTTGTCATGTAGAGTTTGTTCCAAATTTCATATCTAGGTTAATATTTGTATTTCGATCTTAGATATACCTTAGTATTTCAGTTTTATATTCTATATCTATTGCTTATTTTTTAATCAAATCATCGTGTCTTCATTAATCTAGATCACATCTACACACTTCATTAGCTCAATTCTTTAACAATAAAGGAACATACTATAAGTCTCTATCTCTCCTTTTTGGAAGGTAGTTAGGCATATCCATGCTCCAACATCCTTATCTGGTGACCCCACTATAGTGGGTTACACTTTTCTAAACATCTTGATTTTTGTTGAAATCACACATTTTAAAGAAAAAGTGACGATTTAAGCCTTGAGAGGTCCCATTTGAAGGAGTTAATTTAAAATGGTTAGATCAAGGTCTCTTTGATATAAATTCTCTACTCCCCAGTCATAACTTGAAATGGAGTCCCCTTTACACCTATCAAAATGCTGACAAAAAATCACTCTGAGATTAGGTTTTGGGGGATTAAATGAATTCATTTGATAAACAAGATGTAAGATGGTGTACTACTCAAATAAATCTTTCCAATGATTATGATTTTAATATATATTGAGTTTATTATGACTTTATATTTTTAGTTTTACTAAACATAGGTTTTTCACCATTTATCAACTTATATGTTAAATGCTTATGGAAAAATAGTAAACTAATTTAAAAAAATTGAAAAATATTTTCTCAATAGTTCTTGATGTCATTTTTGAAACAAACAAAAAATAATTGACTTTTGATACATATATAACAAGTTACAGAGTATCAAATGAGCTTATGTCTAAATTATACTTAACGTCACTTCAAAACTTTATAAAATAGAAAATATTCAACATCGTCAAACAAATCCAATTCTAATCACTATATATCAGTGTTAAAATTTTAAACTTTAAAGAATCACATCTTTATTTATTTTAGAATTTTTTTTTATGTAGTACCAAGAGAATGTCACTCTTTAAAAATGTTATTTTTTGTTTAAAAACTAGTTTTTGAAGGAGATGGAAAAATAGATACAAATCAATTCCAAAAAAAATTTAAAAAATATATTTAGAATCTACACACAAAATGCCAAAACATCTAATTTACATCATCTTTAAATTTGTAATAATTTAGTGGCAATAGGTGTCCAAATGTGAAGCTTTTTTTTTTTGAATGTTCATATCAGTGTCAAAGTTGACGAAAAAGTGTAACCCACTATTGTGGGAGCACCCTATGGGGAATCAAGTTCTTTAGATTGTATTGCTTGTCATAGGTTAGATCATCATAATCATTTCATTTTGGTTAACTCATTGTAGCTTACATTCATAAATATTTCAATTTATTTACATATCGTCTGATTTTAATGTGTATATCTAATTTGCATGCATTTAATTAGCTAGTTTGACAATATTTTATCTTGGTGAGCTAAATATATATTATATTTGCAAACATTCTAATTTACTTGTATATCTCATTTTATTTGACTAGTTGGTTAACTGTATTCAAGGACAACTTTAAGAACTCCCCCCCCCCCCCAACCCAAAAAAAAAAAGTAACGGAGTAAAATCCTAGCAAATCTTTCATTATTTTGGGGGAAATTTAATTTGGCTGGTCAATGTTTTAAATTTTAAAGGAAAAAATATTAATTTCTATTGGCAATTTTTTTATTCGTATGAAAATTCTAGAAAATTTTGGCGAATCTTTAATTATTGTGGAGAAAAATAATAATGTATTTGGTGAGTTTATTTTGTAGGAAAAATTGTTTGAGAGTATTGGCAAATTTTTTATTTTTATTTTTAGGCAAAAGTGGATTATCCACCATATATATTAATAAATAGAAAATTGGTTCAAGGGCTCAATTAGGAAAGAACCAAAAATAAAACCTGATATTACTTAAGACGTCAGTTTATCCCGAGATTATACATTTGGCATGGAGCCACTTTACAAAACCATGCCCGATCTCCTAGACAAATACAAATTTGTTTAGAATTTCTTTTGGCATCAAAATATCACAAAGAAAACTATAATTATCCCACATATTACAAAACTTGGCAAGATGGAAAATTTACAGAGCCAAACATCAAATATTTTAAAATTTTAACTATAATTCTTCACTTATTCTATCATATCTGTGGAACCCCAGCTTGACATTTCTAATTGGGAGCACAAGGACCACCTTGATGCTGCCGATTTCTCACCAAGTTCCATATCCTCACCCTGCAAGTGCACAGACCGTCCAAAAGAATAGGAGACACCCCAGGCGGTTGCGGGATCCCTTAGCCTAATAATTTTCTACCAATCAGCCGAGTCTGAAGGTTGTGCATTTAAATCAGGAACCAGCTCCAACAATGTAACCGACTTATCACACACAAGAGGGGGAGCACATGGCGGGATTCATATGCTTAATGTCTGAACATTTAGGAATTCAAGAAAAATGAGTAGAGCATTAACCATTTCCTTGATTTTAGCTACCAACACATAACCCAGCCTTCTTCCCAAGGTGTGAAGGGCATTATCAACATATCTGATACTCTATTTCTCTAGGGAGCATTTGATTATGTCATAAACTACCATAGAGTCATGGCTGGCGAGAAGATTGTGCAGGCTAGAAAATAAACCACAACCAATGCATCGCCACCCCATAAATCATAGCTTTACATAGCCTGCTTGAGCGCATTTTCTTTTAGAAACTTTGGATTGACCACTTTGTTTGCTAGTATCTCCAGTAAGTGCTCCGATTATATAAGGTCCATAGCATTAGATAAGAATATGTTCACAATTTGCACTGTGTAGATGAGATGTATCGACTGTGGTAGAAGAATCTCATCACTGATGACATGCCGAACAACAACCCTAATCTCCTGTGTATGACAAATGAACATGGTAGCTAATGTCATATCATCTATCTTCTTGGGCAAGGTTTCCTCCAATTTGACAACCTGCAGGAAAATTCTATAGTTTCTGAGTAGAATTTCGTAATGGTATCTTCCACACTACATACATTTTAAACATTTCTCTGCAACCGACGCCATACTTAGTATGTATATTTGAAACAAAAATGTGAAATTGATGTGAAAGCATGGTATTTGAAGGTGCTGAGTTACCACCAGTATGCATGTCATTTAGGCAAAATCCTCCAGGATCTTTGGTTTATGAAGCAATGATGCACTGCTAATCATTGAAAATAGTGCTTCACACAAATTCACCTGTTGTCACCCATGTCATTATACTTACTCATGCCAAGTATGTGTACTAGAGAGAGGAAGAAAATTTTGATGGCTCTCAACCGTAGGAGTTTAATTTGAGCATATGCACCAGTGTGTGGATATCCTATACCACACAATTATACCCCCCCACATCATTGCCATTCTGTACCTCTCTATCTGGGCAACAAATGTCATGTGCCACATCCTTGTGGATGACAGTGTGAGCTACAAGAGAACAAAAAATGCCATTGATGCTCGATTTGACACTGAACCCATGGGAACAACCAACAACCCTTTCGCTCATATCCGAACATTTGAATTAATGATATCTTTATTTTTTATGTCCATTAGGATCATTTCTTGTAATTTCATGTCCCGTTTAATGATTTCATTAGGTGTAAATGATTTCCTATCTTGGCCATCACAACCCTTATTGGCTAAGTGATCAGCCAGTGCATTACCTTCACGAAGTGTATGAGATATGTACACTTCAGGAAAGGTATCTAGAAGATGCCAAACTTGTTGTAGGATGTATGCTAGCTACCAATTGTGTGATTCTCACTTAATACAAGCGTTGATTATTATCATCAAATCACCTTCCACTTGATATGATGAAATCCACCAATTTTAGCCAGTACTAGGCCAACAAAAAGGGCCTGAGCCTCTGCCATATTGTTTGTGCCTTGGGGGAGAGGGCACTATTTTAATGCCAACACTAAACCTTGGTGATCTCAAATGCACACTCCAGCTCCCAACTCCCTCGGGTTGCCTCTTGATGATCCGTCAAAGTTGATTTTAATGACCCCTTGAATAGGTGGGATCCAACAGAATGAGGCTCTATCTTTCATCTCTGTTGATGATGCATGCTGGATCCATCCAATTGGTACATGGATGCCTTTCCATTCATGCGAGATAACACTGTCCCAGCTTGACATGACTAGATTATATTTGAGTTTAGAGTGGCTAGCATTCCCTATTTCAAAGATTGATCTTTCCAAGTCTGTGAGGACAACTTGGATAGGTAAGTTAGCCTTGTGAAAGATTCTTTTGTTCCACTCCCACCATAATACCCACATGACCAACACCGGTATACATTTCCAAATAGTAGAGAAAAGGGAGTTGGAGTATAATTATGGCCATGACTGGAATAGGTCCCATAGTTTGTTAGGCAATGGTGTGAGATAGTGCAATTTCCCAAGTACAAATAACCAACATTGCTGTGCAAATGGACAATTCAAGAATAAATGATCTGCATATTCCATGTGGCAATCACACAGTAGGCAATTGAAAGATTGTGCAATATTTAGTTTATGTAGCCAATCACTTGTTAGAGCTCTATTTTTCAATGCTATCCACACAAAGCATCTGACTTTAGGAAGGGTTATATGATTCCAGCAAAATGAGAAGGCACGAGATGGTGTTGTGTTGGCCTCCCGCTATTGAATGAGCTTGTAACCTTCTTTTATGGTGAACTTTCCCTCTTTACTCGGAGCCCAGAACAACTTATCCTCTGAAGCTAACAAGTAGACCTCTTTTTTTGAGAAAATATTTTCCAATCATTGAATCTCTAGGGGGGATAGTGGTAGAACATTTGGGTCTTTCCAAATTACTTTCCTTGAGAACATGCATATTGTTGAAACAAAGTCTATCAAGTAAGTACCCCACACATTTTCCGAGGATGAAACAATGGCATATATATCATCCAATTTGGACAAGGGTGGTGCACCATTCCATGAGTCACACCAGAATTTTACTAGTAAGCCATTGTTCACTTCCCAAGTAATATACTTAGTTATTATTTCTCTTGAAGATATTATGAAATCCCAAATTATTGATCCTTTAGGAGGGTCTAATATGGTAAGACTTCTTGCTAGATTATCATTGTCTAGGTACTTTTGTTGCATGATTTTACACCAGATATTTTGTGGTTTGGTATACATTTTCCATATTAATTTTCATCCAAAAGCCTGATTCCATTTTTTTAAATCATGAATCCCTGCACCACCTAGCTATTTTACCTGTGTCATGTTCTCAAGAGAGACTAAGGGGATTTTCTTCTCCCCATTCATATTTCCTGTCCATAAGAATTCTCTCAAAATTTTTTGAATGGTTTGAATTACTGATGTAGGTGCTTTGAGAATTGAAAAGTAATAGTTTGGGATTGCTGACAACACTATTTTAATGAGTAAAATTCTACCTGAGAGTGAGAGCCATCTTGCTTTCTAGGCCACTACTCTTGACTTAATTCTGCCAATGATGGACGTCCATTAGCTTATTTTATTTTCCCCAACAAAGAAGGGAATTCCAAGATAGACATATGGTAGGAAATCAACTAAAAATCCTAGGATACTAACAATCCTATTGGATATTAAACAGATAATTTTTTTACTTCAGAGGGTTAACTTTTTGGTTTGAAGCTGAAGTGTACAAGTCCAAAGTTTGTTTGATCTGCTTGCCTTTTGAGACATTAGATGCTCCAAAAAGTAGAGTATCATCTGCAAATAGGGAGTGAGTCACTAAAATGTATGTCTGTGCTATATGTACTCCTTGCCAACAACCTTGAGCCTATTCTTTCTGGATCAGTCTACTGAAGGTTTCAGCCATCAGAATGAATAGAACTGGTGACAAGGGATCACCCTACCGAATCCTCCACGTAGATGGAAAGAAGCCTGATGGCACCCCCATTAATCAATACTGAGAACCAGGCACCCGTTATACATGCTCTAATCCTTTTACACTAGCCTTTTGCAAATCCAAATTTATGCAAAACTTTGAATAGGAAGTCCCAACTAACCCTATCATATGCCTTCATCATGTCAAGCTTGATGACAAAGTGTGATGAATTGTTACAATTAATGGAGTGAAGTGCTTCATGAGCCACTAGTGCCCCTTCCATTGTTTTCCATCCAGGAACAAATCCTCCTTGTGGCTATGATACAAGGCTTGGAATCAAATAATGCATTCTAAGATATATAGCCTTCGTGATAATCTTATAAATTGTGTTGCATAAAGAAATCAAATGAAATTATGTAAAATTTTTGGGTGATTTTACTTTAGGGATGATGACTATATTCGTGGTATCGAAGTATTTTACATGGATTTGCTAATCCTAGATTCCTCAATTACACCAAGAAGATCCCATCCGATCCATTCCCAACATGTTTGGAAGAATAAAGAAGTAAAATCCATCTGGACCAGGCACTTTGTCTAGAGGTAGTGAAAAGACTACCTATCCGAGTTCTTGAATTGTAAATGGTGCCATTAGTTTTGGATTGTCAGACTTTGATACTATTGTAGGAATAGCCTCTAGAAGATCAGCCACCGGAGGGTTTGTTGAACCGGGCAGATTCAAAGGGGCTAGCAAATTTTTGAAGTACCTAACTCCTTCATCTTGTATGCTTTGAGGATCAATTGGTGGATTGCTAGAGTCAGCATTATTAATGGAGAAAATCCAGTTAACAACTATTTTTTGTTTTGCTGAAGCATGAAAATATTTTGTATTCCTATTCCCCTCCCTCAACCATAGTTCCTGCAATTTTTGTCTCCAATATTCCTCTTCTCTACTACATAGTTCTTCCAATTCATGTTGTAGGTATTTTTGAATGACATAAGAGTCATTATCCATTCCATGCTTGATGACCTTGCCAAGGGTGGTTTCTAATTTTTGCTTAACTATTTCTTTTTCTTTAAAAAGGTTTTTGAAAAACTCTTCATTCCACTTGTTGATTTGGAATTTAGTGTATTTCAATTTGCATGCAAAATGGTGCATTTTGGATCCATCAGTGAAGGGTGCACTAGCCCACCATTGTCAAATAAGGGGCAATAAGGTTGGATGGTGCAACCACATTCTTTTAAATTTAAAGGATGGCTTATGCTGAAAACCCCAGTTCACTAGATTGAAGCCTAGTTGTATGCAAATGGGGAAGTGGTCTGACCCCTGGCTGAGGCATGATTTCTGAGTGAAAGGTGGCATTTGTTAGTTTCCAATTTTGTGATAAAAGAAATTTATCCAATCTGACGGCTATCTGGGTGAAATTGGACCTTTTATTAGTCCAAGTGAATGATCCATTAGTTGTCTCTATGTCCATAAAATTATTATCTTCTACAAAGTTAGATAAATCCTGAATGGTTTTTAACAAGGGGAAAAATCCTCCACTTTTTTCAGATAACTTCAGTATAGCATTAAAATCACCACCCATTATTATATGTTGATCTTTCTGAAGCTAAATCATACGTGTCATTTCTTGCCACACTCTATTTATCCAATGTTACCATGGGACCATATACATTGATCAATAAGAATTTTTTGTCAAAATGATTCATCTTTAGAGCTTTCCAGCTATCCTCTTGGATTGAAATCTTCCCGTGAACTGTTTTGGGGTCCCAAAGGACAACCAAGCCCCTTGATGCACCAATCCTTGGCCTATGAGTTGTGTGCCAATTTTCCACTTCCCTACTATCTTATCAAAGGTTTCCTTTAACATCTTAGTTTCTTGTAGTAGAATAATGTCTCCTTTCATAGAATCCAGCTCTTGCTTGATTCTACATCTTTTGTCAGAGGCATTTAAGCCTCTGACATTCCATGAGATTATCTTCACAGCTGACAAGGATAACCCTTGGTTCTCCTCATCAATCTTTTTGAAGGTGTGAATTTTCCATCAATGTTGATTGATGCCCGCTACAATTTCTTCTTTAATTTGGATGCTTTTAGGTTTTCTGCCTCTCTTTTTGGGTGTAGGCTTAACCTGTATATTTTCGAAGGCATTTTCTCAATTGATAGTATTAGATTATGATATATATAGGTTGAGGTGGTTTTTGACCTGAACTAGGAGTTTCCAATGCAATGGGGTGATCCTCAACATCTTGGGCTTGAACCTTCTCCGTGTCCACAAAACTTTTATCCTGCATCCAATCTCTAATTTGCTTGGTTACAACTTCATCCAGGTTGAAGGCATGCTCTTCATCTGTGATGTCCTGGTGATTCACCTCCCCTGTAGAAGTCATAAGTGGATCCTTGTATAATCCCATTGTTCTCTGTAGGATCCTTATTAAGGGTTAGGTGTGGCCACATATTTTGAGGCTATTGGAGATCATCCTTCCTCTCCTCAAGCATTAGGTGCTTTGCATTATCTTGTAAGTCTGTAGGGGTCTTATTAGTTTTGATATTGATAACCTTTCCTTGCTATGATGTCTAGAAATTTCTCAATGTGATCAACTGCTCTTGACATTGTAGGAAGGACTTCTTTCTTGGTTCTTGTCTCGTACTGGTACTTATTAGAGAATGAATGTTGAGTGACTTTATTACATCATAACACATCCCCTCTTCTTCCGCTATTTCAAAGATCAGTTTAGTGACCAGTTAGTGATCATCTGGTCCAATAATTATCTTGTTCTGAAATCAGACATTGCCTGCTTGCTAAGTGTACCTTGCAGATTGGTGATACTGACCAGGAGGTCTTGAAGCATCAACTGCTGAACAATGTTATCAGTATCTTGGGGGGGAAAATTTGATTGATCCCATTTTATATAGCCTACTACTGGGTGAGCTAGATGAATAACTTGGTTGAAAGACCGATGGTTCACCCTAGTGTTACTGAGGTTATGTGTGAGAATATTGGCCAGTTTGTGGAACTGAGATAGGATCCTTTGGTCTACAAAAAAATTTCTGTAGGTAATGGGGACATTGGTTGGATAATGCTCCCTACCATTTTTTGGATAGATCCTTGGACATAACAATCTGCTGGATTTGAATAGAAGTCATCGCACACCATTTCTTTATCATATGCTCTCTTCCTATAGAGCAAAGTGAAATGTCCTAAATGTTGTTGATATTTTTGGATGGTATCTCTATCCTCTAGTATAATAGGTTGGCTCTAAATGCTCGATTTTGATTTTATCTTAATCTGGCTTGGCAACATTTTTGAATGATTAATTAGATCACATAATCGGGTATCACGATGGGGGTTGTTCAAAGGGGATGAGATCATGCTTGAAAAAAATACCAATTTTGTTAGCTAAGATTTCAACAATCTCTAGATCTCTATATTCTAATGGTAGCAGGGTAGAGATATCCAATGAGGTAGAAACAACATTCCTACTTATCAGTTTAAAATTAGGTGTCCATACTCTGGAAAACAACCACCCGATCCTTTACAAGACAACACTTTATTGTGATGAATAGCATCCTATTTTCAGTTAACTCAAATATTTTAACAAAAAAACCTAATATTGGCTCCAGACTTAAGATATCTATAAAACCCTCCCAAGATTCAAAGGCCTAGACCCTAAAATCTGAAAATGAAAGTGCCTTGTTTGAGAACTTACCAATGAGAGTTGTGTGATGCAACTCACCAACGTGTCTCTGCAAAAAGTGTTGAGGAAGAGTAATCTCTATGGTGGGCTCAGATTCTTGTGCAATATGAGAGACAACCATCCACTATTGTGCTAGGTCTTGAGAACTCCGATTCCTTGCACTGGTTACCTTTACCAAGTAAAGTTTGATTCTGTATTGGTTTCTAGACTTGTGTAGGTTTGTTTGGAATGAAGGGTGCTCTATTATGGGGCTTTTTCAAAGCTTGCTTATCAATATGCCCTTTGTCTAATATTTGGCATTTAGCTTCGAATGAATACCTTGATCTATACGGGAGAAACCCTAGAGGAGTCCCTTCACATATATCAAATATTGATTGATCCTTAGCAAAGTGATGTTTCCCACATTTACCATGCCTATTTCGATGATATGCCTCTCCGGGTGGGATATTTATCACTTAAATTAGGTTTGGAACCTTGAAAATTTGATAAGGATTTGTTTGAGGTTGCGCAACCCTAAGCTCTAGTGTGTGCCTGGTGAGAGGATTCTCCATGCTCGAAACTTGAAATACCTTGAAATGTGGGTTGATCTTTCTTAGTCTAAAAAGGGTGAGCATTTTGGGTCTTGATTTGAAACCTAAGGGTTGACGAAGAAGGTTTTTGTAGGTTAAACGGTCGCTTTACCTCTAAAGATGGAAGTTCCCTTGAAAATGCTCTGACTCCATCATCTTACCCTGAGTCCCATTAGCGACATTCTTCTCAGCAAAAGAGCATCATTGGAAGCCATTGGCTGTTTGTTTGTGGTCGCAAAGTTTGGCAGGTTGAACAACAGGAGGGCCACAAAAATTCTTCATAATGTCAAGCCCAAGATAAAGACTCACATTGTTGTTGGTGTGCAGATTTTCCACCATTCAACCATTGTGTCTTCCTGACCATGACAACGTATGTCTAGAACTGTCATTCCTGATGAAACCTACTACCATGGTCCCAATCACCTCTGAGCTCTTGTTGCCATGGTCCCAATGGCCTCTCCTACTTGATTCTTTAGGAGTTTAATTTATAATCTATTGGCAAATTTTTTTATTGTAAGGAAAAAAATATTTAAATGTATTAGTAATTTTTTTTTCATCATTTCAAAATTGTTGAAATTTTTTGGCTAATCTTTCATTATTATATGGGTAAAATTTATTTCTTTTGGCAATTGCTTCAATCCCTTAAAAATTAAAATGTGGATATTTTCAATCCATATTCTATTAATAGTCACTTGTCAAGAGTGATGAGTAGTCATGATGGGCCAATGCCAAATTAAAATTAATGTAATTAAGGTATCTTTCTATGTCACACACCACATCAATCTCAAGAGAATATAGCCTTTGTTTGTTTCCTACAAGGTGGTATCGATAATTGTGGCCATAAGCATACATACATAACAATAATTATTTTACCATTATATTTTCATTTTTTAGTACCATTGGAGGATCCTAGATTACTAGCTTAAATTCTATTTTGGGCAAAAATGATGAAGGAAAACTCTACAAAAAGTCTTTGGAATGGAGACATATGTCATGTGGATAATTGATAATGTGGATGGACATTAAATAATTGTCTTTTTAGTGACATCCTCATGTGCAATCCATGCAAGGTGTCCAATAACTGGTAGTGATGGAATGATGTTATTCCCAATTTTTGACACTCTTCCATTTATGGAAAATATTTATAGAGATATAAAATATTTAATGCAATACGTCTAGAAATATGTGTGGCTTTCCTTGGCCTTTGTAAAGGACAAATGGATTAAATTATTAATAGGGTTACATAAGGAATTAAGGGTAAGTGCACAAAGATGGGGGACCAAAAAGTGGGTATAAGATGCCACGTTTTTCCTCAAATCAACAACTCTGAACTTCAACAAGAAATTGAAGATAGTTAGACTCAAAATTTTAAGATGCGACAAAAACAAGATTTTTAATAGTCTGAATCTAGTTCCTAAACTACTAACTTATTATGAAAATGGTGCAGATTAAGGCTCTCAAAAGGGGGGAGCACAAAAGGTGGTCATGTTTTTTGTCCAAAAACATAACATAGCATCTGGGTGTGCTCCCCCTAAAATGTTCTCATCTCTCTCATCTCTCTCTCTCTCTCTCTCCTCATATCACCCGCTCTCTCCTCCTTATCCACTCTTTCTATTTCATTACCCTCTCTCTCTCTCTCTCTCTCTCCTCTCCTCTCTCTCTCTCTCTCTGTCTGTCTGTCTGTCTGTCTCTCTCTCTCTCTCTCTCTCTCTCTCTCTCTCTCTCTCTTCTCTC